>VZSC01012393.1:0-63246 GCA_013398225.1 Steatornis caripensis | reverse complement strand
GACAGGACAAGGGGCAATGGGCACAAACTGGAACACAGGCAGTTCCACCTGAAAATGAGGAAGAACTTCTTTCCTGTGAGGGCGACAGAGCCCTGGCACAGGCTGCCCAGAGAGGCTGTGGAGTCTCCTTCTCTGCAGATATTCAAAACCCACCTGGACTCGTTCCTGTGCAACCTGCCCTTGGGGCACCTGCTTTAGCAGGGGGATTGGACTGGGTGATGTCCAGAGGTCCCTTCCAACCCCTACCATTCTGTGATGCTGTGATTTTCCTCTCTCCAGAACCTGGCTGAGAGGCACCTTCTTCCTGGGATGGTCTTCCCCATACGGTCCCAAATCTGCAACAGTCCCCACCTCACCATGTAACACAGCACAGCAAAGTGCTGTTTGCATCTGTGGGTCAAGGAAAATAAGAAGGCAAACAGGACCACTGGACCTCATGGCCTTGCCAGGGAGCATTGGGTAGAGAAGATGGACACACATAAAACTAAGACGCAGACCCACTTTATTAGTGTTCAGCACACATAGCCTTTCATATTCAAGTGCATGCAGACAGCACTGGTGTCACAGAAAGAGTCTCCCGGCAAGGCTAAGCCCCAAAAGGCGACTCACACTTAATGGCACCCCAGGATCACCTGCTCTTTTGGGAGACTTCAGAAAATAAACAGCAGCAGACCAAACGAAGAGAGAACGTGTACCTAAAGGTCAGCCCTTCTTAATGGGGTCAGCTGAGATTAGGTGTGATTCTCTCACAAGACACGAAGCCCAACCCCCAGACCTTTGATGGATCCAGCTGGAGTGCCTCAGAGTTCATGCAGATTAAACGAAGACAAGCTATGCCCTGGGGCATACTATCGGGAATGTAAACTTATGCCAAGTCTTGACCCCTGCAGGCACCTGAGAAACAAATTGTAGCCCTGTAACACCAGGCTGTGCTCACAGAAGTTGAGCAAACAAAAAGAAGGGGCAATCTTAGGCCACAAGTCCAGGCTTTGGTATGTTCCTTTGCAAATTTTCTTTTTTTTTTTAAAAATGAACCCGCTGTCACCACTTCCATAAGGACACAAACAAAGCACCTGACCTCGTGGGTGGCAAAATTAGGAGGGAGGATCCCATCTTCCAATCATTGAGGAGAATTCCGAGGGTCCCTGACGCCCACTAGCCCTGCCTGCTCTTCTCCACAGCTGTTGGCTGGGTGAGCTCAGCCCTCCGGGCGCTTGGGGCATTGGGCACCATGGGTTGTTTACAGTCATCTGATGAGCAGGCGGTTGCATTCCTCCTGCCTGATTTCCCCTGCCAGGAGCTCAGTGCCGCTAAGTCTCTTACCTCAAACACTTCACTGTTTTTCCCAGAGACACCTTCAAAGTTGGAGTCTTCAGTGTTATTTTTGTCCTTTCTGTAAACTCTGTCAACCTTGCCAAGACACTCACGGGTGATGAAGCCAGGAACACGCACTCCTAAAACAGGATTACATTTCCACCTGCAACAGTTGTTGCCATCTTTGGCAGGGATAAATGTGTGAATAAGCTTTCTTATCTTAGCACCTCTCTGGTCTCCAGCTTACTGGTCCCCATGAACCTATGAATCTATAAGAGTAGCTTGGACAACCTTTCAAAAAATTGTGAACCCGCTGCTACTAACTGCATGGAAAAGAGAATGCAGGAGTTTTCCCTGGTCCTGTTGCCCCCTCATGAATATCCCTTAGACAGTAGATAACTTGAGCAAGTTGTGATGATAGCGTGGTTCTAGGCAAAATGTTGCTTCCAAAGTTAGGTGTTGTGAGTGTTCAGGGAATTTCTTTCTAGAGCCCCTGCAGTGAGGTTTGTATGCAGAAAACATGTATGCTGTGAAATTGAAGCTGAGGAAAGTGAAAATTCACAAGCTGTTCCCTTGCAGCAATTGTAAACTCTACGGAAACACAGATAAAAGAGAGCAAGACTAGTGCTTAACACAGAGGACAGACTGGAGACTTGGCTTTCGTCAGTCGCTTTGACTTGCAGCCTCCACGGACGCTTTTGAAGAGAGCATGGCCTTCTGTTAAAATGGGCAAAGGACACTGCCTAAAACCTGAAGGATTAGACACTAACCTGGTATTTCCAATGCAGCAGGATAAGAAGGACAACAGAATTTTAAGTACAGTTGTCTTCTCACAATTTCATGTGGTTCTATATGGAGCAAAAAGTTACCCTGTTGTATTTTTGCAGGCAGGACTATAGGATATTGCAACGCTACATATATTTCTAGTGTTTACATACACCGTGAGCTGAGAACAGGCTCCAGTTCTCTGGAGGATTTTAGTGCTTGATGACATCTTCATTGTTATTATTACTCATTACAAACAGATTTCTGGGAGTGAGGTCATTCAATGGCAAACTCATCACAAGCATTTCCCAAAAAGTGTGCCTGGAGAAACCTTTTGGATGCAAATAGTTTTTGTGAACAAGAAATAAATAGAAGAACCTGGTGTTGTCTGTGGTTCACAAAACCTAAAACTATCCTTCCAATTTTCTGCTGCGTGTTTCACCCCTAAAATATCAAACACAAACATCCCAAACCTGTGTGAATTTCCTTTAAAACCAGCAAAGTATTTATACAGACGGAGACCTCATCCTGAAAAAAAAACCCTCTGGTTTGAAAATAACTCCTGATTTACCTTTCTCTAGGACTTAAAAAGTAAAAGAAAATTTAGAGGATGCATTAGCCTGAGGTGAAAGAATGAACACTGAGCACAAACAGCAGTATTTGCAGCTCTGTTCTGGACCTAGAAGCTGTGGTTTCCAAACTAGCCCTTAACTAACAAAGGTGAGCCATACAAGAAAAAGGAGACTTGTGTCAAACTTGCCCCCTGTTGATGTGGAGTTATTTTTCTCAAGTTATGTTGGCTAAACATGTTTCCAAGCTGAGTATCCTTGTGATATTTGCAGTCTATTTCTAACATCTTAAAGGTTTGGCTCAGACCTCCCTAAACATAAAGAACATTTAACCACTCATTTCTGTTAAATGTGGTTCAAAGTTGACATAGCTTTGCATTTTTGTTCTGTTTTCAGCAAAGTTTAATGGCTTCTCTTTTCTCTTGCTAGGATGGTTCAGATATTTTTTTCTAGAACATCCATGGAAGTGTAAATAAGAGGGGCTTTTTGTATCAAACTTTGCAATGTCCCTTTCACCATTTACTCCTGATATGACTCTTGTCCAACATCAGCTATGTTGCACAAAGTTCAGCTTTTCTGATTAAAATAATACTTCAATTTCATAAGTATATGGCTGCTTTTGATTATAAAAAAATGCAGAAATGTAATCAACTAACTTTATTATTTGAATGGGGGGCAGAAATCCATATCTGCTTTGCCGTGTTGGTTTTGAGTGGTTTTTAGTGCTTTTTGTTGTCTTATACTTCCCTTGGCTTTGTTATGTGTTCTCCTTTCTTTTATTTTTTCCCCCCCCTGTAAGAGGAGGAGCAGCACAGGAAAAACCCTGACAGCAGCAGCCTTCTCACAAACCAGACAAAAATTAAACCAAGATGAGATACCAAAACAGGTTGTAATTTGCAACAGATCATATATATGCTTTGTCCAGTATGCAGTGATATTTGATACAGGTTGTCCCCATCCTTTCTCACCTAGTTTTTTCATGGGTGAAATAGTTAGTAATAAATACTTACACAGAATCATCCGACAGCTTCGAACCTAAGACTCAGTGAAGAAAATCTCTCATTTATAGAATCATGTCTTCCCAAGGGTGTTGTTTTGGGCTGTCTGCTGGCTTGAGAAGAGAAAAAAGACATTGTTTTACAATTGAGTCACAAGCTGAAAGTTAACTCTGATCTTCTAGGAACTCAAGAGTTAGGCCAGTTTTTATTGTTTAACTGTAGTTAGTTTATATCAATTTCTCAACAGCTGCATTTTAATTTTTAGATATAGTGAGCAGCACAATCTCTGATTACCTTGCATATGACTATATGCATATGCCTGGATCTACTTTGTGATTAATAGGTCACAGAATTTAGCCCTTATTTGAGAGCAAGAGCACAAAACCCCAAGAACTGCTTGGGAAGACTGTGAAACCCACTGCAATTTTAATAAGGAAACTAGTTTTTAGGAGAGAGATTATTTAATATAAGTGTTTTCTAACTGAAAGACCAATTTACACCTTGTAAAATAAAGAGAAAATAAAATTTCAGCCTCAGAATGCTCATGGTAAAAGACTTTATGGGGTTACTTTTCTTGGCTATATTTTGCCTTTAGTTTCTCTCCACAGATACATTTTCTGTTACTGTCAGTTTTAGCTTGTCTCTTTGCTCTTGTTTTCGTCACCTCCCTGCAAATCCTGTGTCCCTGCCAGGCTCCACTCACCCTTCTTTCTTTCTTCTGCATGTTCCAGAAAAACTCAATTTCCATTACTCTCCCCCACAAATTTGCTTCCAACATTTTTACAGACTCTCTTGGTCTTATTGTATGTTTTCTTCCAGACAACTGGTGGAACGGCATTTTGGGGGCAGACCTTTTTTTTCTTTCACATCTCCCTCATTGCTTTCATTCATCACTGCAGAAAATACTGCCATCATTTATGTGTTGTGGATGAAACTATGTCTGAATATGTTTGCCTGTCTGCTTTGACTGCCTTTTGCATATAATACAATAGCAAGAAGATACTAACGATACACTTTAATGAGCTGTTGGCATGTTGGGAAACTGATTGCTTTACAGTGATTGATAATATTACCTCTGTTTTTCACATGAATGCCGAAAAGCTAACTTCTGAGCTTCTGTAAGCCAAACCATGTTCTGAAATGGTAACATACATCTTGGTCCTAGTTTATGCTACCTAACTTCAGACACCTGTATAGAAGCATCTACTTTAGGGGCTTCCTCACCACAGGTTGACTCTGCTGCAGACAGTGGAAGGATAGCTGAGTCTCTGTCAGGCCTGAATTGTGCTTTGAAAATGCCCAGTTTTCTTCACAAATTTAAGATACATTTCCTGATTTTTGTGAAATCTCTGGAAGTTAAATGGTTAACACCAGGGTCCGGATCCCTTGCTCTGACTATCAGTACTGTTCAATGATCAAGATATAAGAAGAAGGAACTATGAAAAGAAGGCAAGTGGAGGACAGGGTCTGGCAGTAATGTGCCATTCTCCTCCAGCCAATATTAAACGCGCTTGCTGAAAGAAAACTGGCTTGTGAGTAAGTAAGTTTGGCTGTCATGTGAGCCCTAACAAAGAATTGTCATACATGTCCAAAATTATTGTATTTTTTAAAATTTAAATAAGTTTGTTATTCCACAGAACCTGCGTTCAACACCAAACACTGTGTCAGCAAGGTAAAACTCACTTGCGTTGTTTTGTGTCTGAAAATATCACTGGAATTCTACTTGGCCAAATACATGGCAATGAACTCATCCAATGGCAACCCCAACAGGAATTTGTGCCAGCAGAAATTTTGCTAGTGAAGGCATTAGAAATTAGCACTGTGATGAAAAGAAAATAGAACAGACCACTTTTACACACACACACACACACACAAAAAGCTCAGTCTACAAGTTGGTATCCTCTCAAAAATAATTCCCAGCCTTTTGCTAAGTAACACAGTTTTCATCCAGAGCCATATTTTCATCCAGAGCTAAGAGCTCTGCCCTTTAGTATGATACATCTTCTGCGTGATCATCTCCAGAAATGTTCTATGCTCCAAAAACAAGACATACAAATTCTAGAGACTAAATGTATATGGGCAATTCTCAGCTATTCCCCATGTTTTATTAATTAAATCAGCAAAGCCGTGGTGTCTGACCCACCATGATGTCAAGTTATACTCCCATTTAAAATGCATGCTTTCTAGTACAAGCAGAAAGTATCTAAGCCACTTGCTGTTAAGGGAGGGTTGTTTTCTCATAGCCTTCACTTTCCATTTTAAACCTCTCGTATAGCCATTGCTCTGCGCCATTAAATAGTTACCAAGTTATACCACGGGGGAGGCTGTATTTCAGTGTGGGATAAAATTATGCCTTTACACAAATATCTTGAGGAACTGCTCAAGGGACCAGGAAATGCATCAGTTGCTTGGACAAGGTAGTCTTCAGTACGGATTGAATCATCGGGGATGCTATAAAGTGATACCTATGAAGTAGGAGAATGTTACCGAGTGAAAGGCCTCAATCTTGCAAGGCACTGAATGCTCTGTCTTTGGTGTATAAGAAATGAGGATCTTTTGCAAGTGCCTCTTAAATACTTGACATGTTCCAGGACTGCTCTGAATGCAAGTTTTCCTGTACAGTTTGTTAATCCTTTGCTAATGTTTGGGTATAGGTTTCAGCTGTGCTAGCAGTAATGGGGTGTTACTGTGTGTGTGTAGTTTCCTGAGCTCATTTCAGCAAAATGTTCCATCAGCGAAAACTCCCTTGGGCGAGGTGACTGCAGAAATTGGAAATATTTTCAACCCCTGCACTGCTGAGCTTCTGTGAGGATCCAGGGGAAGTCTGAAAATTGGCAATGCTCACAAGCCTGAAATACCTGGGAGTGCGCATAACCTTCACTGGCTTGAAACTTTGAATCTTAACACCTTCCAGTTTGTAGAAATTAAACTTCTGTGTGATCAAAAGAAATGTGAAATCAATTCAACACAAGATTGTTATTATCATGCAACCAGCTGACAAGTCATAATAATCTGAGTCATCAATGACAGTTACCTCCGGACATTGGTTAGGCACAAAATATTTTTTGTTTTGCAAAAACAAAAGATGTCCAGTGAAAGTGCCTTTTTTCCTTTTGTAGCAAGAAAAAAGTGGATAAGTATTTGTTTTACCTTGGTGGACCTCCATGAGACAGATCCCAGTTGCACTGAAAGAATTTCATGGTGCTTTTCATCCACTTTTCTGCTGACCTGTCTCCTGGAATTGCGTAATGTTGGATTGCTAACGTCATCTAAAACTGCCCCTCTTTGAAACCACTGTTAATCCAGAACTGCTGGAGTTTGGCATGCTCTGACTACTGCTGTTTTCAAAGGTATTCGAAATCGCCAAGGAAATTCTAACTGAACGATTTGAAGGTCTGTTCTTGAATCTCATATTAGACGTAGAAGCTGGTTTAAATTTCCTCAGAAATTAAATCAAAATTCAAACTTTACAGATGAACCTCACTTCAGTGTTGAGCCCGGAACAAACCAGACCCTTTCCAAATGTTATTGTCAGTAGATTTTTGTTCAGCTGTCCTAACAACCATGGTGTTATTACTTTACATCAGGCATAATACCTTTTCTATACACAAGAACATTCAATCCTGTCACCAACCTAAATGGCTGCTGCAGGTTGCCTTTCAGCTGATGTGGCATTTGACAAACAGCTTCTGACCTAGAGAAGTCTTTATGTATAAACGCTGACATAGTAGCCACTGGCTAACGCATTTTTGTCTGAGGAGTTTCCAAGAGTACATTTGTTTAGTGTTTACTAAAACTCCCAAAAAGAAGGAAGGCACGTAAAAAAGTGAAATTTCTCCTACACTGAAAGTTGCACTGTTGCCTCTGTGATAAACTTATTAATACCTATCAGAAGCCACTTGTTTACAGTCCAGGATTGAATGAGGTTTGATGACACCCAAGGCTTTTACAGTATCCTATTATGTGAAAAATTTTTTTGTTATGTATTGCAAATCACAAATTAAATGATGCTTCTTGCAGATCAGTTATGTTTCTTTCTCCCTTAGTAAAAGCTTTGTACGTGATTCTTGGTTACATATATTTTACCACAGTTTATTGCCCACATGCTCAGTTAGGACTGAAGTTTCTGCTTCATGGAAAGTTAGAGAGCAGTTCATTTCAGAGAGTAATACAAAAGGGGCCTTTCTTTCTGTATCCAGACTATTCTAGGAATACATGGAGTGGTAAATTTGATACTTACTGTCAGCAAATATGCGCTTGGATAATTAGGTCCCTTCTTTTTTTTTTTTTTCCCCTCTGGAGTAGAAATGGCTTCCGTCTCTCCACAGCAGAAGGCAGTTTGCATCTACTGTTGCTCCTGTAGCTCTGAATTGTGCACTGGTTTGCTCCACTGTGAGTTTGGGTAGCCATACTGCATAAAGTGCAAAGGGATGCCTCTCCTACCTCCTGCGCCACTAATGTTAGGCAGAGACTACCTTTTTCTCTTGGTAGTGGTAGGCCATGCCTGTAATAAAACTGGACTAAATTATGCTTTGGCATGTGGTCTCCACATTCCCTTACATTTCCTAGAAATAAATCACCCCAAAATGTCTGAAGTGTGAGAAAGAAATTCTGTATTATACAAAACTTCATAGACTAGCCAACATCTTTTTTTCCCCAGTTAATAGTTTCATACGCAATCTAAACAACCCAAACCAAACAAACCTCTATGGAGTCAAGAGACCTCCTTTGCCGTGCCTTCTCAGTCCTGGTTGTGGGAGATGCTATGCGAATTCATAAAAGAAAGTATTAGATTCTGCAAAATTACATCTTAAGTGTCAAGAGAAAGCACAGAAAGAAGGAATTATTGTTATTCCAACTAAACAGAGAGGGAACTGAGCAACAGTCATTAAGTGACTTGCCTCCAGTAACTGTGACCAGCAAATTCAGAGCTTTACCTGCTACCATCCATGTAGCACAGCACATTGTATTAGCGGTTTTGCCTTTTCTTAGACCGAATCTCTCATACTAGTTTTGCATTAATGCCTATGTGTCACTGCTGTGCTTAGAAGAACTAATTGGAAACCATGTCCTGCTGCCTTCCAGAGCACAAACGCAGAACAGAAAAGGTCCCTGTCACAGTGAGTTTGCCATCAAGCCCCCCACTAAGCCTGAGGAATAACAATATTTTCTGGTGCTATCTAGAGTCCATTCTCGTGCCACTCAGAGTTCATTGAAAGCCTCAATTTTTATTCCAGTCAAAGATCCCTGGAAAAACGGCTTTATTCACTAAATTCACAGATCAATGCAGCAAGATTTGCATATAGGCAAGTATATAAATCCTGCTTTGCAGTATATTTTCCTTCTCTTGCACTGTGAATTTTTAAAGAGTCTTGTGTCAGGAAGAGGCAATAGTCTGACAGCACTAGAAAATGAACTCCTTTGTTTATCTGAAGAACAGGTATACCCCATTCAGGAGTAGTATCAGCTTTCTCTGACCATGTCCACCCATCTGGCAGTAAGCATTTCAGGAAAAGAGAAGACAACTCAGCCTGTATGTTTGCTCAGTCTTTGGCTGTCTTTCCAGGAGAGCAGTGTTGCCAAACCTGGGTCCAAACACCAGGATGCATCCCTTCTTCTACTGTTCTCCCACTCTTTTTTAAAAATAAAAAAAGGAATTTATTTTTTTAATGATTTTTTTTAAAGGTGGTTTTATTTTTAAAAAATGTAAAAGTGAATATGCTAAAAGTAATCTTCTGGTTTCCGTGCTTTTGGAGTATATTTTAGTCACAATTTCAACCTTTCTGTGGCAATGAAAATTAAAATGATTTTTTTAAATGTGGAAATTTAAAATGGTCTCCTAATTGCAAGCTTGAAGGAAATAAAGCCTTATGAATAGCCTCAAATGTACAAGAGAAATCTGTGAAGATGGTAACATTGTGGGTGCCACTTCTGATTCAGCACTTTTTCTCTTGACATGTGAACAGATGTCTATGTTGCATATTGCATTGAAAAATATGAAATAATTTTCGGTCTCCACAACTAGGGCTGAATTTGAACTAGGAGCCACAGGATTGGCACTGTACATTCCCACTGCCAGTTCCATAAATGAGATACTTGCTCTTGTTTCCTCTGTCCCTGAAGGCACATTTTCCTAAAGGACTTAAAGTCTCTCAATTTTGTTTTCCCTAATCTTGTATTCTGTTGCAGCTCACAAAGCCATCACTCTGTCCCATTCTGAAGACTAGCAAAAGCAGTTGTCTTGGTCAAAAATATATGCAGTTTCTCTCTCGATATAGCCTGGTCTGAAAAGGAGTCTGGTTAATTAACATTGATTACAATCCACTGGCTGCAAGTAAAAATTGATCACCAAGGTTCCTAATTTGAATGCCTCTCTGTTCTCATTTCACTATTTCTGTGACTGACCAATGACAGAGACAGGGACACAGAGTGAATCCACTTCTTACAAGTCCCAGCTATCAGCAGGCTCCCCCGTCAAAGACGGTGATTGTTCTGGTCCTGCTTTATCACCCCATGGGATGGTCATTTGTTAGCACAGCATCTAATTGCTGCAAATTGTCAGTGTGCACATTTGGATCCTGTTCAACGCTCCATTTTTTATTGAGAGAGGAGCAATGGTATTGATTTTGGATAGCCAGGGAGAATGCCAGGGATATTAGTAAGGAGCTCAGAGAACACAACACATAAACTTTTATGACATGATGTCAGGCTGGATTGTGCAGTCATAAATGAAAAGGACAACATCTTCTGTAATTACTGCAAGCATATACCATACATCTGTTAGAAAAAAGGCACATTTCAATGGAAAAGAGACGTTGCAAAAAGTATCATCTCAGAAAATTTGTCTGGCCAAAATGGGAAAAGGGAAAGATTTTTAAGTGTACCTCTGGAAATGACAATGCACGAGCCAGGAGCTGTATTTCTGCTGCTGTTTCACTGTGACTGAAACCAACATTTGTGTAGACTGATGACCCACTTCCACACTCCTTTGAGTTTGGATTTGTGTAATCCCACACAAAGCGCCGACACTCTCTCAGTGAAGCTGATGCCAGGACAGGGTACAGAGCAGCTGCTGCCCAACTCTGCTGAGTGAGCTTTGTCCTGGTCCTGCACACCAAAGGCAACTTCACCCCTATAAGGGCAAAATTACACACCCTCCGAAAAGGACCCAGTAACCACCTGGCCTACTGTAGCTTACGGAGTTACCAGTATGCTGAAATTTAATCTAAACAGCAGTTTAACCAGCTAAGCCAACACTTCCAGCAACCTTCAAGCACTTGATTCACAACCACAAGTGAGCTGGTATATGTTAGACCACGGCTTAACTCACATATCTGAGTCCTGGCTTTTCTGTAAAGTGGTTACACAGCAGTTTACTGCAAATTATTTGTGCAAATCAACATTACAGCCATTAATTCAGAAGTTTTGTCTCCTTGTGTCTGCTGCCCTCCCTGACTTCTCACTATATCTGCATGGTGCATTATGAAAGTCAGTGTGAATAGCTGTGTTTCAGCTCACCCAGAATTCCAGCCATGACATCTCTATAGCCCAGCTTTAAGAAAACCAAGGACGCTATGAGCCCAATTGAAACACAGGCAAGTCTGTGTTATCATCACAAAACACTTTTTCACTGTCAGGGTGACTGAGCATTGTCACAGGTTGCCCGGGGATGTTGTGGAGTCTCCATCCTTGGAGATATTCAAAAGCCAATTGGCTCTAGGTGGCCCTGCTAGAGCAGGTTGGTTGGAACAGATGACCTCCAGAGGCCCGTTCCAACCTCAGCCTCTCTGTGAGTTGCAATTCTGTGAGGCAATACAAAGAACATAAATATCTTTGCAGCTATTGTGTAATTCTGTTTCTACTTAGGAGTTCATTCATTTATTTGTTTATGAATTTCTTTGCAATCTTAGAGTCCTGAACATGCTGAGTTAAAATTTTAAAGGTTTGTGTGGCTACTGGATGTCATTTTTGCATGGGATATGTTGCTTCAGGCAACAGCAAAAGGTGAGGCAGTTCCCAGAGGAATCCCCACCACTGATTGACCAGAACTTTTCCCATCTTTGAAATACAGCTTTAAACTCAGAACAGCGGTAGATGAATGGTGAAGACTGAAATGATGTCAACAATTTGTGTGGAGGCCAAAGAAAATACAAAGAGGCCCTCAATGGCTTCGTCTCTAAATTTGTTGCAATGCAGCTGTGAGTAATAAGTTTGCTTTCTTTTCAGGCACAGTACACTACATCTGAAATAGTTTCTGAACTTAGAACACAGTTTCCTGACCATCTATTATTTTCCTTGGGGATTAGGAGCCTTTCAAGCATTGCAGTGAAGAGTTTGATCTGAGCATATCGTGCAGCAGGGAGATGGGTGGTGGTCTGCTGGCCTGATCTCACAGGTTGCAGAGCTTGGGGAAAGTCACCCTTTAGACATATTAATATCATTTTATTGCTGGCTCTATAATTTATTTTGACTCATCTGAACAGTGGCCAATTTTGTACTATTTTAAGCATGTGTGCAGAGAAGTTATGCAAATACTTAAGTTTTCTGTATGGGTGGGTTTAGAAAAAACAGTGGGAATAAGGACCTAGATTAAATATCTCTTCTACAATCTGTAGAACGTCTGCATTCATAGCAATGGTTGCCATTTTTGGGAGGTGAACATGGTCAGCAGAAAGGTGTCCCTTCATACATAGATGAAGGGCTATTTTATTTTAAGAAAATTTAAAGTATATTTTATTTCATGACCATGAAATCAGAGTGATATTCTAATCAGTAGTACTTATGTATCTTTGCATTTGGAGTTTTCATTGATTTCTCAACACATCCTGAAAATGATTAAGCAACTGAAATGATATTCCTCAATGTACTTTGCATGAAGCAAATCCAGATAACAAAATCAAAAGGAAACAGCACTATGAAGGTGGGACAAAGAAAAGATACTCTTTCTGCTTTTGATTCTGGGTTGTTCTGCTGCTTTTATTGCCATCAAGCTCTTCCATGAAAGTGCATTGCTGGACTCATGAAGTTCATCACCCAACAGGTTTACAATCAAAGGAGATTTTAATTTCCTGTATCAAACCGAGAAGTACTTATTACCGCCTCTGCCACTCATCTCTGGAGAAGGTGAGTGTAGCCCACAGCCTAAAAACACCTGGGTGTTTGTCCTGGTTCGGGCTAGGACAGAACCAATTTTCTTTTAGCAACTTTACCTGTCAGTTAAGTCTTTACTGAGAAGCTGCAGTCTCTGAAATTCACTGCATGTTTTTCCAGACAGTGGCTGCTTCTAGCAGTGATAAGGCTCGGTGTTTATAGTTAGCGCTGGAACATCAGTAGCAATGGTATGCAGAAAAGCTCTTGCTTGTAAGTATTCCTATGAAGACCAAGGTCAATACTTGCTTCTGCTGACTTTCTTATGCACCAGAACTGAAAGACCAGAGAAGTGGTCACACCTGTGACCCTGTAGTGGGGAGGAGCGGGTTGGACAGGTGACCCGAACCTGAGCAAGGGGAGTATTCCATCCCATACACGTCATACTCGGTGTAAAGCTGAGGGATCACGAGGGTCACTCTCATCTTCTATGGCCAGTGTCCGAGGAGGACTCTGCCCTATTCTTCTGCCTTTGATCCCGATCCATGCATTCCTAAGTCCAGCTCCTGCCTGCTGCTGAGTGCAGTCCGGCACTTTCCTGGGGCGTGCCCCGCAGCATCCGCATGACGTATTCATCGTCAGTGGGGGGGAGCTTCATATTGGTTTTCTACGTATTTGTATATTTGTATATATATTGCATTATTATTTTTCCTATTATTACTATACATTATTATCGTAGTTAGATTAAAGCTGTTTTAACTTGTCCAACACATAAGTCTCTTTCCCTTTTCTCTTCCCCGCACCCCTGCCATTTTGGGGAAGGAAGGGTTAACAAAGAGCATCTGTCATCCATTTAACAGCCATCCCAGCTTTAAACCATGGCAGATTTATTGGTGCCCAACTTGGGAGGACATTCCACCCCCATTCCCCTAGCCCAAACCAGGACAGTGTTATGTTCGGTTAATTGCCCACTATTGCCAAGACTTCAAGGTGCCTCTGATCCCATCTGTTTTCTTTCTGTGGCATAATACAGCTTTTGGTCCATTTGGTAGCTTGGAAGTTTGCTATGATGTGTTGTGATATTTTGTTGCTGCAACAAAGATGATAAGGGGACTGGAGTGTCTCTCTTATGAGGAAAGGCTCAGAGACCTGGGTCTGTTCAGCCTGGAGAAGAGAAGACTCAGAGGGGATCTCATCAATGCTTATTGATATCTAAAGGGCGGTGTCAAGAGGATGGGGCCAGACTCTTTTCAGTGGGGCCCAGCAACAGGACAAGGGGCAATGGGCACAAACTGGAACACAGGCAGTTCCACCTGAACATGAGGAAGAACTTCTTTACTGTGAGGGTGACAGAGCACTGGCACAGGCTGCTCAGAGAGGTTGTGGAGTCTCCTTCTCTGGAGATACTCAAAACCCGCCTGGATGCATTCCTGTGCAACCTGCTCTGGGGGCACCTGCTTTAGCAGGGGGGTTGGACTGGGTGATCTCTAGAGGGCCCTTCCAACCCCTGCCATTTTGGGATCTGGGATTAAGGAGTTTTGCTGGTGGGGCGAGAAGGTGAAACAAATTACCTGGCTGCTGACAGATTTCTACTGAAGAGAGAAAGTTGCCACAGCCACTGTACCATATGTTCTTGCTGAGGACCAGGAAGGGAAAAATGACTTGAAATGACTTGAGATGTTAGCAATCGTGCATTTTAATTAACATTGTTACATGAAAGAAAATGTGCTATGAGAATGCAAAAAATACAGTTCTACTCTTGAGTCTTACTCAGTTACCTCTAAACTAAAAATACTGACTTCTTGTTTTTAATTCAGGTTTAAAATAGAATTACTGAGATTTCCTTATTTTTTGGTTATTGTAGTAATAACCATGTGGCAGAAGAAGGGATTTTCCTGCTTTATGCTCTCTGTTAGTACAACTGTTAAATTAATCCAATGGCTGCAACGATTTAGTAATGATACAGGATTGAAAGACTGTGAGGAAAAACAGCATTGTTGGGATGAAAACAAAAGGCTTATTGGGAATTTTGATTAGTGAGAGAAACAAGGACTAAAACCACAGACGCCGACAGAAAACATCTACAAAAGTAGAAGAAGACAAGACATACTGTCCACTTCTGCCACAGCCAATGAGCTTCAAAAGGAAAGAAGCAATTCTGGCTAGGACATTCAAATGGATCATTTTTCAGAGAGAAGGCATAATTCTAGGATCTACTAAAAAAAAAAAAACCAAGAAACCAAACCCAAAACTCCTGAGAAACACTTGAGTGAGGTGAAGAGCAGAAAGGCATGATAAGCCAGGTGAAAGACAAATGAGATCAGGGGTAAAAGCTAGAGCTATGTCAAATTCCCAATATTTGGTGAGCAAGAATGTGGGTTCTTGATAGACTTGAGGTGCCTTGAATTCAAGGCTGTTTGATTTTGAAATCTTAGAAGCACAAATTGAAGTAATTTCTAATAGGAATGAAAGCATTCACATCAACCCCGTGGATCTTGAATTTCTGAAGTTTCTAGGGTCCAGTCACCCTTTTCCCTCACTTGCAGCTGACTGGTACAATCCAGACTCCAGCCTGTTCTCACCAACTGGGTAGTCTGAATGTTTCAAATAAAACTCCAGAGTGTTGTCTGTGAGAAAAAAAGTGTATCTGGCACAATTGCTATAGCAACAGTAGGTTGAAACCTTCACCAGCTGCATCTTGGTCTTGCATGAAGACTCCAGGTCCCAAGAATGCCTCCTACACTTGGTTTACACTGAATTTGCTGCAATCTACACAGCTGAGGGGGATAATTAAGGAACTGCATTCATTTAATTGCAAGTAATATTTAATTAAAACACGAGTAATAAATATTGGTACTTGTCCACACAATGTTGGATAACGCAAGTTGCTCAGCCAGCCTATTTTAAAAATGTGTGGACATTCAGTGAGCATGCATCACCGAAATTACTACCTCGTGAAAGCTATGCTCTTGTATACATGATGAGCCTTTCAATAACCGTGATTGTGAATTTTACAGGATTATATTTCTCCAACATTCTTTAAATTTCAGTATTCACTGTGCCCATAGAAAAGACGAAAGTAATGTTGCTATATGTGTTAAGAATTTCCTTGAGGAAGGTGCTATTCACATTCAGGAGTGATTTTGAAGTCTAGATAACTGGAAAGTATGAGAATTTTTCTCATGTAGGAAAAAACCTCAACAGAACAAAATCAGTGTCCTAGAACTGGGCAAGTCTTTTTCTAAAGCAACGGGAAAGAAGAAATTAAAAGTTTGTTACAATGATAACTGCAAGCCTGGAGTTTATCAGCTGGAAAGACTACAGACTCTGAAATATCTTGAGAGATCAGGCTATAAGAGTTTTACACATTCACTGTCAGCATTTTGTCAACACATATTTTGACAACATGGCTTTGTTAATGAACGTAAAGCGTTTTATATGTTATTCCATCCCTTGGATTCCAAAGCTGTGGGTCATTGATACCTGAATAGATAGACAGCTTGCTCTGCATTCAAAAAAGTGGGCAGTTTAAATAAAATGAAACATATATTTTGATGTAACTTGAAGCAACTATATATATTGTGATTTATGGTATCTTCACACCAAAGAGAAACACAAGTGTGAGCTGATTGCTAGGCACACTGCATGTTCACCTCTGGAGACTCCTCATCAGGAAATAACTTCAGCTGGCACAGGAGTGGGTGAAAGCCAATGCAAACTGATACAGCTCTCTGGTAACTCTCTTGTTGGGAAGATTTGCCATATCATACCAACAGTTTGATGCCTGACTGGGGTCAGTACCAGATTACTTTCAGGGATAACCTGCCTCCTGGCTGCTGCTTTTCCTCTGGTGCTGTTATGCTGTCACATATCTGTCATTATTCTCCAGAGACAGTAGATGTTGCTCCCAGGGATGGATTAGAAATGCACATTTTGACCTAATGAGCCAAATGACTCCTTTGTCCTACTTGTAAATGTTGTTAACTGGCTGTCTGGAGCCGAAGAAAATGGAGAAAATATGAAGAACAGACCAAGCAGAGAGCAACATTTCAGAACAACTCTGAATTTAGGGAAGCCAAGGAACAAGATTTGACCAAGTTCTTCTGTATTTCTGTTAATGTATGAGCAAAATGTATGAGCAAAACTGGATTCCCTTGAAGCGCTGAGATTGAACTCTACAGCTTTGTATGGACTCTGCTTAGAAGTGGGATGGGAATAAAACCTTCTGTAAGATCCATCCCAAACGCTTCTGGAAGTTTTATGTTCTTATAAGTTAAAGATCGGAATTTTTATGTGAGAAAATGTGTTTACCAATGTCCTGATCATTTGTAAAACTGCCCTCTTCCATAAGCTAAAAAGCCTATATTCTCAGCTTCTTCTCTTGTATCCACTATTAGAATTCCTCTCATTTTGCCTGGGCTTACCCTTTATATCATACACCATACCTTTTTCTATGTAGCAGGTCCTGCCCCTACTTGTTCTTTAATGAGCACGTTGTGCTGTGTGCACACAGTCCTTCAGGATTGCACTAAACTCCTTGTGCA
The DNA here is from genome assembly GCA_013398225.1 of Steatornis caripensis. Classification (NCBI taxonomy): domain Eukaryota; kingdom Metazoa; phylum Chordata; class Aves; order Caprimulgiformes; family Steatornithidae; genus Steatornis; species Steatornis caripensis. Next base: position 45,969 of record VZSC01012393.1, on the reverse strand, counting down.
CCTCTAAGAAGAGTCTCAAGATGGCTGTCTTCTAGAGGAAAACTTTGACAGGGAGAAACTGAGCAGAGACTTGGCTAGGTCTGTACAGTAGGTCTCTCCCCCTAGCTGGGGCTTCCCCCAGAGCAGGCAAGCATCAAAACAGTGCAGTTCAGATAGTACCTCTAGGAACGGCTATTCACTCCTTCCCAGCAAATGACTTACTCATTTGTTGGAATCCCCAGATCATACCTCAAATTAGTTAATTAATGTGACACCAAGTTCAACTTTGGATGTCTGAAATATGTATATTTAATATGCCTCTATGTGCAAGGATGAAATTTAAAGATTTTAGACAATTACAATGAGTTTCAACAATTTTGCTGCATTTCCAATAACTCCAAAGGCAAAATTTGCAATTTCATCTTCCCTGATAGAATTAGTGCATTTCTTTAGACATGTCCTCCTCGTGCAGTTGGTAGGGCAGAGACCCCATAGAACAAACAGTATAGAATCAAATAAAGACCGAGATAACAAGCAAACTTTGCAATGGTATTTGTTGAGTCTGCAGTGTGTACCTGCAACCAGAATGTTCTTTTGATAGCTTTCATACCAACTAGAAAATTGCAGGTATGCAGACTGATACGTTTCACTATTGTCTTGCCAAAACTGCTTCTTCATCCGTCATTCTATGCAAAACTGGAGTAGATATGCAAAAAAAAAAAAAAAAGTACTTGTTTTAAGGAAAAAAAGAAAGAATTAAAAACAAAAGATCCTCCCTACAGTCATTGAACAGGCTGTTGCTTTAATGCGAGTCAATCTGCTGAAATCTCTGCATGGTATTTTATCTTTCCACTGGGGTATTCTGGAAGATGGAAATATGTCTTCACTGACTTCAGGTCCACTTTTCCCCATTTCAGCTGCACTTTTCCTAGGAAAGACTGAATAGGAGCTGTATAAATACTCTAGGGTTTTTCATGTGTTACTGATGGCAGCTGTATTAACCCGGCTACCTGTACCACCAGAAAAAGGCTGGCAGTAGCTCCCACCTAAAACAGTGAGAAGAAAACAATAATGAGCTTTAGTCAAGGCAATTACTTTAAACAAACACATTCATTCACCACACTGGACTGGCTCCCAAATTTTGGCTGATGACGGCAATGGAGTAGGGTGTGATATCTGCACCTGACTTTCTCTCTGCCATTTCCTGCCCAGCTCCTGCTTTGATCTCTGTCTCTGAATATAATTATGAAGCCTGGATCAGAACCAGGCTCTCATTTCTGCTGCCCCAACTTGCCCTCCTCTCTGCTCTTAAGGAAGACACTGTAATTCTCAAATGCTTGCCTTTTATTTTCAGTCCAATAAAATGGACCACCTGCAAATTCAGGTTGCTTTTTCTTTTTATTACCTGCTTTTTATTATGTAGCCAACATACCCCAAAAGTATGCAGTAAGTGCATGTAAAACATAATTAATCTCCTGAAAGGAATGTATCTTCTTTGCCTGAAATTGTTGTACCAAACCCTTAGGTGACATACACTGGCGGAGTTCCACCGAAAAAATCAGCCCAGCTATCTTCATTTACAACACTTGCATGTTTGGCCCAATTCTTTTGCTCTCAGTGATAAGAGCATACTGAGCTGGGTCTTCAAGATGAAAGGGCTTGCTTCTTGGTTACCAGTGGGGGTCAATTAGCATAGGTCTGTTAACTGAAATGAAACTATCCTGATTTACAGCAGCTGAGCATTTGCACCTCCTTCCCCATCCACCCCTCCACACCCCCAGCAGATATTGTTTCAATATTTGCAATTTAAAAACATGCTTACTATGGAAAAATATATTTATGTCGCAGAGATATTTTTCTAAGGCTTTGCACTGACTTCAGAAGGTTAGAACCCTAAGGTCCTATGTCCTACATCCTGTGCTCTATGTAGTGGTGTAGTAATCACTATTAGATTACATTGGTGTATTTAGTTACGAGAACTAGTTCCTGTTTGCTGCAAACCTAAAGAACTACTAAAAAAACCCCAAAGGTGCTGTTTCTCTTACGTACAGATCTTGATAAAGATATGACGTTGTTCATCACTGTAAAATTGTATTCAATCAGGTCCAAGCATAATAGAAATTCTTACACCAATCAGGACACGTACATCTATGCATACGTACACATACATACGTAGATAAATACCAGCTCTCGGATCCTCCTTCTTGTAAGTTTTTCACTAGCCTAAGTGCCGCATAAAAGCAACATAAGCAAGGACAGAATCATATATCATACCTCTAACTTTAGAGCTTTGGTTTTGTAAAAAGAATTGTCAAGTTTGCCCCAGATGTGCTTGTTGACAAAGAGCTTAGTGTTTCATCCTTTATTAACCTGAACATTTTACTGTAGCCTATTTCACATTACCATCACAAACAGCACACATCAACTGCTTGTGCCTAGCGACTGTTATAAATTCTTCTGGGAGAGTTAAGGTTGTAAAACAAGAACATTAAGTGCATGTGTAAAAAGCACAAGGCAACTGTTTACAGCTCCTACATAAATGTCCTCCTTATGTTTCTTTTATTTTTTTATTAGAAAGTGACAAGGCAAAGGTCAAGTACCCAGCAAATGCCCGCTGTTGCTGACTATCAAACCAGAGCAAACTAAGTTTAGTTAATCCTCAGTTCTTTCTTTTGTAGAGAAGGGTGAAGGCATAAAGGAGCAAATCAAAGACCTGTTTTTCTTCTGTAGTTTTAAGAAAATTCTTCAGATGCTGGAAGAGCAGGTTTAAATTCAGTGTCAGGCAGTCCCACATAATCACAGCCTTCAGTGGAGTTGCTCAAATTTCACAATGGCACAAGTGATGAAAAGCTCAAGCCTGTCTTATTTATGGACAGATTTGATTATATTTGCAGTATCACCAGAATAAACTTACTTATAAAACAGTCTTAAACATTTAAAGCACTGACTCTATCCTGTTATACTCACTTTCTGCCACTGTAGCTTCACTGATCTTTTAAAGATAGAACTCTTCATTAAACAGTTAAGCACAGAGTTAAAGGGAAAGCATTTCCATCTCTTTTCTCTGAAGTGGCTGACTTTGAAGTTTTGTAGTGCAAAAGATACAGTTCAGACTGGAGTCAAATACTCGCCACAGGAACTACTGTTCTTACAATAGCAGAGGGTGTGTTACAATGGAGATTTGCTGAATATACAGACTTTTTGAACACAGTCAATACACGGTGTTCTGTTAACAAGTTGATCTCTTCCTGGAGTCATCCTTTAGATTCTTTATTACAGGAACTAGTGCAAAAGAGTTTCACTGAAACAGGGTAATTCCTTTGACAGATGTGATAACAATAACTATATTTTCCTTTTTGATACACGGTTTTTAGTTTCACTTTACATATCTGTATTAAGGGAGTTTTTTGATGGGCATTTCATCCTACTACTAGCTCTTAAGTTCGAATCATTTTGTAATCAGTAGTGTTTCAATGTGACAGAAACAGCAGTGAACAGCTGAGAAATAATAAGCCAAGATTCTGTAGGTATTTCACAGAAGTTTTTTTAAGTACTCAGTAACTGTTAGAAGAGCATGTAAAGTACACTGAAAGGCTCCTAATTTTCACACTCCAAACTATCTCTACAGAGCTGTTAAATTTTCCCAGTGACTGACAGAGATGTTCTGGCTGTGTTTCCATAGATAGTTCCTTAAGGAAATGTTTCTATTCACCAAATCCATAGGGGTTATTCTAATAAGGTAGACTCACTCTCCAGCATGATCCATCAGTAAATGACGGTGTAAAGTTAGTGTTGTTTCTCACAGGAAAGATGTTTTAGATTTTCTGTAGAAAAGCAAACTCACCTGTCTAACTTTCCTCTAATCCTCCTGTCCCTCCTCAAAAAGCCCATGTCCACTTTTTATCCATCTTTCCTGTCAAGTCCTCTCTGCAGCCTGTCTGTGGATGTTTCTCTCTTTCTCAAAAATATTTGGAAAACAATACCCTCTATTATTTCATACAGTTTTAGTAGTTCTTAACAGTTATAGCAATATATTGACTGTAGTATATATAACACATGTGATGCTTCACTATTATATAATTTCTATTGGTAAGGGAATGAGTTTGAAATTTGGCAAACCAACTTAGTTTTACACACACGTACACATGCACGCGCTCACACACACACTCACTCCTCCATGTAGATGTATATATATCCTTTTTTTATTCACAGTTTCCTATTGAAATTTAGAATATATAAAGACAGGACAGAATTATTCAGTCATGGGTAAGCCAAGATGCTAAACAGCTCCATGGCTGGCCCAAGCTGATTCAGTGCACTCCAAGCTCTTTTGGACCAACCCTCTGCACCACTTCGGTTTTTTTTAATTGAAAGTAAATACCTTCCTCTAATTTTACTCTACTAGGAGAGTCAGTTTCTTTCAGAAAACTAGTGCCAACAGCCACCAAGCAAAAGAGCAAACTACAGCTATTGAAGAGAAATTGAATCAATGACAACCACCCCTTACGAAAACATAGTTGCAACCCATTGACTCAATGCAGAAAAAATTAGCTGTAACAATGTAACACCATTAAGTTGCTGCAACAATAACAAAAAATGGAAATAACACATAAATTCCATCTGTTACTATAATAGCAGGAGAATTAAAAAAAATGAAACAAACATGTTTTAGAGACATTATTCACACCACAGTGAGGTTTTACCATGGAATATTGAATTGAACTACTACCTGCCTTGTTCTACCTCTAGCCATATTCTTTAAAATACAAAAATACAAAGAAGTGGTCTGCCCATTTGTATTTTTTTTTTTATTCTTCTCTTTTTAAGAAGCCTTTACTCCCACCTTAGCTGTCAAAGGCTATGTCTGTTTCCAGGCTAAATAACTCTGCCATCTGCAAGGTTTCCTCCTAACACAAGAGGAGTCAGTCATATGTGTCTATCCAGTAATAAATTATATTCTAGCTGCAGAAATCCACAGGATGATTCAGAAAAATACACCCATAGGATATTACTGTGAATTAATTACAGAACTACAGCATTTTGGAAGAACATCTATCTAAATCTTAAACATTTATTGTACCCTGCAAGTCCTGTGATTATCTTCATTTTTGTGAAGGAGAGTACACAGATCTCACAAGAGTGAATCTGAAAGCATGGGACCCAATTGTATATCTCCTTTGCATACTTCAAACACCTATTGAGTGGAAACTGGAACAAGAATCTTCTTCATGATGATTATGACAATTTAGCTTTGATTTTCTGTTTTTTTTTTGGATGTCTCTACAGAAAACAGCAGTTATCTGTTCCCTCCCCGCTGCACTGCTCAATTCCTTAAAAATAATTCTTTGTAGAGAATTCAATTCTTCTTACTTTTCCCTGTGGAAAATACTTCCTTAGATGATAGTTCCCACCTCAAACTGTGTAATTAAATTTCCCCTCACTCTTCATAAATGCTTTCATAGGCATCCATTTTGGTTCGTGCTGGTAGAAAAAGTGAAGCTGGAGAGTCAAAGTCCATCAAGCAGTTTTGAAGAATCCAAGCGCTATACTATTTTTAAATCTACATTTGTCTTCAGGATACAGTTCCCTGTATATTAACTGTATATGTGTACATACATGTGGTTAAGGACATTTACTGTTTTGCTAAAATACAATATTGCATGATAACAAGGAAAAACACCTAACTTAACAGACAATGGCCTCCTGGTATCATTTTGATATAGATAGATACAGCCATAATCTTTCTCCATTGTTAATATAAAAGAATGAAAAACAAACAAGGAATGATCTTCAACTGACAGTGACTGCCAAAAATACCATTATTGTCTTATCCTAGGTCATCATTTTGAAATGGATAGATTAGAAAAAATCACAGGACAGTATTAGTCTAAATACTGATGTCCTGACGCACAATTGCTCTGCAAAATGAGATTAAGAGATTCTGTGCTCTGGCTCGTAGACACTTAATTTCTGATTAGATGACTGGAAGAAAACTGTTATGTTCAGAATGGCTGACTGGAAGAAACTGTCAGAGTGTTGATGTTTTCCAGGGACTGTGGATCCACAATGCAGGTTAATTCTATTTGGCTTTGTGAGAAAACAAATGGGTTGTGTGTACTGCTCTGGGGAATTATGAGGTTTACTTGCTATTTTGCAACTTTTCTTACAAAATTCAGTGAATGTTGACATACAAAAGGCATAAACAGGGCCTGCTTTCACATGGTGGCAAAGGTGCTCAGTAGCCCTGAAAGTGAAGCTTGCTGACTTTAGCTTGGAAGTCAGAAGACAGACAGAGGAAAGCAAGAGGTCTCTGTTTACCAGTAATGACCTGTGTCAATTCTTACATATCGTCATGCTAACAGGCCCAAAAGAGCTTTCCAAACCCTGCATCGTTTTTCGAGAAAATGCTTTGAAACATCTATCGTTACTCTGAAAGCACCTTAGTGCCTGAATACAGATTTGTAAAGCACTGAAATATTACTCATTAAATAAGGTGCCGAAAAAAGAAGAAAGTAACTAATCAAAAACAACTGAGACTCCATGTATAACCTGATCCTGAGTTGCAGTGTTGGGCCCGCAGTTACAGCCCAGGAGATCTAAATAATACAGACTTAACTCTGTCTGTGCAATGCAAGTATTTTTGTTACCCAGGAACTTGAGGGTTCCTTGCAAATCAACCCGCCTTTTTCGCCCTACTTCTTCAGCAACTTAAAGAGAGGCTGGCTCCATGCTTGTCTCTTTGTACTGACAGGGAGATACACAAAATGTGCAGTAATATAGTCCTAAGTCCAAGAGCATAAGCAGCACATGAAGCACACTGACACCCGGCGACATTGCAGTAATTGTCTGTTCTCAGCAGCCCCAGGAGGGAACACTAAGCCGGAAGCTGAGGAGGAGAAGCTGTGCTCTCCATCTGCCTTTCACTAGACAACTGAAGGTGGCAAACATTGAGAAAGAAGTCCACTGCTGCTGCTGCTCTCCAGGATCCACATCAGCACAAAAATCCCTCTGTCATACAGTGCCCTGGAAGAAGCTGTTGGCTGCAGACATGTTCCCTCTTGGAGCACCCTCTGGCTATCGAGCACACTATTACCATAGGGAGCCACCGAGGGCTATCTGGCCCCTAGGCATTAATTTTGGACAACGTATAAGCACTTGACTCGTTGGATCACACATTTTGTTCTATTATTCCAGCACACTAAAAAAGCCCTCATACATCCTGATTTGCTTCTTATACTGCTTCCAACAATCACAGCTGCTGCAAAGAGTGTGCTCTGTCTTGCAACTATCTTGCCATCAAGAAAGCTAAGAAAATGGCAAAGGATTTTGCTCTCCACTGGAGATTGTATGATACTTGGGGTGTTTCTCATTAAAAAAAAGGTACATGTTTTAAAACGTGTCAGCAGCTGGAAAGATCTGCACCTTTAGAAAGTTGTTTTCAGGTGGTGATGGATTTGCTTGTAAAAGAATCACTTAGAGAGAGACTCAGTGTAGCTTTGAGCTAAACCAGAGGATGAATTAGCTTTATAACAACAAGACTTACAAGAGGGTTTGGTATTAAATATTAAACATTTCTCCATTAAAATCCTGAATGGAAATCTGGGTATGATGGATTGATTTAAGAAAATAACCGTTCATGTGACCATGCACGAGAACTCCATTTGCATTTCAGTCTGGAAAGACTCCTTGTTGCTGGAGACTTAAGAGAGGACTACTGATCATAGAGGTGGGCATCAGCCCTATGCTTAAAGGAACACACACAGCCCTTGGAGGCCTGGAGGAGGGGAACCCCTTCCTTACTACTGACTGAGCTTTTTTGGTGGATGCTTAGAACAGCCTTTTTTCACAGCTGGGGATACCAGAGCACCCTAACACCTTATTTACTTTCCAGGAGCAAATAATGACAAGTCAAGCAAAAGCCTGTGAGATGTTCCCTATGTAACAGTTTATGAGACAGTTGCCTCATTTCTCATAGTGTTCTAAGGTTATTAACAATAGCTTTCAAAAAATCAACTAAGATTTATCTAAAAAGAGGCTCAGGTGGCAGAAAGAGAGATTTCTAAAAGCAGTCAGCAACTACCAGCTCCTGCAGAGAACTTCAGAGGCCAAAGGGAATAGAGTCTTCTTAACGAAACCGGCCTTGAAAGATCAAATCTTACAGGAGTTTAATTGAAATTTGATGCCTTGGTCAGAAAAGCCCAACTTCTGGTCATTTGGCTTCTGCAAACTATTCTAAGTCCCTTCCTCCCTAAATCCTATTAACTCTACAGTTTCCAGCATCTATTCCACATAAATCAGTTTTGAGTTGATCAGCATTTCTCTATTAACAGTTTCCAGATCCATGCTGTACGAGTACAAAAAATCAGAGCAACTCAAGCCAGAAAATTTGTAATGAATTCTGTCTTGTGAGAGATGGCAAAACGGCACAAGCATTAAACTGAGAAACATGAAAATTGGTCTTAACAGCAAGAAGAATCTCCTTGCTTTAAATTGTTTTTCGTTAGTGTAAATTGGCATGTCCCCACTGATTCCCTTCGATCTATGATTACCAAAACTAGCTAAGGATCTAGTCCTTTTGGTTACAAAGTTACCTGGTTCTGGCTGCTTTTTGGATGTTTATTCCAGTACAATTAGCTGACTTCAGCTGATGCAGCTCAAGTTGCCAGTGCTGTAAAAGCCATTGTTATCGCTCTTTCTCAGTTACAGCCACCAGAAAAAAAAAAAAAAATCTTATGATGGTTTCCAAAAATTTAGATAACTGGTCTTTGTCTTTTGTTTCTCCAAAGTACCATGTACAATGCAGTTGAGTTTCATTTCTTGCGGTGGACAAGAATCAATGGAAATAGTGTTGAGTCACTGTGTGGTTAATACAGAAATAAGTAATAGGCTGAAATCATCACTGCTGTGTTGTCTGGCTGATATGTGATGGATTTCTTGGGTCAACATTTGTTTCACATTTTTTTCCAAAAGACGTTTTTATTAATGTTATGACTGAGGGAATCCTTCAGGCCTTTTAGGCTTCAGTTTAGCAAAATGCTCATGAGACATAACAGCTTACCACTGTTGTCAAATGAGGTCTTCTTCACTTCATCTTCCGATTGTCTTGGAAGCTCATATCTGTTACTAGTTCCCAGTGGGGAGTGGAGAGTGACTGAGCTGACTAAAGGTGCACAGCTGGAGTGTGACCCTGGCACGGAAGAAGGTAGAAGAGAAGAAGAGCACTATCCTACTCCTTTCTCAACAGCAAGATGGTAGATTGGCTCATCCCATCTGAGACTGTGCTCCCTGAGTTCAGTTATTTCTCACACATTGCTCTACCTGGAGGAGTGTTGTGAGCCAGGTGGGAGAAGTTTTCCCAGACTATGTGGGTCTGTACTGCATATGAGTTATAGAATCACAGAATCACAGAATACTGGGTTGGAAGGGACTTCAAGGATCATCTGGTCCAATCTTTCTTGGCAAAAACACAGTCCAGACAAGATGGCTCAGCACCCTGTCAACCTGAATCTTAAAAGCGTCCATTGTTGGGAAATCCAACGCTTCTCTGGGGAGATTATTCCAATGGCTGATTGTTCTCATTGTGATAAATTTTTCTCTTGTGTCCAATTGGGATCTCTGTGGAAGTAACTTGTACCCATTACCCCTTGTGTTTTCTGAGTGACTCCTTGTAAAAAGGGAGTGTCCAACTTTTTTGTAGCCACCTTTTAAGTGCTGGAACATGGTGATAAGGTCTCCCCTAAGCCTCCTTTTTCCAAGGCTGAACAAACCCAGTTCTCACAGCCTTTCCTCATACGGCAGGCTTCCCAGTCCTTTGATCATCTTTGTAGTCCTTTTCTGTACCCTCTCCAGCCTGTCAACATCTTGTTTGTATAGTGGGGACCAAAACTGAACACAGTATTCCAGGCGTGGCCTGAAAAGTGTTGAGTAGAGTGGGATAATGACTTCTTTATCTCTGCTGGCTATGCCCTTGTTGACGCACCCCAGCATCCTGTTGGCTTTCTTTGCCACTGCAGCACACTTCGCTCATCTTGAGCGTGTTGTCCACCAGCATCCCCAGGTCCCTTTCCACAGAGCTACTCCCCAGCCAGGTAGATCTCAGCCTGTGCTGCACTCCTTAATTACGTTTTCCCAGGTGCAAGACCCTATACTTGTCCTTGTTGAACTTCGTAAGGTTCTTGTTAGCCTATACACGTCTTCCTTCAGGGTGGCTCTCCCTTCCAAAGTGTCCACTTCCACACTCAGTTTGGTATCATTGGCAAACTTCATCAGGGTACACTTGGCCCCATCATCCAGATCACTTATGAAGATATTAAACAGCATTAGTCCCAATATCGATGCCTGGGGTACTCCACTTGTGACAGGTTGCCTGTTTGAAAAGGAGCTATTTACCATCAGTCTTGGGGTGTCTCCAGTCTGCCAGTTCCCCACAGGCCTTGCAGACCACTTGTCTAGACTGTGATGCATCCATTTCTCTAGGAAGAGTCTGTGGGGAACTGCATCTAAAGCCTTGGAGAAATCCAGATATACAATGTCCACTGCCTGNGACTAAAGGTGCACAGCTGGAGTGTGACCCTGGCACGGAAGAAGGTAGAAGAGAAGAAGAGCACTATCCTACTCCTTTCTCAACAGCAAGATGGTAGATTGGCTCATCCCATCTGAGACTGTGCTCCCTGAGTTCAGTTATTTCTCACACATTGCTCTACCTGGAGGAGTGTTGTGAGCCAGGTGGGAGAAGTTTTCCCAGACTATGTGGGTCTGTACTGCATATGAGTTATAGAATCACAGAATCACAGAATACTGGGTTGGAAGGGACTTCAAGGATCATCTGGTCCAATCTTTCTTGGCAAAAACACAGTCCAGACAAGATGGCTCAGCACCCTGTCAACCTGAATCTTAAAAGCGTCCATTGTTGGGAAATCCAACGCTTCTCTGGGGAGATTATTCCAATGGCTGATTGTTCTCATTGTGATAAATTTTTCTCTTGTGTCCAATTGGGATCTCTGTGGAAGTAACTTGTACCCATTACCCCTTGTGTTTTCTGAGTGACTCCTTGTAAAAAGGGAGTGTCCAACTTTTTTGTAGCCACCTTTTAAGTGCTGGAACATGGTGATAAGGTCTCCCCTAAGCCTCCTTTTTCCAAGGCTGAACAAACCCAGTTCTCACAGCCTTTCCTCATACGGCAGGCTTCCCAGTCCTTTGATCATCTTTGTAGTCCTTTTCTGTACCCTCTCCAGCCTGTCAACATCTTGTTTGTATAGTGGGGACCAAAACTGAACACAGTATTCCAGGCGTGGCCTGAAAAGTGTTGAGTAGAGTGGGATAATGACTTCTTTATCTCTGCTGGCTATGCCCTTGTTGACGCACCCCAGCATCCTGTTGGCTTTCTTTGCCACTGCAGCACACTTCGCTCATCTTGAGCGTGTTGTCCACCAGCATCCCCAGGTCCCTTTCCACAGAGCTACTCCCCAGCCAGGTAGATCTCAGCCTGTGCTGCACTCCTTAATTACGTTTTCCCAGGTGCAAGACCCTATACTTGTCCTTGTTGAACTTCGTAAGGTTCTTGTTAGCCTATACACGTCTTCCTTCAGGGTGGCTCTCCCTTCCAAAGTGTCCACTTCCACACTCAGTTTGGTATCATTGGCAAACTTCATCAGGGTACACTTGGCCCCATCATCCAGATCACTTATGAAGATATTAAACAGCATTAGTCCCAATATCGATGCCTGGGGTACTCCACTTGTGACAGGTTGCCTGTTTGAAAAGGAGCTATTTACCATCAGTCTTGGGGTGTCTCCAGTCTGCCAGTTCCCCACAGGCCTTGCAGACCACTTGTCTAGACTGTGATGCATCCATTTCTCTAGGAAGAGTCTGTGGGGAACTGCATCTAAAGCCTTGGAGAAATCCAGATATACAATGTCCACTGCCTGCCCCACATCAACTGAGCAGGTTACTTTGTCATAGAAGGTGATCAGGTTTGTCAAGCATGATTTGTCCTTGGTGAATCAATGCTGGCTTTTCCCAGTCATGTGTTTCATTTTACTTATGGTAGCTGCCATCACTTTCCCAGGGACTGAAGCAAGACTGATGGGCCTATAATTTCCTGGATCATCCTTTAAGCCCTTCTTGTAGATGAGAGTGCCTTCTTCCAGTCTTCTGGGATGTCACCCAATCTCCATGACTTCTCAAGGATTATGGAGAGTGGCCTCACAACCACTTCAGCCAGCTCTCTTAACACCCTTGGGTGGATGACATCTGAGCCCATTAATTTGTATGGGTCAAGCTCCTGTAATAGTTTGCACACCAACCTTTCCTTCACTGATGGTGGGTCTGTGTTTGCATCAACGTGGATGTTTGTTCCCAAGGCTTGGGGACCAACAGTGATGGTAAAGACAGAGGTGAAGAAAGTGTTGGGAACTTCTGCCTTTCCAGTGTTGATGGTGACTAATTCACCTCTCCTGTTTAACAGTGGGCCAATATTTCCCTCTGTTTCTGCTTGTTGTTTACATACCTGAAGAACCCTTTCTTGTAGTTATTGACATCTCTGGCCAGTTTCATTTTGAGCTGGGCTTTTGCTTTTCTAACTGCATGACGGCATGCCTTGGCAATGCTCTTTAGTTCTCAATGGGTATTAGTCCTCCTTGCCATGTCTGGTACGCATCCCTTTTGGTTTTGAGCAGACTCAGTTAAGCCAAGGGAGTCTCTTGCTCCACCTACTTCCCTTGCCTTTAAAGAGAAACAACCTACTGCCAAGTAGATTACATGGGAGACAATATCAGCGTTACTGTCATTCAAATACACAGCTCTGAGGGATATAAGATTATCTAACCCTGAGATATGGATTTTAGTAACAATCTTCATTTAATTAGAAGTGCCAGGAAACATTTTAAGGCAGTGAAATAGTGTTTCACTATTTCAATGTGATCGCTGGTCCATGGCAACAATTGCTTTCTCAGGTGGTTACCAGAGAGGCATTAGAACACAAGCAGACCCACTCTGTCTTGGAGGTTAGAAGAGTTCAGTAGGGTGGATGTTAGTTGGCCTCAGAGACAATTCAACACTGCTAAAATTACTTATGTATTATAGTCCACGTGCCTAATCTGAATAAATTTCACAAGATGTTCCATCCGTCTCAAGATTTTTTGTTCTTGCCTTTGATGTTACTAGTATTGGACATCCTTACAGCGATGCTCAAGACACATGTCTCTACTTGCTTTCTCCTTGAAGTCATGCACTTCTCTGTTTGCTTTGGTTCATCTTCCCCTGACTTTAACACTGAGCAGAGTCTAAGCGGGAGCTACTCAAAGTCTTTGCAGTTTGCCCGGAACACCCTGGACTGGGAACATGGTCTGATCTCTGCTTTGGTGTGTATTTCCGTCTCCTGCAGTTGCTGATGGTGCATCAAGTCTTCCCACGCACACCTTCACTGGTTTTAATCCAATGGAGCTGCTGAAGTGGAAGGGCTGGAAATTTTCAGCACTTCTCCTCCAACCTACTCACATTCTACTTCTTTTCCTCTGCTATTGAAGCAAAAAGGAAAGGTGTCAAGGAAGAGAAAGCAATTGCCCAAAGAAACAACAACAAAGAAAATAGCTCATTAGTCTTTAATCACCGGTTCTGGTTAAAGCATGCGTCAGATGAAATACATTTGCCTAATATAAAATCAGCTACACTCATATTTTGGCAAAGAAAAAGAAATGGTTGCTGGGTGAAAGTTCTGTGGTCTAAATTTCTAAATACACAGGAATAATATGTGTCTTCAAAATTGTATTGTATAAGATACAACAGTTGTTTAAGCAGACAAAAAGATATCTGTAAGGCAGGTTGTTTGTTTCTGCTGTTACATATATTGCAAGCAATGTCAAAGAACGTCATGGGGGTTTTTGTTTAGGGTTTGTTTTAATTTGTCCATTCAGTTCGAATTCCCTCTGAATTAACATATCTTAAACATCTAAAGAATGAGGATTAGTTACACTGGAAATCTTGATGCAATAATAAGTAGCATAGCAAAGTATATGCTATCAAAATAGGACTAAGAGGAACACAGTTTCAATAGCATGAGTCTGCTTTTAAGTTTGAATGTTGAAGAAATCTTTCACAAGTGTAATTAGTTTGTAAATGCTTGATTTGTACAAGCTAGATCTGTCCAGTCATCAGACACAGACTATTGTTCTTGCACGCTTTGCTTTCATGACAATATTTATACAGAAAACAATTATACTATCAACCTACACATCTACCCTCCAATCAGATTGTGGCTGCCATGCCAAACAAAGACAAATGGAAACCCATATTTTACATTCCTAGAAGGGGGAAAGGGTTTAAGTGAATTATTCTTTGACATTAATAGGATAACATGTGTGCTTTGTAAGAAACAGCAACTTTGAGAGTGATACAGTGGATAGAAGGTTGGGGAAGACGGATGTTAATAACATCAGAGATCCCTGCTTGCTTATAAATGTTCCTGAAGATAGAATTAGATCAGGAAAGAACTTGACTTTGTCCATCATTTTCTAAATAAAAAGCAATAAGAAATCAAAACCAAAAGCCATTACACTTTAAAGCTAGAAAGCTCTGAACTTCATAAGGACCAGAGTTGACTCATGAATTTCCACAGCAAAATTTTCATCCACCTGGGAGGAAGAAAAAAAAATACTTAGCTGAGTTTTCTAGACCAGAACACTTTTTCTCAAAAATGTAATCATATGTATAACAGGAAACTTTAGTTTTTAAAATTTATAGAGGAACATGCTTGAATGTGTAAATATGTAAACATTTTTTAAGAATAGGATTTGAATTCTAGAAACAGAAAAAGAGCAACAACAGAAAATCTCCAAATTTGCTGAACTTTCCCTAGGAGAATGCTTGAGAATATTGCAGAATATAAAATTACTCTGGTGTCTCAGTGGAGCGCTGTTAAAACTTAACCTTCCTCCCTGACATAACAGAGAGATAAATATCTGTAAAGTGCAGCTTCCAAATAGGTTGAAGTGAGAAATCATAGGCATGTAAAACATAGAAGTGGTTACAGTAATGCTGACCACATGAAAAATGACTGATGTGTGTCTAGAGCTTGCTGCTGTGGCATCCATGGCAACTGGATGGAGGGTCACACACATCTTAAGAGCATACCCAGACTTCGCCAGAAACAGACTCTGTGACGCTCTCCCACCTGGACTCCCTTGCATGCCATGGCCAGACCTCTCTGTAAGATCCAGTGCTCTTCAGGTAGCCTCTATTCTGTGTTCAATCCCTGACATACCTCTGGCCCTTGCAGTGTGGCTCAAAGAAATATATGGTCTCTAAGCTATTTAGCTTTTTTTTTTTTTTCCATCAAGCACAAATTACACTCAAACCTATACACCAAATCTTTTACCTATAGAAGCAAACTGAAAAACAAGCTTTGGTCATGGACCTCTCCAAACAGCAGTACTGATATGAGGAACAAAAAGTGCTTATACCATTTCACCTCTCCGTATTTGTTAAATATTACACCTGATTATCTCTGACTCTGGCAGTGGTTGCCATGTACTACATGAGCATCTGAGTAACTGAGAGTATCTGTTTTCTGATACAGCCAGGATTTTATTCCATGAGTATGCCCCACCTTCTCCTATCAACAGAAGATGGTCTCGAGGTATGGGCAAACCAGGAACTGCTGGTGACCTAAAATATTAATTCCCCAACAAAACACCGTAACACCATGAACCATATAGCATGTCAAATGTAAAAGAATTCAAGAATGCCAGTGAATTTTAAAACAGTTGGAAGAAACGTGTTTCACATAGAAAAGGATGTACAGAGAGGTATGAAGATACTTGCCCATCCTGGTCTGAATTTCTTGGGTCATTGGGAATGCCATCTGGGAACGCCATCTGGGAACTCCTTGGAGAAGTGATGACTGCTTTATTCATGCCGGACCATGTCCTCCTGCCCTCGCTGCCTTCTCTGTAGCAAGGCTTAGAGCCTGTGACATGCGTGGAGTGCAGCTGCTCTCTGATGCTGGTCCCTGTCCACATAGTACATGCCTCCCATGTAGCTCTTTTCATGAATGAGGGACAAGATATCCCCAGGTGTCACCTAACACAGGGATGAAGGCCATCATTTTGCATTAAGGAAACATTGGTGAACAGATCCAGGCTAAGAGTAAAGCTTTGCTTTACAAGACTCTTCTTAATCCTGGGTCAGCCCTGTGACACACCATAGAATATGGTCTCAGAAACACCAGAGGTGGTAAAAGTTGCAGGAAAAGTGACCAATGACAGGGAACAGCAGGAATGTATTAAGTCGGCATTTCTGTCAAAACACCTGTACTATGGAACTGTGGGCTCAGAGAATTTCTTTCTAGATGCTTATGCCTTCCCAAGAGCAGTCTGAGTGGGAAAAGGTCGCCTGTTTCAGACGAGGCAGGAGACAGGAGAAGAAAGTCTGCTACCTGTTGCACACATCAGTGTTTCCTTTTTCCCCGATCCTGCACGTACTCCTGCACCAGCAGTTGCTCTAGACCCTAACGACCCACGACTCATCTTTCTCTACCCTTCCTTGTGTCGTTCCTCACAGTGATCCTGTTACTGCTGCTCCAGTTAATGAACATTGTTTCCCCCAACCTCTGCTCCTCCTTCTCCCCCCCTCACTTTTCATCTATGCATAGCCATTCCTTCTCTTGTCAAATCTTCATAGTCTTCTCTTCTTTACACCATTTCCTTGCCACTAACAAAGAGTGAGTACATTTTTTTTTTTTTTTTTGAGGAAAGAGTCTGAGCCCCTTTCTAAGTCTATGTTCTATTGAGGTTAGGTCCCCCCCAAAATAATAAAGAAATTCCCTTTTTGACAGCAGGAACTTGTAACAATGGATTTTTTTTTTTTTAATCTTTTACACTTTTTATTTTTTTCATTGTCAAAGGCCTGCTTAATGTCAAATGTAGAATGACCCATAGCAAGAGCATGTTGGGTTCACCCAACTAGAAGTCTTTCAGCTGCTTGAGGTGAATGGATTGGTCTAAGCCACTTGGTCTGTGACTCTGTCTTGCTTTTTTTTCCTCAAACCTCAATCCTTTTAGGAATAATGATTTTCATTCATTTCTCCAAAGTGGGGGCTCAGAAAGGCCATAAAATTATATATTGGTTGGGGAAAATGTCAAATGTATGAGGCCAATTCTAGGCACTTCTGGGGCATGAACCCTCAGATCTGCAGTCAGAACACACTAGTGTAATGTCAGCCCCAATACAGCCTCTGTACTTGAGAAGGTGGGGACAGGCTGTCTGAGGGAACAATTCTTCAAGTATCAACAAATTCGAGACAATAAACCATCTGGCACCAGTATGAAGCAGGTCAATTACTAAGATCCTTTGGATAAGTGTTGTGTTTAAATAAAAATTTAGTAGAAGAAATTTTAGAATAAAGAATGCTAATGAGAGTTAGGTAGAGCATAGATGGATCTCTGCTGTAATACTAATAGGTCTGTGTATTTTGCAAGTCAATCTTATCTACTTCATCACGAAACTTACATTGTGCTGCAAAATTATGCACTTGGTATATAACATTTTATTTCAAAGTCATTAGCTTTTGAACTGTAATTTCTAAAACAAGATCTCAGTTGTGTATGAAAGACATCCTTCTTTTTAAAAACTAATGATAAATCTTTAATATCAATATTGATCTCATTTTGATTGCTAATAATTTGACCAGAAGCATAAAACTAATATGTTTATTCTACAGTTTCAAACTTCCTTCTGCTCTTTTCTGGAGCCATACGTCTCATTTGTCCCCTCCTTGTATTCTGAAGTCACTGAAAATGATACAAAGTACTTTTACATTCCCAGCCCAAAACTTTATGCTGCACTGAAAGCCAAGAACACAAGACAAATAGGTTAAAACTTAATACAAAATTAAGTAACACTAGGATTATAATTTGAGTCATAGTCTTCATTTTCACACTAAATGCAACAAAAGCTATCCTTACAACTTTATTTGAAGTTACCACAGGGTTAATAACTTCCTGTATCTAGATATAACAGAAATCAACCCACAGCCATCAAGTTAGGTGCCACTTTTTACCTAGTATTTAGGTACGATTGTTGAGCATGTATGCTATATATCTACACAAACCACAAACATGCACACTTGCAAGCACCTTGCATGTATCCTTAAGAAACCCAAAGACTGACTGTTTTTGTTTGGCTAATACTTAATATGAAAATGTATGTAAAATGTGAAGAAAAGCACAGAAATATTGAAGTCACACCCAAGCAACTCAAACCTGTAACACTTGACCTGTAATGCAATGAACATTATTCGTTGAGGTGGATCTGATATCTGGATGAAGCAATCTTTTCTTTTCTTTTCTTTTCTTTTCTTTTCTTTTCTTTTCTTTTCTTTTTCCTTTTCTTTTCTTTTTCCTTTTCTTTTCTTTTTCCTTTACTCTTCTTTTCTTTTCTTTTGTTTTGTTTGTCACTTTGATTCAGAGTACAGGGACAGAATGAAAGACACCATTATTCTTCCAAAAAGTCAAACCCAGAAGCCGTGAAAGCCTATATATTCACATCAAATGGCTTATAATTTGTGCTTTTATATTCTACTTGGGACAATGACACAATATGCTGTTGTGAATAAAGTTGGGCCATGCAGTCTATTTGGGTTGAAAACTGCTGGTTTAGGTTGTTTTCATCTTTATCCTTTTTTTTTCTCTGTGTGCATAAAGAATTCTCTCTTTTAAAAAATATTATTATTCAAGTGCATGCTGAAATTGAATCACGGTATTCTTACATAATTTTTCATTGGATTGTTGCAACCTATAAAGAAATCCAATTAAATTTCCCTTGCAGGCACAGAGCCTCATTCAGCATGCCTTTATAAAGCTGGCTTGTTGCATTGTATGGGCACGTCTATGAATTGAGAAGCACAGCGGCCCTGTCCCATTCCTTGTCCTGTGTGACATGATGTAGGCAGAGAGAGTCCGCCAGCAGTTTTTCAAAGAGCTGTATTATCAGAAAACATAAAGGCTTTGTCATAATTTCTGCTGCCGTGGTTTAGAATATGCATGTGCCAGTGCATTTGCAGAACAGTTTTGAGCACTGTATAATTCACATATCACCCTCCGCATCTGTGATTTTCACCTTCCTTACACTATGGACGTATGATTTGATGTTTTATTCTATGCTAAAGATGATGTACGATTCTTTGTTGAAGACAAGGTTAGCAGAAGCACTTTCTAGAAAGGTATTCTATTTTCCCAGGCTGCACAAGGGGAGTGCATACTTTTCCTATCTCAAGGAAGCAGACTGCAAAATTTGTGGAGTTAGATCACACAGCACTGGGATTGCTTCACTATTTATCTGTGTGCCTTGCCGCCGATTTAAATATCATAGGATGATTCTAATGATCAGCAGACTCACTCTGGCTGTCTCAGATAGGAAGGACAATGCTTACTTTCGTCCACAGACACAACACGGAAACACACAGAATCATCTTCATTCAGTGCCAGACTTTGCCAACAGTGGGTGTAAGCACTGTGTATCCTGCACATGAGGGATACTCTAGGTTGTACAATAAGATTGCCTTGGCTTGATCAATCTACTTGTTCTTATTGCAGAGAAAGATGTGGCAAATCATGTTCTGCAGGCTCCGGGCACTTACCATATAGGAGATTACCGGTTGTGGTAAGGAGCAGGAGTATTTATCTACCTAGCAGCATATATCTGGCCTACCTGGGTAATGAATTTAACTACAAATGCCTCCTTTCACCTCCTCAGACCTCCATATCCTGCAGTTGGAAATAAGCTATAAGATCCATATTATAAACACTACGTGGAATTGAGAGATGATAAAGATCAACCACTGTATCTTCCTGTTAATGTGGAATTGATTTCTGTGCTATATTTCCTGATGTTTCTCCAATCTAATTTAAATGTTCCCAAGTGTTCTTCTCCCTTGAGAAATTATTCCACTGTCTAATGTTATGATGATGGGCAAAGTGTAGTCCAGATCCAGTTCAAGAACTGAAATATACATGTATGCAACCTCAAAAAAAAAAGCAGTATCGATCAAAAAAAGCAATATCAATCCAAAAAAGCAGTATCAATCAAATGTTTGAAATCATACACGTGCTCCAGTGCTATAAACACTCACACTACCTGGGATTTTCTTCTGATTGACAATCTAAATTTTTCTTCTTTGAATTTCTTCTCATTACTGCTTTAGTTATACCCCTGTAAGTAAGCCAAATAATTAATTGACATTTTCATTTACTTCAATGGGAATCATTCACACATATCAGAGGACAAATTTTAGCCCTTAATAAAGAAGTTAACTGTTGTCTCACTAAGCAGATACTGAAAATACCAGCCTACACTTGCTTACACAAGAGGATTGAAAACTAACCGTTTACGATGATCATTTGTCCCGAGAGTCATCTGTAAGGGTGGCATTTTATTGATTCTTTACAAACTCGGTCTAAAAGAATAGTGTAAAAGAAGTCAGGGCACTCACCCTAAAGCCATATTCACACAATGTTTTTACATTGCTTTAACATAATGTAAGTTTAATCTCATTTGTAGCATGGCTAGTGTGGATGTGGTTTTTCATTTCACAGAAGCATGCTGACCAGACGTGCGCTTGACCATCTGTTACCTTATTTTCTAACACAGAAGTCTATCCCTCCTAAGTCAGGACTGGGCTAGGAAAAGCCCTTTGTAGGAAGCTTTTCAGAGCAGATTGATCTTAAAAATATATTAATTTGAATCATTTCTGGTATTGTCTCTATGAATTAATTCAAAGTAATTTCAACAAATCTTGAGGAATGGTGCTAGCCGTTAGGTTGCCTGGGGGATCAGTGACAAAGCTAGAAAAATAGATAAGACAGTACAGTGTTGAACAGAGTAGTGCATGTCGACTGGTAACAAGCAAAAGGAGAGAATGTTTGTCACTTATTAAATGGAAAATTTGAGGAAGTCATGTAACCAGAAATGATTTCTGTCTCAAATAGACTACAGTCTGTTTTAACCACTATTCTGTCAGAAAAAGGTAAATAGGAACAATCTGGATTCAGTACATAACAACAGAAAGTGTTCTTGAAGATGGTATAGTCATTAAACTGGTCAAATGTCACTGAGAAAGCTGTGTTTATATTTAGAGTACATTTCCATGGGCAGAGGAAAACACTTCCTTGGAAGGAATATAACCAAGTACAAACATGACTCATAGCAGACTTTAATAATGTCTGAGATGGAGGGCTTGCCTTTTTTTTTAATTCTCAGAGGATGAATTTAATGCAATCCTGGGCTGCTCTCTGACTCGCTGGACAATGTGTGGTGAGGAGGATAGTCAGGGACAGCAGGGAAAGCACTGCATCTCCACTGGCTGAATGAGGTCTGGGGGCTTGGCCCTCCCCAGGCCTCACGCACACTGCCACTGCCTCAGTTTCACCTCAGACCTGCTTTCAAAGATAAGTTCAAACCAGGGGTTTAGGCCAAAACCAGAAGAGATAACACCAAGACTTGCCCAGAGTTTTCCTGGGTTCGACTCTCTGTAAGCCTGCAAAGGACATGGCTTGTCTCTGCTCTTCCTGCCTCAATGGCTTTGAGCACCTGCCCCTGTCGGCATTCCCTATGAGCCCAGTGCCAGAGGACATGAGTGCCTTTTTCTGCGGACATGGGGCTATGTAAGGTGTAGGAGTGATGAACCATGCAGGCAAGAAGAGTAAAGGAAATATCCTGGATGAGGGTACTCGACTCAGAAGCTGCTGCTCCCCCTCTTCATTTACTTCAGATCTTTTGGCTAGGTACAATGATACCAAGCTAAAGAGATACAGGATTAAGTGTTGCGCTTTATAATCTGCCTGCAGCATAGAACGGTAGCTCCTGAGCTTTGGGATTTAAATCTTCAGCTTTTACTACTGTCTAACGCCATGGCTGGACATGCTTTAGGAGTTCATAATTTTTCCTGTTTTAACTTTCCAGGTCTGATTGGCAAACCATCTCTCGTAGCTTTGATAACCACCAGAGGTCAGCAAACCACATTCCAGGAACTACTGAAGTGGTAAGACAAATTGGTGAGTTTGGGGCCATGTGTTTTGTTTTGTTTATTCAAAGTGCTCTGATCACTCCCAGTTCGGAGTTTGATGGCATTGCTGGTGGCAAAGAGCTATCTCTCTGTCACTCAACCCTACTGCAAGGCCGGAAACACTCTGCTTTATCCTGCTTAGCACAGCCCTATGGTCTGTGTCCTTTGAAACACGCTGAATTGTGTAAAAGTAGACCAAACCAGGAATATTCAGCAGTAGCAATACCATGCCGTTTTGCTGCACTTCCAGCTGCAAGGAGGTTTCCAAGCTCTCTAAAGGGCCCTGCATCCTGGGCCACAGTGAACGGGTGTCCCAGCAGAGCCTGGGTGCCCACCATGTTGAGTAGGCTAGAAAGCAGCGGGAAAGATGAGGAATTCCTCCTGCCTACCCCATCCCCAGAATGAGAACCTTAGAAGAAAGAATTAATTACATGGGGTTAGATGTCAGAATTGTCTCATTGCTGGTTCCTGGCTCAGATCTTCCTTGATTTTTGTTTATGCCAATTGGCCCTATGGGGAGTTCTGATTAAGGGTGCATCTACGTCCAGGGCATATAAATATTCCTTTCCATTGCTAGAAACTGGGCTCAGAGTCAGCTGTAAGTGTAGCTTAAAAAACATACATCAGTGAATTGAACAGAATAAACATCTAGCTAAATGGATGCCTTTTTGACTCTGTAGAAAGATTTAGAGATAATATGTAGCAGTTGGAATCCAGACAGTTAAAAGATACAGGAGGCTGCAAAAGAAGAAAGGGGGAGGGGGGCAGCAGGGCTGGGAGGATTTCTCTGAAATGTGTTCTGCATACTCTAAAAGAAAAATGTGTGTAATTTGGACCCCAAATACAGGCCAACGCGACAGCATCTAATAGGGGAAACATGATTTAGAGGTCGGTTTATAAACTAAACAAATTTACTGAGTTCCATAAATGAATCTCATAGCAAGATCCAAATTTTTTTTTTTAAAGGTGGATAAAAAATATTGTATGTTAAGGAGGGAAATTGAGATGGTTTTTAAGCTGATGTCCTTAGAAATATATGTATATAGTCTTTTTTATAGCTCTTGGCATATAAAATAAGTCATTATTCTAAATAGAAAAATATTGATGATGTCATAGGAGCCATTGCCGGACACATCAAGTTGATCTGATGAACTGGGAAATCAATAGATATTTTCCAAACGAGATGGCATTTCTTTTAATTGGTTGTGTGAACACGATATACTGCAGTGTGCAAACATTCAAAGTTAATTTTCATCTGGCTTGGATTTCTCCATGTGTTTTTTTATTATTTCTTTATGTAGAATTTATTTTTTTGCTTTGTTTTAAGGTTTGCTTCTTCTATTGGCTGGCATATAAATTCCTTATCAGAACAGATGAAATAGCATCTATGCATTGTAGACACTCAAATAGTATAGCTTTGGGAGCTATTTGAATATCTACCAAGATTAGAAAGTATTGAAGATTTCACCCAATAATCGCCACACTCCTTTAGAATGCCTGAAATCTGTTGAGTTGAGTAAGTCCTTTCATTTCACCTCTATCACAGATAAATAAGGAATTGTCCTTATGTCCCATAGCAAGTGAACACCAGAATTTGGAACAGAAATCCTGGCTGCTTTTGCTTTAAACTAATCACCAGGATGTACAAATGGCACATGCGGTAGATCAATACATTAATATACATTTCAGGTGTTATTAAGTAATATTGGATGCCCCCTGCAGCTCCCCAGACTCAGAATTTTCAAGGGCATGTAGTAATGAAACCCTTATAAAGAAACCCAACAGCTGATCAGAAAAGAATCCTGGGCAGGGATCTTGTTTGTGCAAAGCATCTTAGCTTTCTGGTTTTACATGTCAGTATGTAAGTAAAAGACTCTGACAAATATTTATTCATTCTTCAGGCACCTGACATTTTTTTGTGATCTTGGGCTTTCATGAACTGCACATTTCTCCTCCTGAAGAACGGGTATCAATCAGTAATGGTAAGGAACGAGCAACTATATGGTATATTGTATTTTAAATATTTTTTCTGTAATTTCAAAATAAACTTTTATATGGATTTTTTAATAGTTAAAGGTGTTGACTTATGGAAGGTCTTCAATTTATTCACACAACTGTAATGGTAGAGCAATTTTCCTGCCCCAGATGAAGTGCTGCTATTCATGCAGATACTTCAGACTCCATACCTTCACTTAGACTTACTGAAGCTATTTGGTGATTATATTGCTAGGGAAAATGGCAATTACAGTTATTCGGGAAGTTTTTGTCATGAAGGTCTCTACTTTTGTCAAATGTGAGCATCATGAATTCATTGGGCTCATTTTGCCCCGGTGTTAAACATAGATTTCATATTTACTTGCCATAAATCTCATATATTTCGCCCCAAACTTTCCTGCCTGCCCTCTTGCTGATTTGAGTCTTCTGACACAATTTCATTCGCAATGTGATTACAGTCTATCTTCTCCTTATTAAGAAATATTAGTGGATTAAAGAAACTCAGAGATTCCCCTGACATCTACCCTTTATTTGATACTCTAGAATACAGTAACATGAGGTCCTATTATTTATTTCCACTGCAATAGTGGCAGATGCTTTGAGGACATTACTTTGTTCATTGCCATGAATGATGCACTTCATCATTTTATTTCATGAAAGCCATAAAAAATACACATGCCTTGAAACAGGTTAAATCTCCACAGCAGTCAATGGCAGAATTTCCACTGAGAAATTTAGCACTTTGATCATTTTAATATCTAAATTTTGTGTTCAGTGAATGGGGAAGATAAAGACTGGCAGGGAGATCCCTCGTAGTCCATCCTTACAGAAACTTTTATATGTATATGTTTTTAGTATTTCTTGTTTCTTCCAGGTGCCGGTGCCTCACATTTTATCTACACTTCAGCATTTGTAGTAGTTTCTTTAGCAGTGCTCTGTGTCCAGCTAATTGTACTTCCTATTTATTATTTTTTTCCTTGTAATCCCAAACATCCGTTCTTTACTCATAACACACTGGAGTTGCTTCTAGTACTTCATTAATTTTCTTAATATGTAAATAAAGCATTTGTAGAATGCCCTTGACTGCAGCATCTAAGTGCTGAGTATTTGCCACTTACTAGTAATAGTGACGAGAAGTCACTTCTTCAGCTTCTGTGGAGGTGAGACTAAAAGCAAGACACACATTTTCATCTTCTGATTAGGAAAAATTAGGAGAGCTATAGTGCAACTTTCATGGACCCCACACACTTTTCCAGTTCTGTCTCGAAAGATAATGCCTTTTTGCCGCTGTATAGACATTAAAAAGTAAATGGTTACAGGCACAGGCCACATGATCAAAACTGCACTCTAACTTTGCACCTCTAAAATTATGCAAATACATATTTGTGTTCACAAAACCTGGCCATCTTAATTTATAGTACAAATAATTTCTGACCTAACTGCTAACATTTCATGCGCGAATGCCGTGGAGAGCAGATGTGATCCTTGCACTTACACAATTCATAGAAATAATATTCCTGGCTATAACTTGAAAAGCTAGATTCATATTTTATAACAAAGAAGAGGTATTGGCCTGAGCCTGGCAAATACTTGGCCACCTCGATGAGTTCAGTGTCTCCATGTGCCTGTGTGCAGTGTCTGGCAGATAAATGCTAAGTTTCTTACCCTTAGTAACTTGCAAAGCTTTTATTTCTTCCCAAAGCATGAAGGAGGGAGTTCTTTTTCTGAACTCCTTAACTAAAATTCCCTAAAAGAGTAATAGCTGAATTCCTCTCTTATCTCTTGTTTATTTTTAATGCACCTTGGCTACATTTTGCTAGGCATGTTGTTCTGTATGTGGAACAGAGATTTAATATCATTTCTTGAATCTTTAACGCCACTCCTTTGGAAAGAAACCCATCTCTTAACTATTCTGAAAAATGCAGCAGAAGCTGTAATTCTTGAGTGGCTCTAAGTAAAACTACAGATTCTTTTTCCACCAGGGAACAGATGAGGAAGGTTATGTGGTATGCGGAAAAGAGAGAAATTTCTTGTAGTCAATAATCGCATGGGTGAACAAGTACAGTAACTTCATAAATAGCGGTACTGGTGAATGTCAACAAAAGTTCTTCAGCTTAGTTGAAAATCACAAGCTTACAAAGATGACTCAGACTTATACAAACCTGTTTCTCCATTGATTTTATGGATTTTGCATTTCTGGTGTGATTTCCTAGCTATGGGAATGATGGGTGTAAGTCTAGGGGCTATGAAGATCTTGCTGCTGTTCAAGGAATGAGGCAGGAGCTGGACTGCCAGCTTATGAATCACAGCTCTGTCGCTTGCTCCAAACAAAAGTAATTTTAGCTACATGTTCCACAGGTATATCTCTGGCTCCACCATGCCAGCCAAGAGAGGTAGAAATATAGCTCAGCTCTCTTCATACCCCTGCCCAACACATCTCCAGTGTAACTGCCCATAGCTGGGCACAGGACATTAGAGTTGCTTGTTGCTTCCCTTTAACTCTTCTTGAACCTGCTTGGGTGCCTAATCAGTCAAATGATTGACTTCATAAAAAACTCACTACACATGATGATTGGCCATCATTGTTCCTATTCTCTATGTACATGATAAAAACCTTTTCAGCAGGACAACATGTAAAGAAAATAATGAATACTGCTCTCAAATTCCAGAGGGAATGGTCATTCATCCAAGAGTTAGGGATATCTCAGCTCTGTCAACAAACTATCCATCAAAATACTTGCCAATAGAAAGAAACTTGCAAATAGGAAATAGAACTCTAGAATTAACTGTGGAGTGACTGTGTCGCTTTTGTGAAATCACTTTTTATACCTTTTGACCACCGTAACTAAGGCTGACCTTTGTAGCTGGAGTAACCAATGTAGGATTTCCCCTCAAAGCTTGATCTCAGCAGTGTCCAATGGGCCATCATCAGCATGCTCCTGCGACCTCCTCTTCCTCAGGATTTTCACTTCCTCAAGTAGAAAGTGTTCTTAAATTCATGCAGTCCTGCTGCCTGAAGCCCTGGACCCCAGCTGTGCCGGGAATCAAACAGCAATCTTTCATGTGCAACAGGCTGTATATGTGAGGACTTTCATATAATATTGATGAGATTAAAGGGTCTTCTTGACTGATTTTCAAACTTCAAAATGGAAAAGTAGGATTGAAAAATTTTGCTACTCCTTCAAAAGAGAATTCCATCCTTCTTTCCTTCCTCCCTCCCTCCCTTCCTTCTCTCTTTCAGTTTCTTGGGTTTTTTCTCTTTTCCACTTCTCTCCCTCCTTCATTCCTTCCTTTCCTCCTTCCTTGTTTCTATCTTTCTCTCTCTTTTTCTCTTTCTTCTCACGTGTTTAATATGTATTCAAGACTGCCCTATCAAAAGAATTATTAATTAGACAATCATTTAGATATTGGATCTCATTTCATTTTTTTCTCAAATATTTATGAGACATGCATATTTATGAAAATGCTCATTTTGTAATCTGTAAACCTACTTTATGAGTTTGCAGTCAGAATTTAGTCTTGCTAGGTCTTTGCAAAATCCTATTGCTAAATCTGACCTAAATCTGTTAAATATTGACTCCAGACTTGTCAGGCAGAAATGTTATTCTGGTAATAAAACAACTCTATTAAAGATCATTGATATTATAAGTGAGATAACTTCACAACATGTGTATCAATGTTTATTTTAATGAAACGGATTTCCTGGCACATTGTCAGCTAAATGTTTTATACTGAGAGCTGCCTGGAAAAAAATTAGATGTGTTAAAATCAGCCTGTAACAGGGCTTGTGATTTTAAGTCTTTGTAACTGAAAGTATGTAAATGGAACTGGATCCTGTAAAGCACAATAATTTATTCTAGAAATTAGCAAACCCACGTTCCACCTATAAAATCATTCTCTGTGATGTGTGACTGGCCTTCGTTTCAGTGGCCTTGATTTATAGTTAAGAGTTTGTTTTATTTTCAAGGAGTAGAGACTGGGAAGCAGCCGGACAGAGCTATTAAAGCTGTTGTGCACAGCAATTTTTTCAGAGGTTTATTAATTCTTGCAGAGAATAAGCCAATGAACTGAGCATTTTTGAATGTGAGAACACCTTTTGTAAAGGAGGGTTTCTTGATGAATAGGCGTAGACAGCATAAGACAAAACATATGGGTGCTTGTTGTATGAACATAACCATTTGTGTTTAGCCACGTTCCTAGTTGCGAAGACTTATCAAAATGAGGGTTCACATGTAGCAGCCATGGTGTTCCACTGATATTGGTGGATTTGGCCCCAGGTTTTGCTTGATGCCCTCCTTGATGCCTGCTTTCTGTATAGAAAAAAAGCCCCAGATTGTTACAGAGAAGAAAGACAATCAGAATAACTTAATTCCAGTGAACAGATAGCACAAATGTTCTCTAAAACAGACATGCTGATATTTTCAGATAAATTAAGGCAGAATCTGGCTTTGTGGCTTATAATGTATAGAAGTGAATTCTAATTAAAACCATTCTAATTAAAGAGTATTTCAGTCAGTAAATCTATTAAAAACAAAATTGTGTGTCAGCTACTCCAAAACTGCAGCATTTGCTTAAAAAGCATTTGTTCCTTTTACTGTCTCTCACACAAGGTTTTCTTAACGTGCTTTGTTTCTGAACATGTCAGTTGCTCTTGGGTCAAAGTTTTTGAGGGCTTCAGAGAGGATGGATCCAGGGAGTCTCTAGGTTTTTTGAGCACAAATGTGTTCAGATCACGTGCCATCCATCACTTGGCCACAAGTGAGGTGTCAGGTTCTTCTACTTTGAACGCTGAGAGAACTGAAGGGACAGATAACTAGTGAGGGTTTGGACAGACTTGTAATGCTGCAGGCCATGCTAGCAGCTCACTCAAATTGCAAAGGTCATACAAAAGGCTGAGTCTTCTCTTAAGTAAGTTACCATTAAAACCACTGATGACCATGACTGTATCAGGAGAAGACTCCTAATTGATGTGGTTCAACTACATATGTGGGTTCAGAATTCAGAGTAAAACCGCCATATCCTAGTGCATTTAATATTTTCTTAAAAGCTTCCTATGCTAATGAGTAAAATACAGGTGTAATCACTTGCTTCTGCAATAACTGAAGTCCTCTTTTCATGTGATTTTCTCTCACTTTGATGCTGAAAGATATTCAGAGACTACACACCAGGTCCAACCCTAAGAGACATGCAGTGGGCTCAGTTCTCACTGCTGAGGACAGTATTTTGTGGCTTCCATGTGACTGAAGGCACCCAGCACTCTTTGGGATTCAGCACCATATTACAATGGGAGATGGATGTGGCTGGGAGCAACAACCTATCCTACTTGAACAGGTTAATCAGGCAGGCAGCTTGCTATCCTGCACTTGCTGTGCTATACAGTCCCACACCTACATTTGCGGGTGTTGCAGGGGCAGGTGAAGAGACCTGAAACCACTGGAGTTATTCCTGTGTTGATAATGAAAAAATCACTGCAAATGGTAGAGTGAATAAATAATTTATGTGAACAGCCTTTCTTCTTAAGCACTGGTTACGCAAAGTGCTCAGCACTCTTGATTTTACAAGCCTCCTAAATGTTGTGCTTTAGCCTGTATGCAGCTATGTGGCTCTTTCTGAAGAGTTCAAGGGGTATGTCAGCCAGGATTGCAGCCAATGGAAGGGATCTGAGAAAGAAAAAACATGAATTGAACTCAGAGAGAGAGAGAAAAAAAAGGATAATTTGCTGGTTAATAGTAATCCCAATTGCTGGGCAGTTCAAGAGGGTGAGAGAGAAGCCGCTCTTATGTTAGTGATACTGCAATAAGGTTAAAGGCTCTTGCAACAAAATGACGCCCCAAAATCATCACAGTTCGACGTGTAGAGTTTTCTGGCATTGTTTCAAATTGTGTGTGCATGCATCCTTCAGAGTTGTCAGCAAAACTCCCAGATGTCTTAAAGTTTCCTTGAGGAGTCTTCACATTGATTTGAGGAGAAGACAGGTGCAAACATCGAAATGACTCTTTCTTTCCTATCCCTTCTCTCACCTACACAAGATTTCCTCTCTGAAGCACTCAGTATTTTAGCAAGTAGCATAGATACACCATGTCTGTCTAGTCCCACCTTAAGTACCATGGTAACATTTTACCTTACAGCCAAGTCCCACATTGCAGATTCAAACCAGGGATGTTAAAGTTCATTGGCATTTTTCTTCAATTGGGCCAAAAAGAAGGCTCAAATTGATAAGAAAGAAAGAATGTGAGGTGAGCAAAGTAGACTGACTCATGATACATCTTTTCTCTATTGTGAAGGCATGTACAAGCAGGATAGGCTTTTGAAAGGCAGGATCGTATTTTCCCTTCACCATACACAGAAAAATCTGAAGTTAATGAATTTCCCTATCCCAGTTTCAGTCTGCCCAGATATTAGGCACATGGCTAGAAGAAGTATGAGTAAAACTGTATAGTCTTAGCTCTCTGTAATGTTTTAGTTTAAAACCTTTGCCCCCACCCCTTTTCTACCACAACTTCAGACAGCTGTAGAGGCAGAGTGCTCCCTCCATGTTGGGGCGCCTGTGAGGAGCCGCTCTGCATAAAACCACACACACACACGTTTTGTTGTGACAAGCTGGGAATGGGTCTGTCTGTGCAGGTCCGTGTGCCTGTGCCTGTGCAATTTTGTGCCTTTGTTGTGGTATAAAGCCTGGAAGGGAGTGAGAGACAGAGTCACTGGCAGAGTGACAACAGGAGCGCTGGGCACCTAAGGCGCCACCGGACTGACGGTCCAGGGGAAGGTGCCACAACCTGAGTCCAGTGTACCCCATGCCCCGGGGGCCAGACTCCTGCTCCAGGGAGAGGCGAGTGAGTGATTCAGAGGCATTCAGGCTTTTGCACCGGCCTCGAAACACGCACTCCAGAGGGAAGCTGAAGTCTCGTAACTGAGCGTTAATTATGTCTGAGTGGATTCTAGAGAAAAGGAAAACCATATACTGTATCAGCAGAGAAATGGTTTCGCTGTGAGGAAACTAATGATGCTTTTATCAGGAACAATATAAAGATTGCTTTTTTACTAGTGTGTGTCCCACAGGGTTTGGACTATGAGATATTTCTGTATCTGGCTTTAGGTTCCTCTGAGCTTTTACATAATCAAATCAATATAGCTATGATTCACCCTCTGGCAACAACTGCTCCTTGCAAGTTGCTGCTGCTTCTTTAGTGACTAAAGAGGAAATAAATAAATAAATAGAAAGAAACTTATTACAAATCCGTAAACATTGATTTGTTTGGTCTTAGATTTTACTTTTTTTAATTGCCAGGGAAAAAAGAGGAAAAAGGAGGAGGAGGCGGGAGGATATATGAGTTTGTGGTCAATGGGGCAGACATGTGATTGCTAGTCTGATACTTTGGGAAAAAAAAAAGCGGATTGATAGGATTTCATGAATCAACATGAAGTATTGTCCAGACACAGACTGAAGGGCAGACTGGGCAAGGAAGGGGCAGAGGCTGCAAAAGCCAAGGCAGGCACATAGTCCAGAGATGGGAAAATTTGATTTTGCACTAGCAGCACTGTATTGTTTTGATCTGTGTCTTGACTTACACACTGTTTAGTGGGAAGTTCCATACCTGAGTTGCCCGTCTCCAGTTTCCAGGCAAGCAAAGGAAGACAAAAACAACAACAACAACAAAATTAAAATAAAATAAAAAAAAAACCCCAAAAAACAGCCCAGAAAATATGTCTTATCCAGCTGGGTTTCTTTCTATGCCTCCACCTCACCATTCATGCTCCAACCCTCTACCTCCCATCTAATTCCCTTCATTCCAGAAATTCTCTTTCTCTCCCCCTTCTCTCTATTCTGGTGTCATACTGTTATTACCACAAATATCCTCCCCTTACAGTTGCCAGTGTGGCACAGCACTCTGGCACAGTCATCACACACTGGTGGAAGTGACCTCTGTCAGGATCATCTTGTCTTCTTTTTCCCTTGGCTGACATCTCTGTCACACCGAAAGAAAAGACTGAAGAAAAAGACTGCTGCCTTTTACACAAAAGAAAACCCATCTTTCAAACAGACCTCATTTCATCCTTTCTTAGGGGTATGTGCCGTCAGGCAGGACTTTGGAGGAGTTTGTCCAAGGGGGCTGACGCTGCTAATGCAAGAAATTCCTCAGGGCCCTACCAGAACCACTTGCTCAGTGTGGAAACCTCGGTTGTCGATGTGTCGAATAACCTCCCAGCATGCTGTTAATCTTGAGCTAACTCCTGGCTAGAAATGCTCCTGTCTGTGACAGGCAGGTCTGTTGATGTTTGCAAAGTGCCTTGAGATCTTTGGGCAGATGGTGTCACTGGCATTACCTTTTGGGGATTTCCAATTGGCTTTTGATAAAAAAAAGGAAAAGCACACTTATACCTACATCCTCCTCTCCCCCACCCCCATTCCTTTGACTTTTCCTTCAGTTTTCCACCATTTATTTTTTAATTAAAAAAAAGGATATTTCCCTTACTAAGACTGGGAGAAGAATATAATATTTTCCAAGTACAGATCACGGCAGAGGGAATACAGGGGGCTGTTCACATTACAGGTCCATTCATTCCTAACGTAAACTTTGTTTCCTTCCGCAGATCTAGCAGCAAGCTTAACACCGCATCACAAGCTCCCAGAGGTGGGTATTCCTCTGCGCTAGAAACGCACTGCTGTAAGAGCACGGATACCCTGGGAGAGCGTCCAGCCCACATGCAATGGAACAGGCCAAGAAACTTCAAAAATTATTTTGCAAACCATTGCAAAACTCAATGCAAAACACACTCAGTGAATATATTATTCTATACACAGACTTCAACCGGATTATGAAAAAGGTATGTTATTTATTGAATAATTTAAGTAAAAAACAGCTCTTCAGCCATTACTGTTCAACCAACAGTGGTATACACCTTGTGCTAGAGGAATGGATAATCTGCAGCTGTAGATACTACGCTATATGCTGTACAGATTTTAAATCTTGTTGTCTTTTTCCAGGTGTCCGATGATCATGGCTACTGCTTGTGGTTAAGCACTGCTTCCTCTTTGTTGTTAACCACAAGGAAGACTCTTTTTTTTTGCTCCCTGTTGCTGTACAGCTCCAGAGACTGCAGGACTTTGAATTTCTGGAAAAATAAAACCAACTTTAATCTTAAAAGCTGAGGAGCTTTTAACTTCCCAGTTCACGTAGAGATAGTGGTAACACTCCCGTGTAAAGTCATATCCCCCTTGTGCCTTGACAAAACCTTCCCAGCAAAAATGCCTCATTTTGGTGAAGGTGTTAAAGGTTTTATCCTGATCAGCGATAACATAGAACAAAGGGGTAACAAAACTGATGAGTTTTATTAGTTAGTTCTGTTTTTTCCTCTCATAGCTTCTACCTTTATTTTAGCAATGTGGGCCTTCTTTTCCCAGCCCAGAGAAATGTCGTCCATGTACACACCAGAAGATTTGACCAAATATGAAAGTTATATGCAATGTTATCTTGGTGTCTGCACTTGCAGGAGTGAATGAGACACTACGGAGGCACATTCCCAGCTGGTACAAATTGCCATTCCCACACAGAAGCGTGTGGACCAATGACAATACAAGCCAGTCTGCTCCTTAGTGCATGAGGGTTCGACTTACTACAACAGAGGCACACACACACACAAAATCAGAAAATACACTTTAAAAATCTAATAATACTTACTTGAGGCTTTTAAACTCCTGAGGGGTAGATAGATACAAGGCAGTAAACCAGCAGAGGGAAAGAAAAACAGTTTAAAAAATCCTAATAAAAAATCCTATAGGAAGGAAATGACATCCCCCTCCTCACATGCTCCCCCCTCCCTTCCCCCTTTTAAAAGGGAAAAAATTAAAAGGGAGCTAATTGTTGTGCTTGCTGTGGTGGCTTGCCTGGAAATGAACCTATGGGTTGAAGGCATATGGTGCTTATGTTGGAATTGTTTTCTAAACAGACTTTTTGCCTGTGTGTCTTTTTCACCTCTTTCAAACATCTTGTGCCAAAAGCAGTAAAAAACACTGCTGCATTAAACATAAATCAGGGCCTTGTGCCTGCAAAGGACCTCTGTTGTTGGAGGGGGGTTATTGGACTAGGGATGAAAGGAGACCTACCACCGCATTGATTTGAGGTGATTGTGTGGAGCATATTCAGCTAGGATGCTTCTAGCTAGTTATGACAATGTGGAACATTCAAGCAATTAATGAACACATGCTTCAAGTAGAAAGGCTGAACAAGGGATTTAACTGGATGTGCATGTTTCTTTGTCTAAATGCATTCTAAAACAATACACAATATGCTTTCATGTATTTGTTTTGATAGAGTATTTTACCTATCCAGAGTAACAAAGGGCCCATATTAACAGGCAAAAGCATATAATGGCTATTTGTAGAACAGTGTGAAACCATTTGTTAAATAATTTTACGTAAAAGGAGCTACTGTGCAAGTTACCACAAATTTGCTCTAAATCTAGTGTGGGCACAAGCTGCACTATGTCACGCCTGCAAACAATTTTCAGAAGCCCAAATTTGAGAATTTGTTTCCCATGTTGCTAATTTGCAACTTGTTTGGTAAGATTTTAACCCTTGCATGCTAAAGATTTAAACTAAACTGATGTAAACTAAAGGTTACATCTGTGATCTCGTCATACCCCCTAATCATGAGTGGACTTACCTTTTTCCTACTTGTAACAGAAACTGAGTGTAAATGAAGACTGCAGGAAATTATGCTAGCAGTATATACACTTTCATATGTAGTGTATGACCAATTACATATACTAACAGGTATGTAAGACCTTTACACAGAGAAAACAATGAAAAAACATCTGGGGCTTTTATGCAGACTGTGGTTGGAAGTTAGCTTAAAGTGAAAGTGTTTGCTCTTATAGTCTCCAGATATTTTATGCTGTTTTTTAGTGAGCAGGGATATTAATCTGGATATGCTACCTAAACTTCCTCGTGTATTCAGCCTGCTAATTTCCACCCATGATACCAATGAGGGACAGTGCTTATCAAATCACCCTGTCAGTGGGTGGCTGAATTTCTACAGGGTGTCATACAGACCAAACATTGTTTATAAAGTGCTTGGGAATTACTTCTGCTTTTGGAGAGCAGGAGAAATGCATCCATATGTCACACCTTAGGGAAGGAGACTGGGGAAGGTGCTGACTATGCAGTTGCATCCTCCGTTTCACTCAGTTCTATGGAAGAGCGCTCAGGGACGTTTGCTGAGATTATGCTCAGTCACCTGTCGAGGCACATTACCTGCTTTGGGGACAGATTCTCAGCCACAGTACTGTCATGCCCAGCACTGCTAGTGTCCCCTTGTGCAGGGGGAATAATCCCATTCTCTTCACTAATACAGATGGTGAATGCATGCCATGTGCACGTGTGGATGCAAGTAGTCTCTCAGCTGAATGGAAGGAGGGTGCAGGAGAGGTAGTTTCACGTGCAGCAGTGTGCAGAAAAGGCAACATGACTACTCAGAAAGCAGCATTGTGACAGGGCCAGAAAGAAATGGGGCTCTGGCGCTGGGCTCTACGGCAGATCCTAGGACACCCATTGCTCTTGGAAGCTCATAACGCCACTCCTTCCACAAGGAACAAAGCCCAGGTGGAAACTCTGAGCCGAAACGTATAAAGTTTCCTTTCTTCAAAGTGCTTTTATTCTCTTGGCACAGGGACAAATTGTGCCTTGAGGGCCAGATCTGCAAGTGGATCCATATGGAGAAATCTTTATGTGTTGGGAACATCATTCAAGTCAATGGGATGCTGTGAGGGCACAGAAGCTTGCCAGGTCCAAGCTGCAATTTGAAAAGTGTTTTGTGTTCCTTCAAGGTAAAAGGCATACTATAAACCTAAGCAATAATTCTTTTAATAAGAAAATTATTGTGCTTGTTCCTTTAACAGCAAAATGAAAGAGAAGACCAAAACCTACATAGATTCTACACAACAGAAAATATCTATTTTTTCCCAACAGGTGGAAGGAATTTTATCTTGTACTTTGAGCTACAGGGAAAAAATAATCCAGTGGATAGCTTATCCATACCACAGATATCAGAAAGACTGTAAGACCTAAGAGATCTAACCTAATTGTATAGTAAGACAACTCCGGGTATTCCAGGCAGTGCAAGCCCTGCTGTGTCTGTTCAGGGGACAAGATGACAAATTATGTTCACAAAAAAACCCCACCAAACCTTATAAAATCTTACTGAATGAACTTGAACGTACATTTAGGGAGATCTGGTTATGGCATTTGAGAGCAATGTGGGACCATAAAGACAATATTGTATATATTACCTTTGTGTTTCATACATGCTGCTGTTGGCTGCAACCCGACCTGATGAAACGAGCATAAATCAGGGAATCAGAAACTTCTGTGATTTTACTCTCTATTCTGTTTATTCGCTATATCACCTTGAGTAAGTGACTAAACCTATTCCACAGAGGTCTTATTTGTAGTTGCCTGTTTGATACGTGTAAAGAGTTCGCAGGTCAGTTGCATAGAGCTTGAATGTGGATGCTGAAGGCACTCCTCATCATCATAGACCTGGCATTGAGGCTATCCTAGCAGTCCGCACTGCAGGGACCAAGTCAGTTTCCCAGGCCTGTGATACAGATAACACCATCAGCATTCAAATTAGATCCCCCTTTGCTTTCCTACTCAATGTTGTAAGATGAAACTAGGCTAGATCAACTAATTTGCGTCCTGTCAAGACTTCAATATAAGAGATTCTTGGCTTCTCTTTCCTTTCAGGCATCACAGGGACCTTCTATCTAGTGAGAAGATAAAAAGGTTACTATTAATCCAATAAAGGTTAAGTGTCATTTTGTTAGATGTCTATCTCCAAAAGAAGTCCAGCCTTTCCTTTGCAAGTCCACGTTTCTCTGTGATATGCGTGCTCCCATTACATGTGTACTGCAAAACACATGCTGGTTGTGGACTTCAGTGAAAGCAGGACTGGGCCCAAGAGAGTTGCCTAACTTACTTTGCTACATATTGTTAAGATCATCCCTCACTGGAACAGAGAGGCACCAGATGGGTGGTAGTGGTTTGGAGGGAATGTGTACCCTGCAGTCAGTTTTTTTTCCTGTTGCCTGCTCCTGACCTTTCAAGAAGTATGTTAAAATGACTACAGTCCAAGAAAGCATATTGTATATAAAATGAATGACAACTCCTAGCGCCACCAAGAAAATAAAACCCTTTGTTTATTTAAGGTTCTTAAAAATACATCTGGGAGTAGAAGTCACAGAGTTATAAATGAGCTCCCCGACCACCACCAAAAAAAATAATTATAATAAAAAGAATGGTACCATACTCTCTGATAAACCTGTGCCAGAAAAGCTCTTGGGGATCAACTTTTTGTCAGTCCCCAGCTTTTACCAATTTAAATTCTTGGCAGCATATAAAAAAAAAAAGTAGAAGGTATTTGAGACTG
Organism: Steatornis caripensis; assembly: GCA_013398225.1. Lineage (NCBI taxonomy): Eukaryota > Metazoa > Chordata > Aves > Caprimulgiformes > Steatornithidae > Steatornis > Steatornis caripensis. Next base: position 8,511 of record VZSC01012393.1, on the reverse strand, counting down.
CAATCCCTCAGGTACTAAATCTAGTGTTTCCTGGCACTAGATGAATGTTACCGGAGTTAAAACCTAGCACCACAGCACCAGATCTCTGTAGCTGTTCATATTTATACTTAACAGACAAATATGTCATGCTTTCAATATCCCTTTACACTGCCAATTTTTTCTCACATTATTTTCTTCTGATAAAAACAAAGGTGAGAAAGTTCCACACAGTGGCTGACATCAGCCTATTTTTGTTTGCTTTTCAAATTTCCAGGACACACCTTTTCCACCCTGAAACTGTTGCTTTACACCATTTTTTAATTACCTACTTGGTAGCAAAAAAGGAGGAAGAGCACACTATATGCCTGGTATACGCATGTCATTAACACACCACAGCAAGATTTCCACTCCACATAGCTGGAAACAGGAGGTTTCTCAGACTCTCACCCCAAATCTTCAGACTAATCCACACTGGCTTCTGTCATGGTACAGACCAAGGCTGTGCTGCAGCCAAGTTAGTCAGCTATTTTCCTACTAATGCCAGATATCAAGCGGATTTGGCTCTCCAGCCACACCTTCCCCATTTTCTGCTCACCCCACACCACTCTCTGTCACCCAAGACTGGGGATTTTTAGCCTAACTTCAGGGGGACCCTGGGTGCTGTGCAGGAGAGACCGAGGCCTTTTATTCCTCTACTGTGAAGGGTTGTCACCAAGCATACAGTCACACCTGAAGATGACTTTGAAGACTAAGTAGTCTGACCTTGCACCATGGAAGTGAACTCTAGTATTATACCTGACTTCTTTTTTTTCAAACTTAGGTCTTTACCTTAGAGTAACAAACACTTGCCATAGACGGTCTTTTGTACTGCCTGATCAGATTACACTACTGATTCTTACCACACTGCTTTATAGAAGCCACTTTTCTTAATTGCTATTTTCCCCCATACATTTCTGAATCTTCAAGGACTTTAAGACAGAATTACTTCTGGTATAAATCCAGTCTCCTCAGCAAGGGAAGGATTCAGTTCTCAGTATTCAGTCACTGCTTTCACTTTCTGATCTTCCCTCTTAAAAGGGAACCAGCACAACTGGCCAAAAAATGGATGCAAAATGCCTGGCTACTGGAGAAACCAGCTATTCCACGTATTCACACTGTGCCTACTGAAGTTGTGATTCAGCTCCATTGACTTTGCTACCAAAAATCAACAAGTATAGGGAGCAAACAGATAAAATACCTGGAGTCACTTCTACATTAAAGGTATTAAGCCACCAAACTCTATTCTTGTTTCCATTCATGGATCCTCATCCCTTTTTCAAACTCATGGAACTACCCAGAATATAAATCTAGACAGTGAGTGACCCAGATAGCATCTTGGCCTCTTCTGTAAAAAAAACAGCTCTCTCTATTGCTTGCATTCCCAGTACTCAGCAAGTGCCTTGATCTGCTGAATCCTTCAAAGGGGAAGAAAACAGAAACACAGGCTTCTGAAGGATTTTCTTCCGAAAGGATATTTATCTCCAGAAGTGTACCTTTGGAACGACGCAGGGGTTGTTTCCCTGGCTCTGAAGACAGAGTTTGGCCCTTTGCAATCTGTTCTGCTCCTGTCCGTTTTGCTGCCTGCCTTGAGATCTGCCCGTGCAATATGAAAATTAGAGGGTAGAGGCATGTGTGAATCTGCCCAGGAGGGAATAAGGAGGGGAGAAAAGCTGGGTAAGAGTGGATGGTTATGTATTTTCTATATGATATTCAGCTTTGTATTGATTTCACCCATTTGGTAGACTAAACATGAACCTAATAATCAGATCCTGCTTAAGCCTTGTGCTTCCCCGGTAATTGACTCTTGCATATTGATTAAGATGTTGATGTGTCCTGGTATTTCTCAGTGGTAATGCAGCCGAGAATGGGCCTTCTCTCCCTGCGTTCTCAGCACTCTCTGTACTGCTGTCACCACACTCCCTTTAATGGATAAAGCTGTCATCCTAAAGCTAGAATGTCTTGCAGGCACAAAGACAAAATTAACTGTTCAATAATTTATGGGACATGGAAAAAACTTTACCCAACAACTTGAATTGATTGCTGTAAGTGTTTTGACTGCACTTGCCTGCTTTGCATAAAGCCAGCTACTTCGGAGAGCCTGATTTCCATTTCCAGTAGTTTCTTGGCCCTTGCCACAAATACAAGATTTTGAAGAACTTTGGCTGGCTTCAAGGGATTTTCCTGTATTGTGCAGACCTGACATTTTTTCACTTCTCTATAGGTTCATGAGAAGAATCAGGACCTTCAGTGAAATACAGTTGGTGAGCTTAATAAGCAGAGATTAAACTCAAGTGATTTAGTTTTGAGACTGTCCAGTTTTCCAATTCAGGTACCACAAAAACAGGCAATCAGTGGACATACGACCTGTGGGCTTGATCATAGACAGGGAAATATTTTATGATTTCAGATCAGTTCAACCTAATAATTATTGAAATATCTTGTCATTTCAGAACCCCTGAACCCAGTTGGTGGACACAGTCCAGCTCCTGGAGATATAAGTTCGTATCGCAAAAGCAGACCATAACAGTTTTAGCAAGCAGGTCTATGCAGTAAATTATGCCTCTTCTCAGAACAGTAGATGTTGTCATTTTGCTGGGGAAGCTGACACTCTATCGTATATTAATCAGTGGGAACAAGAACTTCATTCTTCAGGGATTCCATTCCAGCACCTTTCATTATTGCCAGAGTCTTTAAAAACAAAGTGCTCTTCCCCATCTGGCTGCTTGTTTGTACAGTGACTTTTTTTTTTCTTTAGTTGACGTCTCTTATTACACTTTCTTTTTGTTAGTGATTTTGGAACTCATGAAACATGATACATGTAATAGTTGGTTAAAACCAGGCACAATAGAAAAAAAAGATGGTGGGCATCTTTCCGAGATGATTTTCCTAATATTTTTCTATTCTAGCATACAATAGCTCTTTCTGTATTCACAGTGACTTATGTTTCCATGGTGTATTATAAGTTCACCGTTAGGAAAATATGTTTTTATTTTGAAGCGAAAAGGTTAATGAATCCTTTATGAAACATGGTAACCAATCCGAAGGATTCCAGTCCATTAGGACCTTGTGAAAGGAAGCGGAGCCTGCCATCTTCTAAAGGTGTCAGAGACTATGTGGTGTCAAGAGAATGATGAGAAAATACTTGCCCACATCAGCTCAATTTTGGACTGTCATAGCATGGTTGAATTTTCCTGTTTCAAGCCCAGGTGATTCAAGCATTCTTAATTAACCAAGGTGTAATGACATTGATCTCCCTATTTATCCAAAGTGCAGTTTTCCAGTGAAACTTTAAGATCAGTGAGTTTGTGACGAACTTAATGTAATGACTGTACAAGGAACTGTGCCTGTAACATTAAGTTGTACTGGTAAGATCAGATATTAGCATATCAGAGCCTGACATTTCTAATGGGTATTGGACCTCAAGCACTAAGGATAATGTCTTTAACATGTTGCAAGTTCTCGACTTGCTGCTCTCACAAAAGAGCAGCTGGCCACAACCTGCACTGAAGTGCCACCTCAGAAGATCTAAGAAAATTCAGGCTTGCTATGAGAAAAGAAAAAAATCCATTTTTAGATTGTTTTATTGGTCAGCATCCAAAGAGTTAACATATGGTTATCTAGGAACACATCTAGAATAAGACTGTACATAGTACATGCAATGTGAAGAGAAAAGCAAAACGGAATGAAGCAAATAATGAAACCTTATCCAGTCATGTTGATTTGCTTTTCTTATTTCAAGGTGTTAATCCTGTGTTATTAAGAACATTCCCAGAATATTTACCAGATGGAGACACAAATACACCAGAATTTCCTGCCCCTATCTACTATATTTTCATTTGTTCTCCTTTGAGGAGCTCTTTCTAAACAGTCCCTCCAAGTGGGAGGATGTGTTGATTTCCGGTTTATTGTAGTGCTCAGTAGTTCAGCAACAGACATCAGAATTTTCAGTAGTTTCTGCTGTTTGCTGCAGAGTCTGTTCGAAGTCCAGCCTCTGGAAGGATCTCCAGGAGGACTACAGCTGGGTCTGTTTGGATATCAAAGTCCAAATTAAAAATTTATGCCAGTGTTTGAAAAATATCTGACCAAAACCTTGGTATGGATTAAATCTCCCTTGCCATGCAAGCTTATCCAACTGGGGCTAGAGGATTTATTTTTAAAGTGAAGAAAGGACCAAATAGCTGCATAAGCTGATTCAGGTCTCATGTTTGTTAGCTAAATTATCAATGGTAACAAAATTTTCTAGACCTCACAGGGTGGCTAAAAGAGCTCTGACTTCTTTTCTCTTTTCCTTCCTTCCTTCCTTCCTTCCTTCCTTCCTTCCTTCCTTCCTTCCTTCCTTCCTTCCTTCCTTTTTCTCTACCTCTCTCTCTTTTGCTCTTTCTTTCCTCCTTTCTTTTCCTACTTTGTTCTTTCCATCCCAACTTCCCTCCCTCCCTTCCCTTTCTTTCTCCTTTCTATTTTAAGTCAGAACTCAGCAAATCAATTGCCCGCTACTTAGCATATAAGGACACCCATTCACACTGAGGGAAGAAAACTCCTGTACCTGCCAGCACAGAAATTTAAAGTGGGACATCAACAGCACAGCAGTAACAAGATGTCACTGGAATAATTTCTTGGGTTGTGCACTTCACAGCTGAAATGAAAGCAAACAGGAGCTTACTCAGCCACCCTTTTGTAATGACTCCTCTGTGGAGGGCTATAGGTTGAGGCTGAGCTAACAGGGACGACTGAGAAGCCTAAAGTGGCTGTGCTTTTAGTTGATAAATAACTTGCTTACATCTTCCTGCAATATACTGTTCAGAGCCATTCACATATCTGCTGACTGTTTTTTTGCTAAAAGACTATAGGTTAAGGGGGGGAACATTTGTATGCCTGTCAGATCTTACTATGATTCTTTCCCACAGGAAGCAAAGCTCTGAATTAGCCCATTATTTTACAGGGCTGTGGGTAAAGAATATGATGTCTAAGTTACCTTAGTTAGATCCACATGGCAATAGTGTATCAGCCGAGTCAGTCCAGTTTGCTGCTTTTCTTTAGAAGAAATCCCTAAAGTTTTTGGAGACCAGCCATCCTTCACCCCAAAAGCTCCTAAGATCAGAGAATTCCCCAGACTTGGTCCTGCTCTGTAAGAAGTCTTTGTACTCTTTGCATGAACGACTTCTGTTTGTTTTGAACCTACCTCCCACTAACTCCATTTGCCACTCCCTAGTTCTTATGGTGAAAAAGAGAGAGCAATTGATTGCTATCCGACTCTTCTATGTCACAATGATTTTACAGATAAGAGAAGGAAGGGATCCAAGCCTGCCTGGGAATACTACTTGCTGGCCATGTGTGGGGCTCAGACTAGACAGATACATCTGCCCTGCAGCTATGTCTAGAAAAGCCTAGCACTCTGTCTCACAGACTGAGCACAGCATCCATCCCAAGAAGCCTGTAGCCCCTCTGTGTCCTCTTTGCAAAGCCCATGGAGACTTTGCCGTTCCCCCAGACAGGCCCGTCCAACTCCTGCTGGGTGCAGGTGGGCAAGCAATAAGTTACTGCCACCTTACTGGGGCTCTGCAGGGCTTTGTGGCCACCAGCGAGAGGGAACGTTTCACCCAGGGCAGTGAAAGATACCACAGAGAGGAGGGAGTGCCACCAGAAGCATATGCCAAGGAGCAGCAGTGAGTCGCAGCAGTGAGCCCCAGTTTGAGGCCCTTCAACAGGAGTGTTGTTCAAAAGGGTGCACTGGTGTCTCCAACCTGAGTCTTTAGCAGGGTGGCCCAGAAGCAGGAGTGCTACCACCCTCTCCCTCCCGTGAGGGTTCACTGCCAGCCTCCCCTGCACAGCCTCCGGGCACCTTTACAAATGACGCCTAGAGGGCACCAGCAAACAAGAGCATCCGGGCAGCTTCCTGCATGGCATGTGTGTGCTCAGCTGTGCATGGGGTCTGATCTCACCCAAAGTACCCCAACACCGGTGGCAGGTGAACCCCAACATAGTCTGGTGGTTGACCTACTGGTGGAGGGTGAGAAGAGCAAAATAAATGGTGGGCCTGTGGTCTGGTAAGAAGCAAGAGGTTTCCTGTCAGCCTTGTGGCTTCTGGGGAGGTTTTTCACTTTAATTTTCCAGATGAGGCAGGATGTACTGTGCGTCCGCTCTTCCAGATCACTCTCTCTAACCAGCAGCCGGGCAGAGACCCAGCACCCAGACCGGTATCCCAAACATGTGGCACTGAGGGTTCACAGCCCTCCGTCTTGTTTACTCGGCTTCTGCAGACACAAGAGGACGACGCTGCCACGGGGAAATTCTCTTTGTTTCCCGCGTGCCTCTGGGGGCCAGACCAGAACAAAGCCAGTGTTTATGTTCCTTGTCTTTCCCCAAGTAATCCGCCCCGGGCCGTAGCCCCAGCAGGGCCCCTGGGCGCACTGCATCTGGGTGGACTCAGAGGGCTTGCAGCTGGCCCACGCAGGCCGGGGTGGTCTGCCCCTCCACGGCCGCAGCCAGCAGGCAGGCCTTGCCCTGGCCCAAGCCAGTCCCCGCGAGTGAGAGGCGGGGGGGCGGGCAGCCGTCTCTCTGCTCCCTCATGGGCCCGTATGGAATTGAAGATGGCCCAGTAAACAAGGGGTGTGGGCTTTGCTTGTGCGCTGCGGCTGCACTTCGGCTTACTTGAGCAAGCTCCCAGTGAGAAGGGATGGGCCGCTTTTAAATGTTTTCACTTGCTTTTTTGGTCTCCCAGTAGAGCACGCAATCTCTGGAGATCTGTTAAGTGTGGGCTGGCTTTCAAGGCTTTCTCCTAGCTAGCAGCCTCTCCCTGTGAAGCCAGTTCAGCTTGCTTGCACTTGACAATGTAAAGAGGTTCCTTCACAGGACAAAAATGAAGTATTTTTGCACTTTATAGCATGTGTCTCTGGACTCCAAAGCCTTGGGGAAGGCCTTTATTCCTATAATTTCTCTCCATTCTTCCCCTCACCTTTCCACACAGCAGTCAAGGTGCCCATGCCTGGTGCATGTCCTGCTCTTTGGGTAAGTTTCTATAGGGAGAGACAGCAGTTCAAGGATGCAAGTCTAGTAGGACTCTTGCATAAAGAATTTATATTGGTATTTAAGAACACAGAGCAAGGCAGAAGACAGAGATGTTAGAGAAGTGAGGTAGGAAAGACTGGCTTCTCGATGCACCCATGTTCATCTTGTATTTGGTTGTACAGGGAGTACATTCTGCCTGGAGAAACATTTGCTGAAGCAATCACTCTTCTGAGGAGGAAAAGGAATCATCCAGTCTCCCACTCCATGATTACTGGATGGTAAAAAATACATAAAGATTTTTTTTCCCCAGATTGGGAGTAGAGGTGGTTTTGCTGCAGCGAAGCAGGGAAAGCTGGCCCAGAGGAGGTGTACAGATGTAATGAACTCCTGGTAACCACCCGGTTTTTAGGCTTGCCATGTGTGGCATTGTTGGAACCTCTGTCGTTTGCACAGGAGTGTGGCTCAGCAGGAGGATGCTGGTGTGGCCACTGTGGAGAAGGCCAGTGTGGCTGTCTGTGTGTTCCTCCAAGTAGGCTGGAGGGTCCCTACGTTGCAGAGACTGCTCTTTGTGATCAGAATAATCACAGCCATGCAGTGGACATGGGTTAGAAATGTGGGCCTTGTCCCAGCAGGGCCTGGCATTCTTGATGAGCCCAGAGGTGAACACAGCCACCTGCCTTCTTCTCTGACTTTTCTGTGCACTTCCAGAGATACTGCAGTTTTCCTCATGGTCCCTTCTTGGCCAAACCTAGTGAGAAGCCAGCTCTGAAACTCCCATTGCTGCCTCAGGCTGTTTACCATTAGTTTTAGAGCTTTGTTGTAGAACTGAATTTCTTCTCCTCATCTTCCATGGCCCTGCAGTTTGCCGGGGCTGGAAAGAGAGGGTCACAAGCTAAGTTTTTATATGTCCTAACTGAATGGAAGTGGATGGGAAGGGAGAACAAATTATTTCCCAGCTGCCCAGGAGATCTTAAAAGAGATGCACAGCAAAAGGGCAGCTGGTGAAAGCAGAGCACTGGCAAAAATGAGCTCATGAGGGTAGAATAAGAATGTAGAATATTGGCTACTGAAATAGTTTATGGTAACGAATATGTGAAAAGTACTTTGAATTTTCGTTGGGAGGAAGCTATCTTCTTGTTGGATTTCAAGATAGCTCTTCTCACCCTTCAGCATGTCACAGGGTTACAGGATGCAGGTTTTTGATGATAAGACTTGAGATATCACCCTAGATCTTTATTATTCCTCATGATCTCCTGGGATCACTCATAATTTTGTCTTCTTCTTGTGTAATTTTTTGTTATTTTTCAAAAACCTTAAGGAAAGTAAGCCATCCTCCCCTTAAAATATCAAGGGAAGCCTGTTGCTTTTCCCCACTTCGCTGTCTCTATGTGCCTGGAAACCAGACTGGGTTGCATCAGTAGTCAAAGGTCCTAAATTTTTGGCGAGGCACACGGCGGAGCTAGCACGAAGTTCGGTGGCTCCGTGCTA
>VZSC01012392.1:470155-484199 GCA_013398225.1 Steatornis caripensis | reverse complement strand
GCAATCAAAGAATCGTCTCTGGCTTTTGATGTTTGCTTACTTTAACATAGTAGGAACCAGTGCATCCCGGCAAATGCCTTCCCTTATTATGCCTTGCCTTGCCTTCACTGCCCNCTGATAACTGAGAAGCCTTCATGCACTTAGTGAGCATTTTCCTCCCATTCCTTCAAAGGCAATCAAAGAATCGTCTCTGGCTTTTGATGTTTGCTTACTTTAACATAGTAGGAACCAGTGCATCCCGGCAAATGCCTTCCCTTATTATGCCTTGCCTTGCCTTCACTGCCCTTCTGTGCTCTGACCTACCCTGAATGATTTATTCATTGCCTCAGTGTATTTAAGTCATCAGAACGGACGGTATCAGTTTATACCTTCAAGCCAAAAAATGAAAAGTGCTTTTTTAGGTTAACCTAATTTTTTGTGTTCTCAATTTGAGACAACAAGAGGTCACTGTAAATAATTTTGACCTGAGTAAATGACTAAGCCATTTCACCTTAAATATTGCATTGTGCTGTAATAAGCAACACTAACTCTCTAGTATAAAGCATGTTAAATTAGACATAAGTATTTTATTATTACAAACTGCAGAATTCTGTATCAGATAAACCTTTATAAAATGATGCAATAACACAAGAGGTTCTTTTTTTGTTCTGAAGGCAGATTATGTGTGGCATACTGAATTATCTTTGGTGATGAGATCCTGTTGTCCTCATGTGACTCACCGTAGCAATTATCTAAGTGACTCAGAAGAGTATCTTCCTTTTTCATAGGTAGACATTTGTGTGATAAAAAGTGTATATTTCACTGGTGGTTATGAAACACTGTGTGCTTGAGGTAAGTATAGTGAGTAATGCCAAACGGCGTTTGCAAACTTAAACAGAGTCACGTAACTTGTAGAAAACAGTCCAACATACACGTCAACAAACCAATCTAGGGCAAAGGACCGATGGAGTTTGATTACTGTCCAGCACAACCCCAAACTGAAAGAAACTCTTTAAAAAAAAAATCCCTGAGAACATTTTTTAAAAATATTTAATGATATTTTACTCTTTAATAACAAATTATAGATTTTTAATGGAAAATACTATTGAAGTTATTTTTTGCCCACAACAGCCCCCATTTGTTTGAATCCTTCAATGTTTTTAAAGGAAGTTTAATTTGTTCATTTGCACTGCTCTAAGAGAACCAAATATATTTACTTGTTTACTTTGTGAACTGGACCATAGAGAAAAATGTCTTAAGCACTTGGATAAGGAGCACTAGCAAATTCTACCTGCGAGAACACAAAATGAACTGTTCAAAATTTCTATACAAGAAGATTGGAAAATAACAAAAGTATGGAAAACATTGTTCCTTTTAAGAAATTATCTGAGAAAAATCTTGTAAAATTAAATATGCAAAGTGAAAAGTACTCTTCCAAGTGAAGAGCAGATGTGTCAAATCAGTAATATAGTAATGTACTAGAAAAGGGACGAAAAGTTAAGAACTTCATCCCTGAAAATAAATAAATGACCTAACAGATACAAACCATCACCACACAGCATGTAAACATTGCAATAAAGTTAAATACCTTGTCAGCAACTGGGTACTAAAGCTATGCTTTCCAGTTTAGCTGTGTCTCCTTGGAATATTTGGCTTAAAAAAGAGACAAAATAAGAAATTGGCACTATGCAGATTAGGAAGAATCAAGGAAAGAAATATAAGTAGGAATTTCAGAAGCTCCCAGCTCCACGTGAGGACTTGCAAACAAGCCGTACTGCAGTACAGGGGCTTTGACAGCCTGAAGGAGCCCTTGCTGCCTTTTACTCAAAACAATCTTTTCTGAGCTGGCCTAGTTCATTGGTGTGCAAAGAAGTTCCAAATACAATGTACTGGTACAATTTGAGGTGGTCTGCTGTGTTTTTGCGCAAAGCATGATGGACAGTTATATCTTACTATGGTCCCAGTACTGTCCAGTGTCACGGCTCCTAACTTCTGGTGGCCTTGCCTTCAAAACAAAAACCCCTTGATGCTGTGCTACATGCTAAGGTTCATGAGAATCCAGAGCCACTCAGAGCTGCCCATAAGAAATGCTGAGATGTGGAATCTCTCCTAATTCCTGATCCTTTTGTGGGGCTGAAGCATGTCCTAGCTCTTAGTTTCACCGCCTGCTTGGACATTCTCCTAAAAACAGGCATCTATACGTAAAGATGTTTTTGTTGGGTTTTTTTTTGTTTTGTTTTTGTTTGTTTGTTTGTTTGTTTTAATGGGAAGGTGGGAAGGCTTCCTTTTGGTTGGTAGTTCCAGAATCAGAGGTCTCCCCTGGGAACCAGAGAGAGTGGTCCTACCTTCTCTGCTTGAAGGCATTCCCCAGCAGACCATGCCGACCACAAAGATACCAACTGTTTAAAATAATAGAAAAAAGCTCTCATTCCTTCCTGTTGAACCTCATATTGCATATTTAAAGATCTTTCAGCCTGAAAAAAGCAGTATGAAAAGCAGCAGGACTCTGCAACCCAGCAGAGCAGTCATTAACTGTGAAGAGGGAGGACGAGCACTCCAGGCACCAGCAGCTCCCTCTCCCTGGCTTCCTCCAGGGCAGCAGCACCAACCACGCCAAGTGGAAGCAGCTGACCCAGTCCTTCATGGGTGTCCTAATGAACAGGCATGCTACAAATACACGGAACAGATTGAACGCTTCGGGCAGCCTAAACTAATGTTTATCTAGGTTTAGGATCCAGATGGGGCTCAACTCAACACAGGTGTTCAGCTGGTCAGTGCTGTCAAAATCAGATGTTTTTAAAACCTTGAGGCTTAGGTGCTTTTAATCACTAATAGTCACGCTTACAGGTTGTTTTTTTTTTAAAAATTACCAAGGTTCAGGTTTCCTGGTTCCTCAGGTCCATTTTAGTAGCTAAATCTCTTTGTGGAGATGGACCTTAGTGACAAAAGGGTTATTTTGAGCCAGGCTCCAAATTAATCTTGCGTCTCCTGCGACTGTTCCTGAAGGACGTTTGCAACTCAGAGGCAAACATCTAGGATAATCTAGTCCCACCTTTTCGGAGAACCTAAAGGCATTCAAATGCTTGGCCTTCTTTATTTACAAAGTTGTCTCAGTCATGGATCCATCACTTCACTATTGAATTTCTTGGTTTGTGGTATCTATAGTATTCAGCTCACGTGCTGTTAATGTCTTATTTATTTTACATGTGCATATATCCACATATTACCATCTAATGAACTTTAGGGCAGGTCCAATTATGAAAGATGCATTCAAGGACATTTTAACTCACTCCAAGCCATCAGGAAAGCAAACATAATTCAGTTCGTGTCTATCAGTAAATAGCAGCTTGAAGTCAGCATTGTGCAGAACAAGCTGTGCTTACCATCAGCAGCCCTTTATAGGCGTAGACAATCCCAAGCCAAATCGTCATGTGAGTGTTTTCACAGTGCTCCAAGATTGGTCGGATGGAGATATCTCTGCCTGCAGGGTCCGGCTGCAAAAATGCAAGGTGAAATATTTGGATTCAGATTTAATTTGTATTCACACCTCAGAGGTACTTAAATCTATTCTCAGTAGATTGAGGATGTGCAGAATACAGAACGGGTAACTTAAAAGTAACTTGTGACGATTGCAGACCCATGAACCTGCAAAGGAATATAGTGAAAAGCAAAGATCTGAGGGAACAACTGCATGATAGCTATCACCAGGTGAGGTCACCTCTACTGCAAACCAGAAAGAAATTGTCTGAAGTCACACTCTGTCTTTAATACAGTCAGTCACATTTATCAGCTTTAGGACATCTAATTTTTCTACAAGGCAAACAGCTGGAATGCACAGGCATGAAAATAAATATACTTAAAGTCATCCTTCCTTTCACCTGTGGTTCTCGTGTCACTGGCGAATGGCTGATAAACAATGTATGAAACACCGCTGTGTTCCAGGTGTTTTTTCATTGATAACTGTGAGCTAAATCAAAGACCATTTACTATGGAAACTACAGCAGTAGCTTAGAAGAGAGTATAAGTCACCAAAAATCTGGAAAAAATGTCCTTTAGAGCAAGTGAAGGTCTATGCAAAATTAAATACTGCTTGAAGCTTTGTAGCTTTCCATTTATTTTGAAAAGGAGACTGTGAATCAAGAGGACTTGCAGACTATCATCAGGAGTGTTTGTATGACTGTATAATGAAGACTCAGAGAATCCTGCAAGAACCACCCCTTGCCTCCCTCGCCATTCTTTTTTTTTAAAAACAGGAGAAAAAACAGTGGACACAAAGAGCAAACAGGTACTAGCTACTATGCTGTCTAAAATTAGAATACATATTAGGGTCTGGTCAAAATACTTTTTAATGGTGTACACTGCATAAGAACATAAGGTGCTTCTCGTATGTAATTCCAAGTGATCCTGCTTTAGTTAGATACTGCAGAATACTCCTGTTGGCTACTCTAAGCTGTGCGTACCTATGGTCTGTTTTGCTTTACAGAAAACACTGAAATACTGAAAGCTATTTTTCCTTTCTACCTTGAAACACTGGATCTGAACTTCAGCTAAACTAGCATCAACTCAGACATAATTTGCTGTACCTGGTTGTCCCAGTGGGCTTTGCAATTTTTGATGAGTAACACATGCGAAATGTCTCATGCAGAAATATAATTATTATTATATGAGATAAGGAAAAATCACTTTTTCATCAACTGAAATGTAGAATTGCATGTGGAAGGATTTTAGAGAAATCTGAATAATATTATGAAGCTTATTCTTGCTGCCACTCATGCTGGTATGAATTTTGCTATGGTTTTCAGTAGTCACAGAATTAATCCACAGCTCAGTTTCTTCCATCAGTCTTTTTGTGTGTAAGGCATTGCCCCTCACCTCATACACTGTAAAAAAATAATGTAACAAATAAGGAGGTAGACACAGGGGGAAAAAACCCAACCAAACAACCAGCCCTGTGCTACACACCGCAGAGTCAAAGGATTTGCAAGTTTCTTGGCAAATTCTACAGTAGGCAAGACATTCACATTTAAAACCTTCTCTTGTTCTGGACTTCTGTAGAAAACCTGAACAGGAGAATAAAGATCTTTGAAATAAGATGTCCTAAAATGAAATAATATAAAAACCAAGAAGACAATATGAACTCTCCCCGAGAGCTTATGACTCCACCCTAACGGTTGCTGATGGCAAGCTAACAGCCATTAGCTGAAGAATTGAAATGACTGCAAACGTTAAGTGGCATCACAACATTTAAGATGATACGGGTGTTTGTCTGGGGATCAGTTAAACGCCCTCATTCTCCCTCATCAATGACAAAAGCCCAACGGCAAAATTTAGGTGCCCTGAAGGGAAAGTACCCTTTCATGTCAAAGTTACAGTCTGCTAGGTTCAACATAATTTTTGACTAGTATGAAGTAAAGTTCACATGACAAATCAATCAAATACAGCTCTGAATGTGTAACTGATGTGTGAACCACACCTGAGTCTGCTGTAAATAATTTTTTTTCCCCGTCTTTGAGTTACAATATGCCAGCAGTTGCATCCCTCATGGTCTGGAATTATGGAAATTACATAAAATTTAGGCTTGTGGTCATCAGAATGTCTTTTTTTTTTTTTTTCTCCCTTCACACTGGGGAATCAGCACAGGACTATCTTTTCATTTCAAGGTCTACGTCCTTTCTGCCATGTATTACGTCTATTTCAGTTTCATACTATTGTAAAACAAGAAAGTTTATAAATAATATAGACTTCCACTTGGTGCGATAGACGATGTCATGTGGCTCGTTTCCTTTGTCCCTGGTTGGAAACTCCCAGTCACACTTAGACTAGAAGGATTCCACCACTTTTAACCAACTGTGAGCAATTGGAATTTTTCCTTATTTTGAATAATATTACTGAAAGGCTAGTGCCTATTTGGTCAGTGGCAGATTATCTTTTTATTTTCACTATGTGGTTATTCTCTAATGCAAGTTTGCTTCAGAATTGGAAAGCGTATGCCCATTCATTACTCAAAACTGAGAGACCTGCGCAGAAAAACGACGAAATGGAACATATAACTTGTTTTCAAATACTATTAGAGAGAAAGAAGTCACATAATTTCCTTAGTAGGAAGACTGCCAGATTTTATAAGGCAAGGATAGTTAAAAAAAAGTTAATTAAATAAAACAGTGTATCCAGATTTTCTGTGTGAGATTGTCTGTCTTGTGAAGTGCTCTAGGGGAAAAAGAGAGAACACGGATTGCAGCAGCAGCATAAGTGTACATGGGGCAGCACTTCTTTCCAGACCTGCAAGGTGGTAGTATTTTCAACAAAATTTTGCTGAAGACTTGTGCATGTGGAGTTAAGTGTTGGCAGGTAGCAGTAATTTTAGTGAACTGATTTTGCTGATTGCTTATCGCTGCTGCAAAACGACATTCCTGTTTTACTGCTTTTAATTTGCCATTCTGTTTCTTCACCGAATTTGCATGAATTAACTAATCATAGCAAAAAGCTGGGTTAAAAAAGCATATGATATTTTCTGATGTCAAAAGAATTTTTAAAAACTCTACAATTACAGCTGAATGGAGCACTTCACTGACCTCTCTAATCATGCACCATTTGTGCACTTTGTTACTGCTTTAGAGAGGATGACAACATAAATGCTACTAGTGATTATATATGTACTGGAAATTTGCCCTTCCTTTTTATAGAAAACAATCTAAATGCCCTTCAGATGTCGTTCTCAAAAGCCTGAAGACCTCATATCTTGTGATTAGGCTGAAGCTTTCCTACCTCTTCTGAAACCTAATAAGGTTTCTGACATTGACATCAATTTCTGAAGTGTTCTCAGCAGTTGAACATAAACAGTTTAATGTTCACTTCATACAAGAGTTGTGTATCACCTCCAGTAAAATTCTTGGTTTACATCAGATCTGCTAGGTCTAGAAAGCAACCCAAACCACTAAATAGATTACCTACAAAATGTTTAAATCCCCTTTCTGTGCATGTTCAGATCATAATTAGTCACTTCTGTAGTTTTGTTGCCTCTTCATTTTCTTTGCTCTTCAGCCTGCTGGTTGACTGGCAGATCTTCATCGTAATAAGTGAGAAATGGGCTAGGTGGGTACTGTCAGACGCAGGAGTGAAGCTTAAAATCACCTGGAACCACCAGTGAAATTTGCACAAGAGACCCTCGCAGGGGCAATGACAGAGACTGCTGAGTGCCTCCTGCCTTCCTACACCTCCCCAAAATAACCGAGAAGCAATGAGACTCTTGTTTCCATCGCGTATCTGTGGATTGTGATACAGAACTTGGTCTATGTACGCTTTCCAGAGTGACCTGTTTCAGGGAAGAAGAAAGGCCGTCCTTCAAGTGCAAGCGCAGGTTTTGTGGAACAATTATCTTAGTACTTTTAAGATCTGGCTCTACTTCAGTAAACAAATGTATGCAGTGTAATGGACAGTTTTCCTTATCTCAGGCTAAGGTGTGGGAATATAGGGCAAACCAGCCTGAGGATCCTGTGCCTTCTGGGTATGATGTTATTTGATTCATAAAAAGACAGCTCATGTCTCCTTTTTTCATCTATAACTATGATTTCTTAGTGGCTATTATACTAAACAAAATCCCTTTGGAAAAGACCTTGCACAGTGGGAAGATATTTGTACAATGGTTAATGTATAACTAACTGACTTATTTTTTTTGTTTCTGGCCATTTCTTCTCTATAGATCCACATAGGTCTTAAAAGGAGGAAAGGTCAATGTTCCACGAGGCATTTTATCCAGCAAATGTCTGTGAAGAACACAGGCCACCACACAGTACCCAAAAGTCCTTGACTTTCCTAGGGTAGTTCTACATGGTCACCTCATCAGGCCCTGTTGCAGGTACAGCAGATGATCCTTATTTACAGAGTTGTGGTGCTGCTGTGTAACACTGCTCATGGATGGTCAGTCTCAGCAAACCTTCAAAGAAACTCTGCAGCAGATTTCCGGTGTGACATTTTGCCATTTCTGCAGCTGCAGTTTCATCAGTGAGAAAATCAGAACATTACGCCTCAGTATTATCCAAAGATGGATATGAAACATAAGGTAAACTGTTGTAGCTTCTGTTTACTAGGTTTAAAATAAACTGCATGGTTCCCATAGTATAGGAAAATACAAGCTCATACTCTTTTGTCACACTGTTAAAACGGTCTTCATATACCATCCCACTCTCTGTTTTATCTTCCCTTTAAATGGCTTCCACCTAACTGGCATGACTGTATGCTATCACTAGTCTGCAGCATGAATTAGAGATCTCTGTCATTTTTAATTTGGCACATTTAACAGTCATATGGAGCCCAAACTTGATTACTTATCTGAAAATCCAGACTTTGTTAAATTAGAATATCATCCTTATTTCTTTTTAAATTCACTCCAGTATTTGATACTATAAATTCTATAAGAAATTAAATTTACTTGCATGTTGTAACAGTCCCTCCTCTGTGCTAAACTGCATATCCATATGGAAAGGTGTTCCACAAAAGGGTTTAAACAGTTTTTGCATGCAGTGTATTGTAGGCAGGCTCTCAATTACTGGTGAAAAGAGAAAGAGAAGGATAAGAGTCTGTCTGCTTTTCAGTTACTTAATAATTTGAAGGTAGTTTTAGAGAAAAACGACCCTGATACGAAACAGAGATTTGCCAGGAAATCGATCCCTTTTATTTCATTCATTTTTGACGTGTAATCATACCTTTCATGAATGCAAAACAGCATATGCAATACTAAGCTGGGTAGCTCACTTGGAATGCCTTCCAATTAAAAATTTTGTAGGCAACCTAGAATAAAAGCTTGTTTGCCTTTGTTCATATCTGAGCTTGGGTTCAGACACATTATGAATCACATTGTATGTTGCCCAGTACCTCAGCCGGGTACAAAACTGTTACTGAATTCTTGCAGTCCAGTGACCAATTTATTTTCTCTTCAAGATTAATTGAGAAGCTTGGTCATTTCTGTAGTAGTCTAATGATCCGGACAGTCATTGATTTAAAGACTTTTTCTTCATGTGTTTTTCTTTGATTCAGAGTCATGGGACAATTTGATTATGGAACAGAAAACCAGTTTTTAAAAGGTGAGCACAGTACTATTTCATATAGTAAGGCTGTTTTCCATAATAGGAATGCAGGATTCTGTTAATAAAAGCAGGCTTTCAACTAAATAACTATCCTTACACCTGGCCACGCCATGACTCCTGCAAGAGAAATGAGAAACATAAATCTTCTGACCTCAGGAGAAGGTAAGGACGAGGTTCTGAGCAACCACAACATCCATCACATCCTGTGTGCATACTTGATGCTTGCTCATGCAGGTCCCAAGGAGAGAATTATTTTAGACTTGAATTTAGATTTGTTTTTTTCAAGTTGTTTAAATAATGTTATTTATATTTGCAAAGACATTTACAGCTGCAGCAAGATAGCCTGCTGTATCGATTTCCCATCTGAATAGAAAAACTTCTCATAAGGATCCAAAGTTTAAGAATGTTAATTTTTAATTTTTTTTTTCCATAATCTAAGGTGGAAGACAACATTTTATTTCATGAAATTTCATGAAATAGTTACAAATGCTTCAGCCCTTAATCTGTGGATTTGCTTACTTTGTACTGGAACAATGGATTAATGTTCCTAGCACTATGGGAAAGGGAGCAGTTGCCTCATTTTCTGTAGATGGGGAGGAGGTTAATCAGATTGCCTAGGAAATCTGAGAGGAATTCAGCCTATTGTGCTTAATTCTTTGAGTTAGAAAAAACATCGTTCTTTCTGATAACTATGATCAATACAAAAATTCTCACTCCAGGTTTTATTGCTCCAGTGATAGAAGCAGTTTTCTACGGTAAATTTCCAATTAGTAATTAGAATTAGGAATTTCTAAAATTCTAATTATAAATTTTAATAACAATTTACGGGGGAAAATGTTGAAGAAAATGTTCTCTATTTGAATCTTTATCTGTTTGGAAAAGGATTAATTTCAATAAGTTTAATAACTATATATATATAATATAGCAGTGTTGTAAACTATAACCCCACTGCTAACGCTCAGCTGGGAGCTGTGTGGGACAGAACTCATCACTGGGCCCAGTATGCCCCATCTTCCCAAACCCACAACAGGAATGGCTCGGTGGAGTCCTCCAGAGGAGGATTTGCACAGAGCTACTGTATGAAGTGTTTCAGGATGCAAGGTTTCTCACATAGATCTGAATACGCACTTCCTGCCCCATCTGAAGTGAAGTAAAGGATGTCTTTAGGTTATCCAGGGTGACTACACAGTATTTTCTGCTTCATTCATTTTCTTGTTGTACTGAAATTCAGCTCCCCACCTCAATGGATTGGACTTAGGCATTATCTGGCTTCACAGAAACTTCAAAAATTAAACTCTTCCAACATTTCAGAAGAAATCCTGTTTACATGATTGTAACTCCTAAAAAATCTTCATTCCAAGTGGCATTTTAGCATAGCATACATATGGGACAGTAATTCTGTAATGGTTGACTTGTTAAAAGTCACAGAATAACAGAAGGGTAGGGGTTGGAAGGGCCCTCTGGAGATCATCCAGTCCGATCCCCCTGCTAAAGCAGGTGCCCCCAGAGCAGGGTGCACAGGAACGCGTCCAGGTGGGTTTTGAATACCTCCAGAGAAGGAGACTCCACAGCCTCCCTGGGCAGCCTGTGCCAGGGCTCTGTCACCCTCACAGTGAAGAAGTTCCTCCTCACGTTCAGGGGGAACTGCCCGTGCTCCGGTTTGTGCCCTTTAAGTTGTCTCACAATGCAATTACATTTGCTGGAATACCAACATGTATATCCCTATTCTTAATCTGGTCACTTTTTTTTCGATTTGGTTTTCTAAAACATAAAAAGGATGTACCATATAAGCCAAGGGAAAAAAATTGGGGGCTTCAAGGGCATTAATGTAGTTATTTTACATCGCTCAACTTGCTACAAATACAGAATCCAGGTCAAATGTTACAAGTGGATGGGAGTAAAGAAAGAAAGAAAGACAGAAAATAAAAAGAAAATATGTTAGAGATAACCACTGTAATTCCTACTACCCCAGAACAATAAGGTCTGGTAATACAGTCACAGTGATAGTCCCACTGTAATATCTTTAAAACAAATGTACTTTCTAGCTCCCCATCTGTCTCTTGTACAAATAATTCCATAAAGCAGTAATCATATATAGTGTAAGTTAGTCTGACTGAAAGATGATAAAATGCCAGAAGTGCTATTTATAAGCTCTTGTATTGTGAATGTGTCTGTACATCTACTTGTAAAGAAAATCTCTCAGGAGCACTATTTATAACATTACTTTACCTAATGATTTTTATTTTGCAGTTGTGGAGCTTCATTTTTATTTAAATGAAACTGGGTTTTTTTGAGAGCCAAAAGGTTGCCAGAGATTTATTGGTGTTTTTGTTAATATCATCCCCTAATCCAAGCAGTTTCATTTATTTGCATTAACATAAAATACAAAATAATAGATTAGACTGAGTAAAGAAAACCCTGTGATTCCTGCAAACAAACGGGGACTAGGAATGAAAGGGAAAAGGCAAAATTCTCTTGCATCGTGGAGTGTTTCAAACATCTGTGACTAAGTCTTCCCACTCCACACTCAGCAATCTCTTCAGTAAAATTCTACTTCGTATTATTCCCTCAGAGAATGTTGCCCCAATTACATATCCAGGGACTGGATAATGAAACGTTTCTGTGTATNACTAGGAATGAAAGGGAAAAGGCAAAATTCTCTTGCATCGTGGAGTGTTTCAAACATCTGTGACTAAGTCTTCCCACTCCACACTCAGCAATCTCTTCAGTGAAATTCTACTTCGTATTATTCCCTCAGAGAATGTTGCCCCAATTACATATCCAGGGACTGGATAATGAAATGTTTCTGCGTATGTGCATGGAAGCAGCAGGGTAAATGTTACAAAGACTTAATAAAGCATTCTCAGCGTAGAACGTGTGTTTTTATTTGAAGATACGTAAGAAAAGCAGGTTTGAGGAATGAAAACCTTAGTTACTACCCAGACCCTCCTGCGCTGCACAGATTCTTCCAGAAATACGCACTTCTTGGTATCAGCTTCACAAACTGGGGAATAATATTTCCCGCTCCTTTCCTGTGAAGCTGCCCAGAGTTGCGGAAGTTTCCTCTTTTTTTTTTTTTTCTTTTCCTAACTAGGTTTCCTGCTATGCTGGAGGCCACGCCAGCCACTCTTCTTGGTGGCTGGAGCAATTCTATAGCTCCTCGCTTACAGTAATGGAAATGGCGTTAATGTCGAAGCGCGACAAAGACATAAAGGAGAACAGAGAGGAAAAAAGGAGAGGACAGCCATAGACAAACTGTTAGGGTGGCCCAAACCGCAACCAAGTTACAGGCTTATTTTGCAGATAATTTGCTAGTGGGGAGGCTCTGAGTTATAAGAAAGGATATGACTTATCATCCTTTCTGTGGCATTTACTTACAGAAACAGGATTTAGCGCTTTTCCTGTAAATAAGCCCAACAGCTAACAAAATCTATCATCGGTTGCTCCCCCCAACAAGAAAATCTCTCAGGTTCTCAATTGTGCCCAGCTATTTGAGCCAAGGAGGGCAACAATCTGACCCCTATAATTGTCTTATATTTTCTTTGTAGTGCTATAATTCCTTTGATTTATGGACTCTGACCGTATTTATTACTATGCCTATTTGCATTGCAGTGACAACAACAAAAGGATACTGTCTTCATACAGAAAGCGAAAAAAAAAACCATTCCCTAAGAGGATTTAAAAACATAGATGGAAAAAGAGAGAAACAGAAAACAGGGTTGTATGACATTTTCAGAGGCAAATATCAGTGGAGACCACTGTCCCTCTGTGCAGGTGCTGGCAAATTAATAGTTTCTGGGCTGTGGCAAGTAAAAAGGATTACTTCTCAACAGGAAGGACATTTTAATTTCCTCACTTATTCTTTTACACTCTCTAAAATGGTTAGATGATGGTCCATCAACACACTAACGGAGGATTTTGCTGCTATTTTTATGACTGCACTAAGACATAATTCAGAAACTGTTGTATTAAGTGGAGGTCTTGTCTTTGTTTTCAGAAGTTTTAAGGAAATCTTTAACTTGTAAATGCTAAGAGTAGCTAGTAAGTATCTTCTCATAATTAGATCACAACAGTTGCAGCAGAAGCACCTACGTCTCCTCCAAAGTCTTTCTAGAATTAGGTGATTCAAGTTCTCCAGCACAAGAGTCGTTCTGTCTAAAATCAACTCCTAATTTCTTGTTGACAGCCAAATGTAAGGTGCATCTTAATATCTGGAAGTACATGAAAACATTTGTCTCTCATAAGAATTTTGAAGATTTGAATTTTTTTATCCCACCTTGCAACACTGCTATTGTCTCATATATAAACATTTTTACATACCACCATGTAACTGAATGGATGAATAAAAAAATAAAGGTCAGGTCAACAGAAATATTTTGATTACTTCAAAAGACCTAATTTGGTTTTGACCTTTTAAAACTGTTAACCTTTTTTGATATAACTTAACTCCATTTTGAAAAGAAAGGTCATTTGGAATTAAAAAGAGATTTTCTTTAGTTAACAAAGGTCAACAAGAACATTTTAGCACTTTTCTACCAAAATAATTCTGCATGGGGAAACTCACTGAGACTGCTTTTTTCTTACAAGTATATAAATCTTATGACTACTCCATGCTTTCTGAGAAAAATATCTGAATACATAAATTAAGGAGTATCAGCAGCAATAAGATTGTAAATCCATGGTCTTGACAGATTACTTCTAAAGATTCACACTTAATAGTATAACTCAGCAAAACTAAAATTACTCTTGGAATCTTAAATCAATACCTTTTCTACCTTAAAGAAGGAATCTGAAATGAGACTTAGGATTCTATAGTTATATTGGCATTACAGTTAAATGAGAGCATTTTGATAATTTTCTAATCTTCATCAAAACACAGGATGTAGATTTCCCTTGCATTAACTCCAGGTTGAAATAAAACATAGAATTATAGAATGGTAGGGTTTGGAAGGGCCTTCTGGAGATCATCTGGTCCACCCCCC
>VZSC01012392.1:432513-467804 GCA_013398225.1 Steatornis caripensis | reverse complement strand
GCTTACATTTACACCCAAGCTTTCATTTTTTATATCAAAGCATTGAAAAGAAACAGTAAGCGGATTGGTGCCTTTGTTCTTCCACACCATTTTTCAGTGCTCACTGAGAGACAGGCAGATGATGAGATAAGCACAGGCAGATAGGCAGTATCAGCATGAGGGCAGGAAGGTGTCTGTTCAGGAAAAGCAGATTTCTGAATGGTGGTGGTGTCAGCTAGGCTTGTATGTCTTGGGACTCACCTCTTCTGCAGTATCCACCTACCACCTGTCACACATTTCAGGACAAAACTCTTCTGTTTGAGCTACCTGAGCAATTATTATGCTGTCACCATATCACCTTTAAGGTAGCAGTGTGATAAGACTCCAGGAGAGGAGGTAGGACTTACAATCATAGAATTGTTTTGGTTGGAAAAGACCTCCTGGCACTTTGTGCTGAACTGTGTGCTGCAGGGCTAGAGGACTGCCTTGGAGCAGGACCAGCCTAAATAGCCAGGTAAGGTTAAGCCGCAGTGGTACGGCCCCAGAAAATCTCAGCGTAGCTGATGTACTTTGAGAAACTAAGGAAAATGCAGAATGTTCTGTTACAGAGCTCTTAGTTGATCCACACTGAGGATCTCCAGAGCAGCTATAGCAAGAGCCAAATGATCCAACTTGGCAAAGTTAGACATCTTAGTTCCTCTGCTGGAAGAAGGTTTCCTTACCCATGAGAAACTGAAGCTTGAGCTTGTGTTCACAGCTCATCTGAGGCTTGAAAAACCGTCAGCGGTGACAATTCTCAATCACTTGATTCTCTATACAGCAGAGTAGACTTCTAGTGAATTAATCAAAAGATGAAATAAGAGTCTCACAAATACATCAAGGATAGACATAAACCTTGGGAGAAATGCTGAGATCTGATGGAACCAGGGAAATATTGAAAACTAAAGAAGATCAAAACATCAGGCCGTTTTGGTTCAAGACGACTGTGGAGAAGAAACGAAATAGTGGTGAAAATACTGCCTTTTGCCTGCCAAACTAAGAAGAAAGGGAGGAGGTGGCTAAAGCAGAAAGTGGCCAGGGTCACATGCTCCCCCTAAAGAGCATCTCCTTCTCCCACTGTCTGTGGCAGCTAGTGCGGTATGAACCCACTCAGCATCAGTCCTACACATGGTCCCCCAGTTAACATATATAAACAAAAAATAGAAAAGAATTCTTGCCGTAACCTGACCAATATTAAAAAAATAATTTTACCTTTTTATGAACTTTTATAAAAGTGATTTTTCTTTTTGAAATGTGTTTGTGTAAGTAAATGTGCATTTCCATGGCAACAAGGCCTGTTGTTGCCACATTCAGCTTGACATTGCTTTATGAATACATCAAGCATTCAATACGACAACTTAAACAATAGCAATTATTGGTTAGAAATGGAAAACCACTTTCTCAGAAGGTGGTTGAAGGCTATGAAATTCACCTCCATGCGAATCAGAAACTATATTATTATTTTAGAAACAGGAACCTCCTATAGAGGCAAAATGCAAGAGCAGTGTTTTGATCTTGACTTAAGAAAGTGTCTATTAGCTTGAAAATTTTCCATCCAATGTTCCCATCCAGGGAAGAATGGACAGGGAAAAACATATGACAGTTATTCATACACTTGTTTATGAATAAACTAGTGCATCCACCACTGAGCAGTGCTAGGATATCATCAGTTGGATGAACAAATGTAAAAATTTGAGTACGCCATGATGCAGCTAATCTGTTAAAACTCCAAGATTTACGTATCATGTAGAATGAGTAAGTAGCATGGTTTGTTTGCGCACACTTTAGGGATTAGAATACCTACTGTTCATGAAAAACTTTTAAAGCACCACCAAAGTAAAGTTGGTTCAAAGCACTCATACTATTATTTTCAGGGGGAAAAAAGACCCACATTCTTAACTTAAATTTCAGAATATTAGAGTTCTCATGTTTTTACCTGGAGTTTTCATCACAGTTAAATGTTACATGAATCCATTCCTTACAGACAGTTTAGAATAGCCTTCCTCAAGTAAATAGTACCACAATCCACAAATAATTCTCACTGTAGTAATTAAGGCAACATGTGAAATAAAGTATAAGCGAAAATTAATAAGGATATCTGAACCTAGTGCTTCAAAAGCAGGTAGTCCACATTACCTAATTTGCATGTTAAATAGTACCTTAGTGCTGTATGAGCAAACTGTCACAATCTGGCCCTATGCATTTAAATTTTTATGGAGGCACATTAACTTCTTATTGTTCTTTAAATACTTTTTTTTCCCCCCAAAGAAATAAAGTCTGTGGTATCTCGATTAACGTATCTGCTAATTACGACTAAATAAAAGGTTTTACTTTTCAATGTAGTATATTTAAATGCACTGCTTTCAAGTACTGTACCACATACAATAGTCATAATACGCAATTTGGATTGAATCAAGCGACCATGAACCTAAACATAGAGATATGCCCTGTTTGCATGTGAATCCAATCAAACCTGAGGACGGAGCAGTGTCTCTTGTGACAAGTAGTAACAGCTTCCTCCAATACTCTCTGATCTATATTAGCTCTGTAAATACCTTCTTTTTAATTAAAAAGTATATTCTCATAATGCAGAAGTTATAGTTTCATTTCTATTCCCAACATGTTTTCACAAATGTGACTCCTGATTATCTCTTTAATAGGCTCTGTGTTTGCCAAAATAGTCTCAAAAGAATTCACTAATGTTTACGGTTAAAAACATTTGCCTATGCCACCGGTTACGAAGACACAGCACGCAGCTTACAGACTGAAACCAAATCCACCAGGTACCATTTGTTGCTTCCGGATTTTTTTGCCAGAATATTTTTCTTGGCGGAGAATTAATATAAATATATACCTGAAATTCCCTCATCAAACACCTGCCTGTATGGTAACAGTAACGTAACAGTATCTTTACTGGCATCTCCTGGAACAGGGTGTGGGGTTATCTGCCCATGTGAATGGCTATCTTCAACCCTTAGCATTCCGGCATTATCTAAATGAAATAATAAAAATAGAAATAATAAATACACAGATGAAGGAAGTGACTGAATCTACCATGAATTTTACCATCATCATGGCACTTATTAACAAACGATGAACACTCGCATCTTACAAAACAGTGTTTAAAATGGCTGTAAAAGACAGGGACGTGCAGCCTGTGTTAGCAGAGGAATTTATTTTGTGCATATGGGCAGTGGCAAGCAAACAAGCTATGATGTTATTAAAGCTATCCATAAATGTGACTGTCCAGCAAGGTTAATGTATCTTTACTAAAGGGCGCAAAAGGGTGTATTTTTCTAGCTCTACAGATAAGTGCAATTCAGAGTATATTATGAGTTTGGATCCTGTAGCCGTATCTAAAAATCAATTGCTGTAATTGTTCGTTCTTGTCACCCAGCTGCCAGAGTGGGGATGATACCTACTCTAGGTATAATAAGCCTTCCCTAAAGTGAATGGGAATCTTAATTTTCACTATAGTAGTCAGGAATATGCCTGTGATCTTTTGCGTTTTCAAGCTTGATGGGGTCCTTACAACTGCAACTGCTTTGAATCACCGTCTGTATCAGTATCATCTGTATCCCTTCCTGGGCTAGGCATACCTATTCAAACAAAGTCCTGCGGTCTGAATACCCATTAGTGGATGCAGCACATTAGGTGCTCTTGAAGCACGTGTCTGGCTTTAGTTTCACTGAAAAGGACACCAGTTCTTGTCTTCATCTCCGAGAGCCATTCCAGAAGTGCATTCCCAAACCAAATCTCTGATGCAGACAGACACAAAGTTCCCTGGGGAGGGAAGCCACTTCATAGCATAAGTCAAGACCTAGATGAAACTGAATAACTTGCATTATCAAATGTACATGTGTGTCTGTGTGTCTGTAGTTTCATATGACATTTCTCTGATACGGATTTTATTTTTTTTAAAAGGAAATTGACATTTAAGAAGCTGCAAGTCGAAGATTCAAAATTTCTCTTTTAATTTGCATTAGAATACCAAACTATAATTTAACAAGAAGACCAAAACAGAAAACCAAACCACCTTACAAAAGCTGTTTTCTAAGCATACACAGATTCAGAATGTTTCTGTAAATTGCAGTCTTCAGGCTGATAAGACATTCGCCACTACAGCATCACCACAGACAGAAACCTGGAGGGGTTTTTTAGCTATGCTCTCACTCTAGATCTGTGTTTTTTAACTTATGTCAAACAGTGATAGCATAGTATCTTGTACGGTAAGTCTGATTTGTGAGGGTAGCTCCTACGTACCATAATATGAAACACTAGTCATTTTTGGTAGTTCCTTAGAGGTATTGCATCCAACCAGTCACTTGCGATACTGTAGCATGCATGCGTACAGCTGTACATCTTCTTACTGAAGATGATCAGGAGAGAAGCCACAGTGTGCTGTCTTCTCCTTAGTGCGTGTAGCTTACACAGCCAACAGTTTGAGCACCTAGTAAAAAGCACAGGCCCCAAGGATTCTTTCTGATGGCAAAGGAGTGTCTTGCAAGGGAACTGGCAATGTTTGGAGTATCACGCAAAATGCATACTTTCAAATCCTCAGTCTATGTCAAATCAACAGTGTACAAAGAAAGGCAGCAAGGGAGTTGAATTTAGCCCAGTGTACTTTCCTGTCTTTTTGTCTTTATATCTACATCTTCTGAAGAACATCTGTAGCTCAGTGAACAGACTGTTGGAAGGGCAACATGGTATCAGGCTATTCATGTATTCCAACTTCAGGGAACCAAGGAATAGCTGAGGTTGGAAGGCACTTCTCGAAGTCATCTTGTACCCTCTGCTCCATGCAAGGTCCGCTAGGGTCAACCATATACCGCAATCTTCTGTGGGGGTACGCAGGGTCTTTCTACAAGGGACTCCATATTCAGCTTGTTTGCCCAAAGCTGGCCAAGCTGTAGTGCTGCAAGCGAAGATAGCATAGTTGGTGGCACAATTAGCTCAGGCCCAAGTTTCTGGCTTGCCCTCAAGTTTGCATAGAAATACTTTGATCTTCAAGTGTGTGCTTTGGTCTGCACTCAAAATGAAGTATAGCTATGGCAGTGGAATATTCCGTACACAGATCCACAGAAAAAAATCCCATGTCTTATCTTCTGCTTAGTGTTCATGTATATGGCTTTTCCCCTAACATATGGCCCCAATTCTCAAAGTGCTAGGTATATTGAAAATTTATGCACACTTTACATTTAATTTAAGCATTTCCATAGCAACTGTTAGATTTCAGGATGTTTTACTTTTCTCCCAAGATACAGAATATATTCTTCTCAGAACAATTTTCCACATTTTGTTTAGCCACATTCATATGACTTTCTACAATTCAATTTTCAATGAAAATTACCATAACATCTACCAGAAGCAAGAGTTTTAACAAACAGATTGACTTTTATGACTTCTTCCATCTCACTCTGTGTTTAAACAAGTAGTTCTGCTTCAAACTGAGCTAACGAAGCCTGATTGCTCAGAATCAGTGGTTTTGATTGATAGACGCAGGGGTTTAATACAGTTCAAGTCCGAACCGATGTAGTCTTCACTCTTGGAATAGATCAAAGATGTGTCTCCTCCTCTCTTTCTATCTCTTTCCCTCTGCCGCCATGTCTTTTACACAGATGTTCTACTGTCAGGAGACCCTAAAGTATGAACATCATTACCGGGAGCTGAACATTCAACAAGTGTTCATAACGACATGAAGATATGTAAAACAGACATAAGAGTGCCTGTATTCTGAAGGCTGGAACAAAATTAAAGGGACTTGAGGTGACGTATGGTGGACCTAGCAGTAATGAATTGGCGACCCATACTTCTCTTATGTCACAAGCATGGGTGACCTCAACCCACTTTAAAAAACAACAGAGATTCAAGTAGGAGTGAAAAATACAACGCAGGTGAAAAAAAGGAAACATATACAAATAACAGCAGATGTATGGGAAAGAAGAGCTTCCTTGCAAATTTTTACTTCTTTCTCATCTGCATTTTGCCTTTCTAAATGTCACTCTGAAAAGGATTCCACAATTGCAAGCTATTCTTCCGGCACCTTTGCAGCCACAATAGCAAACTTTCTTCACATCTGATTCCGGTTCCAGCAGCACAGCTGGTATAGTATGCATCTTTTATACTGGTACAACTCCATGAACAGGCAGCATAAAGCACAAATCTAATGGAGAGTAGGTGAATGAAGAATTTAAATTTGCTATCAGGTTATGCACACCTTACCTTCATTTTGTGCAAGCAGCAATGCCTAAGCCAGGTGGTGAACAATCCGGCTTCCTATGTTATCAGGCAGCAACCTGATGCTTTACTTGCCTGATATGTCACACAAACCTGAGCTGCTATGTAAACAGCAATAACTAACAGAGAAGTGGGTGGTGGCACTTTTGCACTTGCAACTTACACATTTCTTTCAGTCCCATCACTTTCACCCTAGGATGCAAGCGAGGCAGTAAAGAGAGAAGTACTCTCAGGATCCTGGCAGGCTCCAGGATGTAACAATCAAATAAATCAATTAATTTAACCCTAATGCAATTATCTGTTTTAGATGAAGGGTGATTTTAGCTTGCTGAATTCACTTACAAGATCAAACAGTTATCCTAGTAAGTTTATACTGTTCTAAAGATCATAGTGTTCTCAGTGGCCCTCGTACAACTCCAGTGGCTTGAGTGGAGCTACTATACACTTACACAAATGACAGCAGCTTTCAGTCAGTTCAGCAAGGATTTGATTTCCAATTAAAAAATAAGTCTTCAAAAATAAAGCTTACCATTACAGTTAAACTGTTGTGGGGCCTACGGTGAGCATGTATCTGTAGCATTGAAATTATGTTCAATTTATGGATAGACATTTCAATAACAGATTCAAAATGAAAGTCATTTCCTCTGTTTTTCATGCTCAACCTGTTGAAAATTCCAATGTCCTTGGGAGGAGGGACTATGGGTGAGGTTCACAGCAAGCACATAGCAAATTACATGTTTCAACCTAAAGATCTGCTATTTATTTTTTTCTAAAAGTAGGGTAGTGAGAAGGAACAATGTCAGACAGGGATTCATGAAAACTGAGTATTTGGTTAAGAGGTTGTGATATTTTCAGCTCCTGACCATGCAAACAGAAAGGCCAAGGTAGTCTTCCAATAAATGTGATAGAAGACAGGAGAAAAACTTATAAATGTGCGTCTTATATTCCCACATTAGCGTAAAGAGACTATTGCTTCTGTGATCTCTGTTTCGAGTCCTTCAATTCAGACAATGTGCTCCAACAGTGCAAACAGAAGATCAGATGGAGGAGTGCTCAGTCTGTGAACCCTGGCAGAGGTGAAGGAAGCTAGCTGCTCAATAGCAAACAAAGCTTAGGCAGTTCTCCCCTAGAAACAACATTTGGGCATCTAAAAAGCACAAGAGCTAGGATTTCAGAAGCCTGCAAGGAGAAGTGGCAACTATACTGAGGTTGTGAGAAGGTTAATTTGCACTTAGGCACCTATGAGGCATCTAGGCAATTAAGAATTTAGATTAATTTTGGGCCCTAGCTCTGTATTCCCATATACCTCTTGCAGCGCTTTGGCTATTGCTGTCCTTCCATGAACGATGCACCGCCATGCAACAACTACTACTGCAACTCGCAACCAACGTGTCTGCCGCCACCAACTCCTTTTCTTCTGCATCCCTTGCCGCTGCCCATCTTCTCCTGTGCAAAGGAGATCCCCTCCTTAGCTCTGAACATTTTCCAGGTAGATCATTGTTTTAATTTTTTGCATCCCTGGCATTTGCAGGCACATTCCCTGCTTATTCTTTCCTTCCTTTCTGGTGGCGGAGGTGAGAACAAAACAGGTTGCTATGAGGCTGAGAAAACCTGGGAAGTGCTTGGGAAGCAGCGCGTTGCCCATACAGTCTGGGGCGGCTCAGCCCGTGGGAGGCTGCCTGACAAGCAATCCTTTACTTGCGGTGTGTGGGAAACGGAAATAGATGTCCGAGCGAAGATTGTTACAGTAAGACAACGGAAACGTGGTAATAATTGCCCACTGCATCCAGAGCTCCCCAAGCCAAACAGAAGCTATTATGTTGAACTCCAGAACTACATGTGTATTCAGCCCATTTGAAACACAAGATTGGCAGGTTATAATGATGGCCTCCAAATCATAAAAAGGTTATTGAATGTATAATATCAAAAAGAGATAAATGGCAACCGAAGCCAATAAACTGTTAATAATGTATTATTTCAGCTATCCTCACATAAACTGGTCAAAAGTCACATTGAGACAAAGTTTAAAGAAATTTCTTTACAAATTAAATGACTGCCTCAAGCAAGGCCTAGTTCTGCATACCAAGAAGGCAGCATGAATCCCAACTAAAAAAAAATTACTTCAGCTAAAATCAATTTGGACATTATTATTCTGAAACTATAAAGGCAACACAGATTAACAGTAAAATAGGTAATAAGGTAGTAATTGATTTCATCATTTCAGTTCATGTTTATTTGATGCTCAGTTCTCAGTCCTAAAGCTAGAAGCAGACATTTGTTTTAGCAGTAACTAGAGTTGAACCTTAAATAATAATTAAAAGCAATTTCCTTGGAGGAGAACAGATAAGGATACAATGCAAGTCCTATTTGTATCTATCATGAAAATTCAAACCCTTCTCAAAGACAGCCATTAGAACATGAAGAGCAAATGGGTATACAGACACAGGAATAAATAGCATGCAATTCTTTTAAATGTGTTAGATGGAGGAAATTTTGTGAGACTATTCTCACCAGGACCAAACACAACAAAACAGAACAATTAAGGCGGAGAGAACTGCGACGAAGACCCTCAAGGCTGTATTTACAAAGGGGACAGGAGTGCTGGGTTTCGAGCATGTGTGTCCATCATTTTGCTATCGCTGGTACCTGTT
This sequence comes from Steatornis caripensis, assembly GCA_013398225.1. Classification (NCBI taxonomy): domain Eukaryota; kingdom Metazoa; phylum Chordata; class Aves; order Caprimulgiformes; family Steatornithidae; genus Steatornis; species Steatornis caripensis. The sequence goes on along the minus strand of VZSC01012392.1, from coordinate 458,898 downwards.
GCAGGCCAGCTTTGTAGGCACCTGACCCCTGTGACACCTCAGTTTCCTCTGCAAACATTTCTAGTAGGCACCTCCATTACTGCAGCCAGGTGCACGCATGGCGCCTCAGGACTTCTATTCACCTGTAGCCTGTCTTATGATCAGCTTTAGCACAAAGTGTTTCCCAGCTGGCTGACTCGTGGGGCCTGATTTGGTAAAGCTGCAGTACGTATCCCTGTGTAAAACACAGCTTGTGCAAAGGAAGGAGAAGTGTTCTTTTCCTCTGCCCTCCTCCCATCCTAATCCTCATCTATCAGGATGGAGGAGAGACGGGCTCCAAACTCTCTTCCACCTCATCAAACTTGAACCAGCGTCTTCCACTGGAGTACTGCTGAAGCACGGTACTGTTTAAAACCTCGTACCCAAAGCGGGAAGAGAGCATGAGAGAAAAAGCCACCTCCTCGTGTGCTCTATACCTTGATGTATAGCTGCCAACTGGAGGATAGGAGATGCAGAAACTATGAACTTCAAAACCTAATATAGAGTCAGGAATTCTATTAACTGGTGCAAGTACTTGAAAATGAATGCGGCTCTCTGCATGGCTGAACAGCGATGAAGGAAACGGGAGGAAGGAAGGCGACTAGCCAAAGGCAGAGTATGCAGATTAGGAAGGAGGTTGAGAAATTTTGAGATGGTGTACTGGAATACGGAAATCACTGGTCACTGAGTGTCTCTAATCCTCTTCTGGTTTTGGTCTAACATTTCATTACATGGGGCACAGACATCAGTTCTGCCAGCTGTTTTGCTGGCTTTAAGAAGGAGAAAAACAAGTGCAAAATGTGGTAGGTGTCAAGGTAAATTAAACATTTCTTGACGAATCACTGTATGACTCATAATCAAGAAGTTAATAAAATAAATAGGTAGCACGATCATCAATGCTCTGAACTACGATGAACAGATCTCTTCATACTTTTTAAATAAAACTATCTCCAGTGCCTGCTTGTGCACAGTGAACAAATGATTTCTTCTAAATGGGAGTAATGCTGTCATATATTCCTATACAAGTCACTTTTTTTTTAAAAGATGGTGACAGGAAGATGCATATGTACTATTTACATTGCCTTTTTGAAATAATTCATTCAATCAACTGTCAATGCCTTTAATTTGTTTCCTGAGGATGAAGACAGCTTCTAGAGCTAATCCTGACTTTAAGTCCTTAATGTTCTAATCTTTCTCATACACGGACAGCGCTTGATTAGAGGTAAGCTGCGTTTGGTAGAATATGAAACTGCTCAATTATCTGTGCCGTCATTCAGCTGGCTGGCAAAAAAGAGGAATAAGAAAATGTATTTTTCGTAGGAATTTTGTAAGAATAACAGGAATTATCACAAAGACTTTTTACCATTCATCTTATTATAAAGTAATAAAAAATAGTACCTTTTTAACGCTCCCTATAGAATGAAGAAATGGTATCCTAAAATAGATGGGTTTTAAAAATAAATATACGTTTCAATGAAGTTTTCCCACTCCAAATCCCAACCAACAGAAGAGTACCTCCAATATAACTTGAAGAAAAGAATGATTGTCCTATTTTAGTGAAGGGGAGCTGTGAAAGTGAAAGATTAAATAGATTGTCCAAAGTAACAGAGGCAGTAACCACACTTCAGTGGACCTAACTGGAATCCTGAGTTAGTTATCAGACCATTATGCCAATATACTACCTTGGTGATCAATAGCTTTGGTGAATGTATTTTCTACTGAGCATCACAAGATCCCACCTGTAACTTGCTGCATAACATTTTTTCATCACCTAAATGACAATTATTGAATTAATATTAAGGACAAACCTGGTAGGAAATAAAGCTTCAACCTTACACTTTGATGTAACTTACACTAAGAACTGGGAGGGAAAAAGGAATGACCGACCTGGAAGTGTCATGACAACATATAAGCAGCACAAACATCTTCTGTGGTAGCAGAGTTGCTTCGTTTACACAAATTGATTCATTGCTGCTAGTAAAGAGCATCTCATTTCAGCGGACTTTAAATAGAACATGATAGGAAAAGGCAAGTCTTCTTTATTGCTGTTGCTGTTTTGAAGTAGTGCTCATCTTTCACAAAGATAGATGTGAATCTGCACTTAGAGGCATAACTTCTCTCATTGTTTTTGCATTTTTTTGGATAATTAATATATCTGCATTGTGCCACAGCAAAGGCAAAGGAACTGTCACTGTAGATAAGACCAATAGCCCAGTTAGCCAGTATCTTACTTCCAGAGGTGCTTGCAAAGTGTACAAAACTTACTAGCTAATCATATTTACAGGGAAAAAAAAAATCCTTCTCCCAAGCTGCTGGAATTTTGTTTTTCTCTGAAGGAGTGGTAAAACCTTTATTACTTGTATAAAGACTCTCTCTTTTTTTTTTTCACTGTACCTTTTTCTTCGGTATTTCTTACACAAGTGAGTTCAACATGTTAATTATGCATAGTCTGCAAAGTACACCCTTTTATCTTTTACAAATAAGGCTTCTGCTGTCAGTTTGTTTATGTCACATTAGGAAGAGTAAATACACTGTTTGGCCTTTTTCGCCATTAACTATTTCACATACTGCCTTCATTAGCTCCTATGTCTTTTCGGAGTTTTTAGAAAGCACCGGAACTAAATTTTTAAATTATTTTTGTTGCCCTCCTATTATTTGAAATTTCTCTTTCATTTCTCTGCTATTGCCTTCCTATATTTCACTGTGTGCCACAAACATCTACCACCGTTATCAGCTATAAAATTGCTCTTCAAGGCGGAAACTCTTACATTACACTTCTCTTTCTTTGTTGCTCTTTCCTCAGTCCTTTTAAATTGTCTCACAACTCTCCTAAATTTAACTGAACCGATTAACACGCGGTCAGCTGTAAATTTTGCTACCTACATATTTTTGACAACTTTTATATAAACTTGTTGAGTAACTGTGATGTTCATACTGATTTTGAGGCGTTTAATTGTTAGATAAAATCTATACATTTTTCTATTTATTTCTGATCACCAGATGATTGAATCTAGCCTTTTCTGAACTGTTAGCTGCTTTTTGAACTAAATTAGCGGAACAAAAGCACCATCTCACTATTAAAATGTAAGGTAATAATTCCAGAATGCATCTTTGGTAATGGAATAGTGATTGCCTGGATTACCAGCTTATAAAATACACGTAAGTTCTTTTCTTCTGATACTCTTACCACTTAGTATCTTGGCGGTAAGAGAAATAGATACTGTAAGAAAACCATTTGAAAACGCTCAAGTCTGTATACATACAAATTTTGCTGCTCTTCATACTTTTTCTCAGATATTCTTGAGAAAAGAATATTTTAGTATAGTATATGCATGCACAAAGTGCTTTAAAGAAAATACAAGAGGCAGGAATGCTTTTCTGTTTTCTGATGTCTGAAAGGAATGGTAATCTCCTATTATTTCAAAACACCTAAAAGGTATTTGAAGGCAGGCCATTCCACTTTCTGCTGTACTTGAAAAATGAAACTCCAAAGGTATCCTCATTGACTACCACACATTTTATTTACTAGGATTACATTTCTCTCTAAGCTTCATACTTGAAAGTGGGATGTCTGTACTAATAGAAGTGTTGGAAAGTTTCTTTCTTCATATATGACTCTTAGAGCATGTAGGATATATTTAATTTCTGTTTTTCACAACTGGATGTAGTGACTCACACTTTGTGGCTGTTCTCTTCATTTTCAAAGCAATTAGTCCTGAAAAGACTCACATACCGAGGTTGTCAGCTAGATATTTCTTATATGCTTGAAAAGAACAGGCATCTGTGCAGCAACCCATCATTTGACAATTTGCTGGAGTTTATGCTAGTGTTATATTTCATCAAATATTTCAATTTGGATTTTAATCATTTTTCTACATAGCTGCTAAATTAATGACATGATAAATCCAGAACCAAACTAATCCCTGACAGAAGCACAGATTTACTACCTTCAAGCAAGTCTCCGTTTATTCACAAGAACAACATCAAGAATAAGAAGAAATCTTCAGGGAGCCCTTTATTGAAATGAACTTCCCTATACTGAGTAGTTAAAGCATACAGAAAAGAGAAGTTACATTTAGAGTTTGCTCTGCAGTCACCACAAATAACCTGTATTTTAAATATGTAGTTCAACAGTACACGAAATCTGTAAGCGCATCTCACGTGGGATTTTACCTTGCTGGCTGTGGAAGAAGAGAAAACTATGACAGCCGCAGCAAATTGAACAGCCCTTTCGGACTGAGCAGAAACAACTCCGATTCACATGGATCTTAGCATCTAAATAAAATGCCAATAACTCCATAAGAGGCTATAGAACCTTAAAAAGATTCGGATTCTTTAAGCTAAATTCATTAAAAAGAATGGTAGAAGCAGAAGCAACCCCTTCTCGTGCATAGCCAGTGTTACACGGGGATGAGACATTTCATGAGTTCTTCTCTCAGAACTTCCCACGACCGTAATTCTTCCTTCCCAATGTCAACCTTGCTGTAGACATTTCCGTGCCTGTGACAAGGAGAGGAAACAATATTCTCCTGCGGCTTTAGGGATCATTAGGTATAATCATGGCAAAGCTCCTTTAACAGAACAAATCCAGTTTAGCATGACATTGTTGGAGGTCTCTTGAGATGGCTAAACCTTAGAGGTTTTCTCATGTAACTATTACTGTGTCAATATTGCGCTTAAGTATGTTTCTGACATACTGCTAGACAGTCTTCCTTTAAAAGAGTGTATCATAGGTTCACAGGAAAATTCTATTTGAAAGGGACCTCAGGGACCTGTCTCTAGTTTAATCCACTGCTCAAAGCAAGGTCAGCTTGAATTAGACCCGGTTACTCACCCGGTCCGGTCTTAAAACAGACAGAGACTGTGCAACCTCTCTGGGCAACTTGTTTTAATGCAAGATTGTGCTCACTGTGAAAAAGATTCCCTTTGTCCCTTTGTGTCTAGGCCAAACCTCTCATTTCCACTTGTGCCCACTGCTGCTCATCCTCCTTGTATGCACTTCTGAGATGAAGCTCATCCCATGTTCTCAATAACATCCTCAAAGGTATTGGAGGCTGATGTTAAGTCACCCTGAACCTTCCTTTTCTTGAGGCTGAACAAGACCCATCCCCTCAGCCTCTCCTCTTAGCTCAAGTGGTCCAGCCACCTGCCGTGTTGGTGCCCCTCTGCTGGACTTGCTTCAGGGACAAGCTTATGGATATTTAGAATGTGGTAGTGCTTTGCTTCGATTCCTGTACTAGTACATTTCTCTACAAGTTAAAGAAACGGTATTCCAAATAAAACTGCAATTTTTTGAATCACCAGTGATACAGGAGGTATGCCAACTGAATTTGTAATTTCTTGCATTTTAGACACTAACAGCAGGAATTTTAGGACAACAAACTGGCTCTGTCCTAGTTTCTTGCTTTATCAGACTTAAGATCACATGTGATCTAGCTCTCAAGATAATGTTAATTTTACAACCTCTGTTTAATGTGAGTTATGATTTTGACAGGTGGATGTGCATGTTTGTAAAATCAGCAACTCTACTTGAATGCTCACAGCAAGGAGCTATTTCTGTAAGACAGAACTGCAATAAAAGGCTTCCGCACGCAACAAACCAGGTGAAAAGTACAGAGCAGCTAAGCTTTATTCTGACGGGTCTACTATAGTTTATACTTTATCTGAGATAAAGATTTTAAAAGTTAATGTCTAGCATAAGAAATTATCTGTTTTATGATGGGAAACACAATTTTTTTCACTTTAATTCAGAAATTCAGTTGAGAAGTACAATGTCAATATTTAGCAATGACATTACTTAGTCTGGACGCGTTCCTGCGCAACCTGCTCTAGGCACACCTGCTTTAGCGGGGGGTTGGACTGGATGATCTCCAGAGGGCCCTTCTAACCCCTACCATTCTGTGATTTTGTGGTTCTGTGATTTGAAACATGACCAAGGGGTATGCTGAATTCTCTCTATTTTTTTTTCTGCAACGATGAAACATCTTCTTGAAAGACCTAGACAAAACAGCAGCACATGTACTGAGTAGAAGAACTGTTACTCTGACATTCAGATAGAGTTAAAACATATTAATCTGAGAATATGTTTTAAAAAATTAAGGAAAGAAAAAATAGGACCAAAATTACGAAAGAATTATGTTGATGGATCAATAATTTAAAACCAGAGAAATGTGAAGGGGCTGGATGTTAACTCTGAATTGACTTTTGTTCTGCAAGCTGAGCACTTAGCCTGTGTTTCTGAGGCTTTGTGCACCCTGCCAGGGCACTCATTCAGCCCACAGCTGCCCCGTGTGCTCCTAAGACCAACAAAGAAATGGACTGCAGGCAGAAAATGTACATTAGACCTTTATGGTGAATGAGCAGCAATGTCAGAGCAGCCAGACGTGTGCAATGTGATTGATCTGAGGACATGCAGTCCACCTGACATTTCAGGAAAGGCATATTGTGCCGGCCCGGATCAAATTTAATGCAACTGTGCTGTAAAGAAGGGCATGAGGCGAGACAAGGAGAGGGTGAATAGCTCTCCCCAACACTGCAAGAAAGGTGGATTCCCCTGCAGAAGGATATAACTACATGGTTTTCCAACCGCTCTACCAAGAAAAGAGCTATGCTAGCTAGCACACTCAAACCTCTCATAACAGTTCTGCATTGCTTATGTAATTAATTCCGTAGGGGTGACAATTTAAAACAATAGAAAACAGAGTAACTATACTTGCCATTGTTTCCTGCAGAGAGATGAAACTTCGCAGATATTTCTTAAGATAAAGGTTGCTCAAAATTCTAAAAGAAGCTTCTTTTTGCCTGGAAGACTTGGAAATTGGAAAATTCACTGCCTGAATTTCCAACAATCTCTTTAAACTCTGATGCAAAATACAGGTGGACCACTTTCTGAATGATCTTTTTGAAATGTCGGTAGGAATATGGGTGCTTAATGAAATATCCCTCACTTGGAATTAAGGCTGAGGTTTTCTAAAATTTAGCTGAATCAAACAATATTTGACTCAAACATCTGCATTTGATGTGGATCATCCAGATTTTTCCCACATTTTCTCCTACTGTGCCTATAAAATGTAATTTTCTGTTAAAAACACCCATCTCATTTGCCCTTATAGGAAACATTGTTTCAGAAACTTGCTAAAAGAGTAATGCTAAAGAAAGCCTGGAGTCACCAAACCAAGAAGAATGATGGGTTCATTCAACCACCCAGGGATTTACAGCTCAGGAACTCTAAGCTCAGCTGTCTCTTTTGCTTGAGCGGATCTGCATTCCCAGTTCCTGCCTTTCCAGAAAGTCCCTTACCCACTGCTATAATGGGCAGTATGCTTTGCATTTCACCTGTTGATGTTCTTTCACGGTATTCATAGATACTAAGTGTATTAGTAGACAGTAACTCACGTGAACACTGATGCATATATTGCCTACCCAGCAAATGTCCCAGCCACACGGCTGGAGAATCAGTCCCAGACTGATCTCATTTTTTTGCGTGATTATGTCAGTGTGTAATAAATAATGAAAAAATCTCAGTGGGGAAGTGAGGAAGCCCTTGTTTAGAATGTCAAATAATATGATTATCAATACGTCCTTCTCAGCCCACATCCAGCCCGCAGTCCTGCAGAGAGTGGATTTTAACAGAACTGAATCAAGTCCCTTCCAGTCTGCCACAGCACTCTAACCCTTGAGCCGGGTAGCAGAGAGATACCAATTTCCCTCTTCTCGCGCAAGCATACATGTGGCTGAAGCATTTTTTTTTTCCATATGAAACTATTTGGTGAACTATGTCTACATCCGTAAGATATTTCAGAGCAAGTGAATTTGCACTTGGAAGTGATTCCCTTCTTTTGCTACAACAGTTTTTCCAGCTCTGACATAACAAGAAGCCCCAGCGAATACTTTTTGGCAAAGAATAACTACAAACCCCTAGAAAACTAAACGCAAAGAAACTAAGAGCACGCACCTAGAAGCTAAACCAAACGAAGAAAAAAACAGCATACAAAATTAGGAGGCCATGAAGGTTTTGCAAAGAGAAATCTCAAGAGCGATAACCACAGCAACCTTGCAAATAGCCTTTCGGGTTCCGTGGGTGAACACAGCAAAGTACTGCTGCTCACACCCACCAGGTGGCTCTGCACCCTGGAGCATAGCAGGTTGGAAAATCCCTTTTCAGAAGAGAACGGGGCTTGGACATCTCCAGAATTACTAAGATTTGCTTTTGAATCTAAATATCCACCTCAGCTGCTGAACAAATGCTCAGCCTAGGAGAGGGTGCGAAAGCCTCCCGCTCAATTCTTCTGTTTATTTTATTTAAGGCTGATTGAATTATTGCTTATTCAACTATGATTCAAATTTATTGAATCTTGAATTATTGTTCTGGGTGTGGAAGGAGTGTAACCCCCTGCTTACTCAACTCCATATCCCACAGTATATGCAAATGGGATGTATGTCTGAGTTAGCTGGATGCCTGTCTACTGTAAAAAATAATACACCTAAATTCTTGTGCACCGCTAATATCCCAATTAAAGGATCGTGCGATCTGAACTTTAAACTGCGTCTTCGCTTGCTGGCTGAAACTTGTATTTCTCTTGAAATCTTTTCTATCTCTACCCGTGACTGCTTAAACTGTTCCCACTATTTCTCTGAAATAAAGCCCAGATTCCTTAATAACGGTCTATATTGTCACTTTATTATGGTGGCAGGCATTCATAAGACGTTGTTTTGTTCACTGCCCCTGCCTACCTGAGAAAACAATGATTATCCAAGTCCCTAAACTAAGATGCTGTTACTGGGTTAGAGTCCGAAAAGGATGTAGCAGACAAAATCACCTTTATATGGGCCCAAATCCTGCTTTAACCGAAGAGCACAGAAGAATGGCTCCTACTTCACTAACTTCAAATGACCTCCATCTTCTTCACCACTTTAAAGGAAGACACAGTCCTAAACTCCAAGCGCTTCGTTTTTTCGTACCTCACTGCATTACATAATCTTTTCCCCTCTGCCTGCTTAAAAACAGAATTTTAACATCGAGAAACGAGCTTTGCCTGAGAGAAACAGCAGAGGAGACACAGTTATATTTGTTTTCTTTCTCATTCTAATTTTTCTTTTTGTATTGATTCTTCATAACGCTGGCACACGGACAAAGAAAGAGCACTTCACAGCCTGGCGTTGCTTCTTTGTGGGGTTATCGCATAGTCCTCATTTCAATCTTTACAGAGCAGCCGCTTGTAATGTAAAATGTTATCACCAAAGCAAGCTAACGAAAGGAGATTAATTTACTGAGAAAACAATGTTGTTCTCACAAAAATAGGAATATTTACTGACATTACGGGAGTGCTGTGAAATAAAGCTAAAGCAGTGAGTATGTCAGGAGATAACCCCTGAACCAGCTCACAGTTGCTGCTCTTTCTTCTCAAAATTCAAACCCAATGTCCTAATCCAGGGAAACCGGGATCTATCGTCTAGGTATAATGTGTTGTATAATAACTACATATTTAGAGAGCGCCTATATTTATACATACATCTTTGTTTTTCTCGTTTTAAAGTAAGTGACTCGTAAATTCAGTGCTAAAATGGGGGGCACAAACTGCCTGCAGCTGAAGACAAGGTTCGGGTTTGCCCGCTTCTGTGGTTAAAGTCTCATCAGCTGGATATATTTTACTGGGTGCATCACCAAGAATCATCTTGCTGGCACGCTGATGTTGCACACAAGGAAGTGGAAAGTACATAGGCAATCTCCTGGGGAAGCAACTCGATCGCACTCCTCTCCACTCAATGATGCTATAAGAGAGAGAATGTGGCCATGGCAACAGCGAAGGGACGGATGGGGCCTGCCTCCTAGGAAGTGCAGAGAAATCCCTCTGCCAAGTAGCGCGCACACGTCGCAGATGGTGGTAGCATGAGCGACCCAGGGACGCTTTCTGCCAGTCGCAAGTGTGTTTCCACACGTACACTCAAGCTCACTCTGTGGAATTACAGTTGACAGGATTTTAAAGAAATACAGGAATTCTCTCCCAGTACTCTGTTCTGCCTTAAGGTGTAAGGGCCAAAGGAAAACGTAATACTTAAAAACTTCATTTATGTCCCTAGTTTGTCCCTACTTTAATCTTAGTTTATGTATTTGTAAAATATATATGGTATTGACTGCACAGGCACTTAAACAACAGTTTAAATATTTTTTTTTTTATTAGAAGGCTGCTTATGTCCTCAGGATAATTAAGGGGACAATGAATAAAGCAGCAGTCTCACATTTTTTTAAACATATGCAATGAAGAGCAGACCGTGTAATGTCAGGAATGAGTTCACTTCTAATTTCAAAGAAGTATGGCCATGACAGCCATGTTAATCATGAGAAGTACCCTCTTGAAATTAATGCGACAAATACACTGTATTGAATAAAGGCAAAATTTTTCAGGAGAGGCAGTAAGAAAGCCAAGAAAACCCTTAAAATCATGAAGCTCATGATAATATCAAACTGTAAGGCAGTAGGCTGATCTTTCTTATTTTGTATGACTAAAATCCAGCTGGATTTACAGATACATACCTAACCATCTCTAATACTGAATACTTTAATTTCTGAAACCAGAATATTATTTGTTCACTTTCTGCTTTTTTGGTGCATTTAATTTTGTGATACGGATGTACTAACATAGTTTTTGCATTCATTCTTCTTGTTGCTTTGCATTGCCATGAGGAAAAAAAGAATAAGAAAAAACTTTCTGCAATTCTAATCCTTACCAACTCGACAGCCCATGGGGTTTGTGTTCACAAAAAAACCTCTGGATGTGGGTCAAGTTCAGACTTGCTTCTTTTTGCCTTGAGGCATTTTTCTGCAAGGCTAATTCTATAGGGCAGAAGCGCATAACATTATGCTCAGACAGACAGCTATTTTTAGTGTTTAAAGATTTTTTTTTTAAACAACAAAAGAATTACAATTTGTGGAATAATTGTGCTATGCAGCGAAGATTACACAGATACCCTGAATGTACAGAAACTGCATCTTTTTCATGACTGCACTTGTCTTCTACCCTTGATAGCAACAGGTTTTGGGGTTTTTTTTGGTTTTTTGGTTTTTTTTTTAGAGACTTCGGAGCATCTGAAACACAGTCCCAATGGTTTTCATGGAAAAACAATTCCATCAGCAGCCTGATGTGGAAGTTCTTACAATCAGGTCAAACACAAAGAATGCAGTATTTTAACAGTGGGAAAAGCTAATCATGTAGGAAGCACTGTTTCATAGTGTAAGCAGTATTAGGCAGCAAACGTTAGAGCAAATTAGCACAAAGAATGAACAAAGCTGGGTTTTCAGCACTTATCAAGGGCTTTTTCCAGGCCCTGCTGCCGTTCATTATATCTCTGGGAGATGCTCTTACGAAAAACGGAGCTGGGGAATTTCACATCTCCAGCCAACAGAGGAGAATCAGAGAGGCTGATATCTGTCAATAAAAATGATATTTACAGCAGAACAAAACATGATGAAAACCGAGATACAGATGTTTGTGAAGTACCCTCGGTATCCCAAACAAGGAGACAGAGTGGAGCCCTCCTAGCTGACAAGACTTGCCTGCTGATCCAGGAAGATAAGCATTTGAAAAGAGTCTATCAAAAGCCACTCATGAGCAGTCTTTTCCAAAGCAATTTTCCTTGAGGATACAGGAAATCAAGTGTTCATTGATAATGTTTACTTTGTAAAGGAGTATTGTGGGTCAGATTATCAGATCCGCTTCTCTTACTTTTCACAATTCAATGAGTAGGGAGGATTTAAAAAGGAGGCATATTTTGCCAGCTAGGGATTCTTTTGGTACAAGACAGTTCATTATCATCACAAATACAGTAGTATCCCACCATTCCTAGCAAAGGAAACGTGTTGGAAAGGGCTGTAGTTTTCTTGTACTCTGCTTAGTTTGGCAAACAACTCCTTTAGGCCAGTTGCTAATTAGCAGTCTTCAGAACAGCACTAAATTCTGAAAACACCATAACCCCTGCAGAACAATTCCCAGAATCAGGAACCGGACAGTCTGAGCCGTGATCATGATGAATGTGAAAACAAGCTTGTTACAAAAAGTCGTTTTGTTCTATGAAAAAATTATATATTTTAATTTTATGCCAATTCAGAACAAATGCAAATGTAAAAATATCTTAATTTTTTCAAGACAGTTTTTTCCCCGCAGCCTCAATAGAGATCCACAGCAGTGCCTTGCTTAATAAAGCTGTATAATTCTTCCCCTTGAATTACAAAAGTGATTTTTTTTGTTTTGCATGAAAAGTATAACATACAAGTTATGCATAGACACAGAATTTGTGTGTGTTTGTATGTCTCATCTATATCTTAAGTATTGATTTTTAAGATAATTTAAATTTGGGAATATGGATTTGTCCTCTCTGGTGTCTGACTTATTATGTTACTGTTTTGGTCACAATAAATAGTTGACTGGATATCATTCACATTTTCAGTCTATTGAAAGTCATTTTCAGACACCTTTGACTGTATTCTTGAAAAAATTATGCTGTCGCCAAGAACAATTATGAGTGACTGTTTCTTTTTCCTGTCATTCTGATTATATTCACTGTTTCCCTTTAGTTTTCTGTCCTTGCTGGATGGAAAGATGAAAATTACCCATGCTCTCAATTAATTTTCTTGCTCTGCAAATTAAACTTCCTCAAAATTGTTCCCTTAAAAATGGGTTTATTACTTCTGCAATCAGTCTGCACCCACATAATCTCATTTTCACTCTCTCTCACAAATATCTGCTAGTTGTGGATGGTTCCACTTTATTATGCCCAACTATGACATTAGTATGGTCATGCAGAAATGTGCGAGTTCAGAATAAGCAGGTATTTTTTCAGAAATGTAATCCCTACTACAAGGTAGGAGTGCGCTGTTTGGAAATGGATTCCCGGGGAATTTGCTCTATCACTTCCACACGGATTAGGGTGAGGTTGACTGGCCTGTAGTTCCCTAGATCGTTCTACTTGCCCTTATTGAAGGTAGCGGTGACCTTTGCTTTTCCAGTCCTCTGGGACTTCCCCCAGTCACCATGATCTTCCAAAGATAATCAAGAGTGGCCTCACAATGACATCAACCAGCTCCCTTAGTCCTCGTGGACCGCCCTTCTCTCCTTGACTATCTCCCTTGGGATCCTTCCGAGTAGATCCTTCAAGAGGCCAAGGTCTGCTATCCTGTAATCCAGAGCTGTACTCCTCCTATTTGCCTCCTTCTCTTCTCTCAGAATTGGGATCTCCACCACCTCATACTCACTGCAGCCAAGACTGCTCCCCAGCTTTCATATGCCCAACCCTTCCTTGTTTGCAAGCAAGGAAGCATTTGCAATGGGGTGTCGGCCATTGTTGGATCATCTGTCACCACTGCTAGGACGTTCTCATCAATGCATTCCATGTATCCCCAAGATTGCTTGTTTAATGCTGTGCTGCTGTCCAGCACATATTAGGTCCTCTATGAGAACCAGGGCTTTTGAACGTGAGGCTTCTTCCCCTTGTCTGAAGTCAGCCACATCTTACTGATCAGGCAGTCTGTAGCAGACATCTGCCACAACATGATCTGCCCTCTAATCGTAACCCCTAAACTGTTGACTGGCTCATCATCTGTCCCAGGGCAAGGCTCCATGAACTCCTGCTAGTGTCTCACAAAAAGCTGAATACCCCCACAACCTTCCTCACCTGCCTTGTGAAAGAGCATGTGTCCATCCATGGCAGCATGCTGGTTGTGGCAGCCATCCCACTACGTCTGTACAAGGTTGTAGTCCTGCAACTGCACACGTGCTTTTAATTCCTCCCGGTTTCGTCCCGTGCTACATGCATGCATTAGTGCAAAGGCATTTCTGGAAGGTGCTCCAGCCTGTTGATTTCTCAGAAAGTATGAGAGCTTCCCCCATGATGCTGTCCTCTTTGTGATACCAAAGACTTAAAAACTTAGAATGATTTGACTAGCAGACAAAAGATGGAAAAACACTACTAGCAGAAAACGGGCTTTGTAGAGATAGTGGCTGTACTGCTTGCTCAAGGCTAGCAGACTTTGCAGACATAGGGAAGGTGCACCTGCTTGCTCAAGGCCAAATACTTTGTAGAGATAGGGGTGGAATGAGCTCACTTCTATGTCACTGAATAAACAGTGGGTAAGAGGCCATTTCTTAAATGGCCACAAGAGACCAACAGAGACCACAACGGACCCTTCCCCAATTCAGTGCACCTGTGAAGGGATAGTTTTGTGATGTATTAGCACATGCATGATGTTAATATGAATATTCATTTCTGAAAAGGTATATAATGAACTCGTCTTTATTCTTCTGTGTGCATGCTAGGAGATGCCCCATGCACCCGACGCTGTAGTAAACCAATGTCAGCTTTCTAAACTATCATTTGGTTTGGAGAGTTTTATGGTTATGATCTTCGGGAACATTGGCACTTCCCTGTTTGTGTGCATGTGCTTAACGTGGGCCTCCTTCACCTTGCATTTTCATTCTTAAGCTCTGTCTTGTCTACCATACCCTTCATGCTTCCTTGTCAATGCAGCCCACCACTCTCAATGGGTCATCATCTCCCTTCACCCCCGCATTCCTAGCTTCAAGGTCTCCTCAGCAGACTTTGCTGACAGTCTTTTGGCAGAGATGCTTTGCCTGAATCCACATAAGAGCTATTTTCTAGAATCCACCTAAGTACTAATTTCGGTCATTTGCATTACTAAGTAGAAATCACACAAAGCTAGGCTGAAAGAAACCTCTGAGACAGGATGAAGTATACCCAGCTCACTCTTGATTACACATTCATCTAATGTGTCCTCAGAAATCTCCAGTGAAGGAGACTGCACAGTTAGCATGTTCCAGCACAATCTGTCCCTGCACTTTTTCTTAGCATCTAACTTAACTCTCTCTTGGATAAATTCAGCTAACTACCTTAGTCCTATCCTCGGTGGATAGGAGGAAATTCTGATTTCTCGTCATTATAATAATCTTAATATTCACTGTACTTTTTATGACAAGTTTTCTCATATTTGTTTAGTTTAGAACAAAGAAGGCACAACAAATCAGCAAATCTCAAACCTCCCTCACAAATCGTTTCCTAAACCTCTTCTGACTTTCCTCTGCACTCTTAGCAATTTGTTTAGCTTTTTCTGAAATCCAAGCATCTGATGTAAAGCTCTAGTTAAAATGTCATGTGTAAAATAAAATACCTTCTATCTCCCATGCTTTACGTACAAACATTCCAATTAAATTTATCTTTTTTTTTTTGCAACGATATTAACCCCTAGTTTCATATTTAGATTGTGATCCACCTCTGCCCCTTTGTACAGTATTATCACGCTTCTTACAAATTTTCTGTTTGGGTATTTTATTCTTCCTTAGTAATTGTAGCACTTCTTTCATGTTTACTGAGTGTTATTTTATTGATTTCAGACCACTTCTTCAAACTACCATGACGTCTGAATTTCAGTCCTGTCCTCCAAAATATTCCCTTCATATCAGTGGGAAAAAAATCACAACTTTTTGTTGAGCGTTTTCTGCTTATTAATGAAACTGGAACAAAACACAGGAAAACTCTGTAAAATATGTTATATAAAACATCTTCCCAATTTGACAGTGAACTGCCAAAACTACTTTTTAGCTCGTTGCTGCAACAAGTGGGTGCACCCACCAGATGGCAATTTCATCCAGAACATTTCCCTAACTTGCTTATGAGAATGTAACTGGTAGTGTGTCAAAAGCCTTATTAAAGTCCAAATATATCACATCCACTGCTTTCTTTGCATCCACCATGCCAGTTATACTGTCAAAAAGGAAAATAGATTGATTTGACTTGATTTGTTCTTGATGAACTGATGTTGGCTGTTTCATATCACTTTGTTATTTTATTATCTATGTGCTTATAAATGGATTATTTGACAATCTGTTTTGGTAACTTTTTGGCTATTGAAGGCAAGATGAATGTTCTACAAGTTATGTTTTGTCATTGGCAATATTTTACAAAACAATGATCATTTCTATTGTATAGAAAAAAGCATTCTTGAATGCCCAAATTCAAAGTTGACAATGTATAATGTGATTGTAAATATTATACGTTGTTTTAACTAAATTAGAAATTCTAACAAGAACTTGTGTTGTGAACAAGCCTATATCAATGTAAGCCTCTATCCCTGCTTTTGTATTTGGATTTTGCCTTTTGTTTCTTCTACTATCGCAATTGTGCCTGCTCCAAGCCTGTTTCTTTACTCTGTAAGAAAAAGTAATGAGGGCTCCACAGAGGCATTTCTGAATTCCTTCTCTAAATCAGGCCACAAATCCCTTTTCTTACCCTCCTTCAAAGTTCTCTTCGGGAAGACCTTCCTCCGTGGTACCTAAGCAGAGTTAGTAAAACAAAAATAGTTTGCTGTGGGCTTGTCTGCAAACTCCTAACAACGATTAGCAAAGCACAACCACCGATTGCACACTTTGTCCTTCCTTTGTCAATTGTCTTTGCACATCACAAGTGTTCAGGAATTCAAACCATCTCACCGTTTGGACAGTGCGGTCTGACAGGACCAAACAAGAAATCCAGTAGGGTTTCTCTACAGCAATCTCTGTTATAGATCCACTTTTACCTCCAAACTTTTTCTTCATTTTCAGCCTGGCTAAATACACACGGAGAGAGGAATCTCTAACTTCTGAGGGACAACAGTTTTTATCAGCCCACAGTGCAGTGCAAGTGCAGCAAAGGATCGTGAGAAATAATAAACTAGAAAGTGCTTCAGGCTTGAGACAACGTTGCTTGCAAGTGTTATTCTTACAAAAACCTTCAGTAACAAAGCACTTCAAGGTTTCTGTAAAAAGTCTGGATGCTTTGAATGACAGGTTAGACCATTACATTGTGAACTGTCTGGTCTTAACCATTATTTGGAAGGGTGTCCCCTTAATGTGTGGCTCCCAGGACTGCTCTGGATGGAGTAAGTAAGGCAAGGAGTTTCCTGTGGTACACAGTCCTACCCCTTCATCTTCTTTGAAGCTGCTGGACTAGCAGAACATATTATCCAATACTTGGATGAACTCAGCAGTCGGGTGCTACACAGTTAACCAAGTCAGAGATAACATCAGACCAATTTAGATCAGCAACTTATTTTAAACCGAGAAACTCCTCTTTGTAACGCAGGGCCTTCTTTCGGTTGGCCAGGCTACTCCTGCACTCTAATGCAGGGACCAGTCTGCTCCCCCATGCTGCTTCCTCTCCCCTGCAGGATTTGCCAAAATAAGGTCACTGTATTACACTTCTCAGAAAGAGCTTGCCGTGATGCCTGAGATGTTGAAATCTGGTTACATGGAAGGATGAGTAGGAGTTAAGCCCATTACACTACTACCCTCAGAAGGACTGTACTGGCCTCCAGTGAGCTCCTGAGTGGAAGTAAAAGGACAATGTAAGCCTATAAAGCCCTAAATAGTCTGACAAGAATCTAACNCCTGCACTCTAATGCAGGGACCAGTCTGCTCCCCCATGCTGCTTCCTCTCCCCTGCAGGATTTGCCAAAATAAGGTCACTGTATTACACTTCTCAGAAAGAGCTTGCCTGTGATGCCTGAGATGTTGAAATCTGGTTACATGGAAGGATGAGTAGGAGTTAAGCCCATTACACTACTACCCTCAGAAGGACTGTACTGGCCTCCAGTGAGCTCCTGAGTGGAAGTAAAAGGAGAATGTAAGCCTATAAAGCCCTAAATAGTCTGACGAGAATCTAAATAACAATGGCAAAATCCACAACCGAAATAATTATTCCATACTGCAGCCTCTGAGGGCACCGGAGAAGCAGAGTCTCCACAGAAGACGTGACAGGCAGCTCGCATTTTGCCCTGAGAGATCTTCAGTTTTACTCTCCTCACCCATGCCATATGTTAACTTGTAGCATGCTGGAATGACCAATATTCTTCTTGTATTTCAGAGGACAAGGTAGGATCAAAGTTAGAGAAGGTGGGGAATAACTGATATAGGTATACAACAGAGCACAGGATTACAACTTACACAGTCAGAGCACAGGCATATGCGGGCACCTGTAACTATTGCAGCGAATCCATGTGCTCATGCTTTCCCATCCTAACATCTGCGAAAACTATCTATCCAAAATTCCAGATAAAAGGGTGCCAAATTTAATCTGAAACTTCTTCAAACGAGTTAAATCACATTAATGCCAGTTCGCAAGCATTTCCTCAGTCATGTTTCTCTCTCTTCAGATCTCAGACAAGTGATATAAAGACAAGACAGTTGATCAAAGTAAAATTTAACCGCCTGTGGCTGAGATTAGGGAAAAAAGTAATAATTGCTAAATGAAAGAAGGCGCTTCCCTGTTAACAGACGCACAAAAACCTTAGGTCTGCATTTGAAACCCTGTGGACTTCACAAGTTGGGGGAAAGCTCGCATGACATTAACTGCATGCTGCTTGGCACTCAAGGGGACAGAAAAGCCGCAACGATTAAGTATTCAAAAGGCTTTTTTGGTTACTTTAATGCAAAGTTTCAATTACTGTTTTAATCATTGCTGTGAGAAATAGGAATGCCCATGAAACAGACTGCCAGGAAACTGGCTTGTTTTCAACACCATTTGTGTTCCTGTCGAAATTGAAATGGGATAACTCCATTTGTCAGTCACTTTGCGTTTTCTCAGCCCTTTCCTTTCGGTTTCTGCTTCCGCTATTTACAGGAGAAAACACAAAAGCATACAGAAAATAATTTTTTCTCCTTCATAACTGCACGCTTCTTCCCACCAAAATCTGCAATTTTGAAGACCACGCAATTTCCACAGAGGACAATATAATCTAGTAATTCCTCTGATGCACTTCAAAATGTGCTGGTGCTATCACTTGTCCACTCCACAGGGAATTGCAGGAATTTCAACACGGAGCACTCCTGACGTTGTTTTTGTATGGAAAAGTGGTGTGAGCTGTTTCTGATCTCTCAGAGCTGTTTAGCACTGACCTCCACTCTCAAAGGAAGAAACAAGTCTCAACACGTCCTTCAATCCCCCAAATAAATTGCTACATCATATAAACATACCTATGAATAGAAGACACACGCTTGCTTCATGCTTATTTTAAGGCAAGTGTCTGCAAAGATTGAGTTGGGTTTCCCAAACTCATGTTTCTTTGCGTACCATGTAATCCAGAACAACTATAGTGTGTTTCACAGACCGTAGTAGCATGAACAGACAACTTTTACGAAGCCAAATACCTCTTGGAAAAATACACCCTCAAACAGGGCTAGAAGGAATGCTCTCTTCTCCCCTCGCTCACCATTTTCCTGCCTCTAAGATGCCAAGGATAGGGATATCAACAGTACAGACAGATGGAATTAGAGAAGTTTAAAATTAACGTGTTGCCTTTTGAGACAACTAGTACTGATACTTTACGCTATATTTTTTGTTATTGATTTTTTCTAGCGTTTCCACCTGATATGCTAACTTTGACAGCAACAAAGGTCCTGTTCTGCTTGGAATACAGTCCCCTGCAGTGCTGTTGTATGCTACAAGCCTTTGCCACTTCTTTCCGTGCTTTAAAGAAGACGTTGCTGAATGCTCTTTTAGGAAGGAAGACACTTTGACTGTCCCATGGCAAGAAGGAAGATGGGGGCTGGACGGAGTGAAAGAAGAGTAGGAGCCCTGGGCAGTGAAACTGGTGGAAGAGATTGCTGAAAATTATTCTTTGGATGTTTGCTGAGTGTTTGTAGAAAACCTTACAGAGTTTCAGTGCTGTCCCCAGGCAGGGTCTCCTGTTCTACTCCTTCCAGATGAACAGGATAGGGCTGGGGCACGTAAGGCAGTGACAGTAATGTCAGTGCTTCTGAATGGACGGGGAACAGCCTCTGATCTCACCAGGATTGCGGTGATGCTCTTCAGACTGCACCCTGTTTATAAGGAATTTCCACTTAAGTAAGGCAACTGAGATGCCTTAATTAGGAGCATAGGGTTCAGATATTGTCAGCGAAGCCTTTACAAAGTAACTGAGACGATAGCACAAATGCTCCAGCTTCACAAGATCTCTTCAAATACGGAAGTTCAGATGATGGCTTGTATTCTTCTTTCACACTTGCTTGCAGGTATGAGGTTCATTGTGAATCCACACATAATCCAGTCTTCTGGCTTTGATGTAAATACCTCATTATTTGTACCATGATTCTTTAATCATTTGATGATTAACAATGGATTTTCATGCAACCGATACCTTGCTGAGGAGCATTTTGTTCTAATGAAGATTGTATTCCTTTTTTAAATCAACAATTCTGTTAGCATAAAACTGAAGAACTCAAGTTGTTGAAAGAGAATGTTTTGGAGGATGAATATTAACACAGTACATAACAAAAAACTAGCAAGCAGATTTCTTGTCAGGGCTTGAATTATTTTTTTTTAATTTTGCACTGATTTGCTAATTTGAAACTAATCAGGATATCAGTTCTGCCTACTGAACACTAAAAAATTAACATACACAGGCAAATTTTCTGCAGCTTGGCAATGCAATGTATCAATCTGAAACCCATGTTACACCAAGTCCTTTAGTATTTCCTTATTTTTAAAATAGAGGCCACATAAACAAATGGCAATATTGTTATGATGGTGTAGGTAGGTTACTTTTAACAGAATTCAGAATTGTGTGCAACTAATTTAATACGTCTCCCTTTCACAGGCATCTGATAAGACAGAAAGTTTATTGCTGTGTAGAGCTCTGAAATAGAACAATTGCTCCACTTCTGGAGCACTCATTTTTAACCAGATTTACTTCAGCAAAAATTACCTGCTTTTTCTTTTAACAATTGTGTTCTTCTGAGGTGTGCCCTTTCATATGGAAGTTGTGCTATGTAACATTACGGCTGTCTGTACGCATACATAGACACATAACACATGCAAGACAATATATGCCTGTGTATATATATATAGGCTAAAGCATGTATGAAGAGTATTACATAACTGTAGGTTAGAACATATGTAAACTGATAACCACTAAACACAATCAAGATCAATTAGAATGGTAATATTAAAGAGGAGCCATTCTGTAGCCTGATCTGTAAATGGTGTCTTGTACCAGAAACTAGTCAAAACCTGTCCCTCAGTGCTCTACTGAGCCACTGGATGGCATCAACCTATAACTTAATCAGTTGCTGCTGCTTTTATCTGTTTACAATTCTACCGATTAGTCTACCATTTGCAACTGCTTTATGCAATCTGTGCACTCTTCGTCTAAAACTCCAGTCCTGTGAGGCCATCCCTTTTGAAAAAAGTTAACACAGTTTATTATCCTAATAGAGATACTAACTGCGAACCTTATCACCATTTCAGTAACTGATTTTAATTACACTACAATATTCAGCACCAGCTGCACAATACTGGAATAGAACTCTTTTGTTCTCATTTATAGAGTTCATAGAGTCTAATAAAGTCTTTAAAGACTCACGACCCTTTCATGCTGAACAGACTTTCAAGTAAAAATACAGTTTTAGAGTATGAAAGCATGTATTGTCAAAGAAATTTCTTGGTTTATATTTGGCAATATCTACTGGTAAACCAGGAGAACTAGATACCTAGTCATATTCTATGAAGAAGAAATACTGCTTTTTTTTAATTTCTCAAATTAAAATACAGGAACTTTTACTGAATATTCCTTTCTTGTGGCTGTGAAAAGCCACACGTCTCATGTTAAAAAAAACTTTCCTCGCGTCAAAGGTATTGATTTCACAAAACCATACATCTGGCCATAAAGTCAGTGCTGTCAACGGGAATCTCTATGGGCTGAATTATTTGCGTGCACATGCCGCTTTGCAGGAATGGGGCCTTTATGGACTCAATTTTGCCTTCAAGTATATCTGAACAACTCCATTTCAAGCCAATGCAAATTAGAAAGAAGAACAGAGTGCTGTTTATATCGTTTGGCATCACTGATAGTCTTCTTCTAAGGAGAGGAAAAGTGCTTGACTGGGATGGCCAGATTGTTACAGATAAATGTTGAAATTCACTGGCTCAGCTGTAATACAATACTGCCAAATCTGTACATGAGTTTGTACATACTATTTCAGCTATGCTACGTACATCTGGCATGTGGTACTTGCATGGACGGCCATTGCAGAAAACCCTCCTAAATAGGACTCACAGAATGTCTTATGTACTCCCTGTAGAAATTACAAGCTTTTTCACTGCCTGTAGAGGGTCTACTAGCCAAGATCCACTGGTAGGAGCCTCATAGTTCTAGTTCATGTTACGATTTGCAGTCTCATGCTCATCATTGTTTATGTCCTCATGCTGTTTCTGCTTCACTTGAGGGCAGGAGTCAGCTTCGTTTATCTCTGAAATATTGAACAATGAGCATCCGGTAACAGTCCCTATAATTCATTTTGGGCTGTCTTAATTAAAATGAGATTTATTAGAGAGAAAGAATCAAATTAAACTTTAAACAGAGTAAAAACATAGTCAGATTAATGTCATGATAAATTTAACTCTCTAGGCCAGACTCTCTCTTTTTTGAGGTTGCAATTTATTAGCTAGATAAGAAGGAATTTAAAAAACTACGTTTCATAAAGTTAATTTGCTGCTGCCCAACAGCAATGTGCTCTCAAGGCTGGATCCAATAAATGATGATCCGAAAAGTATAGACAGGGATGGCTATCTTGGAGGCATCTGCCTTCACAGGTTTGGTGGCTAGATTGGATATGTGGATGTAGATAGATATCCTCAAATGGGAAGCAGAACAATTAGTATCTTGAGTGGAAAGCTGCCTAGGGTTAGGCAGCAGGATAGCAGAATCATTAAATCTTGCCCCTTAGGAACATCATCCAGATTCCTCTTTGTTTCTCCAGCAAAAAAGCCACTCATCAAACATACCTCTGAGCTTTTCTTTAAAAACAAAGCTAACAAAAGAAGTGGCCTTCCATTTTCAGACGGAAGTTGGTATCTTAGAACACCCATCAGGGAGAGGGGAATTGCTTCCTAATTCATTGAATAAAATGCAAAAAAGTAACCTTGAGGTCAGGGATCAATCATCTACAAAGACAGTTTGTGTCTCGAATCCAATAATGCAAAGTGACATAATTTTCCAGGAGACAGACAAACGTTCCTACAAATAAGAGTCAATGCGTGGTGATTAGGGCATTGATCAATAAACTGGGAGCTTAAATGCTGAGGAGGGAACCGAAACTGGTGTCCCAGTGCTTGGGCAAACAAGCTCACTCACCATCATCTTGTGCTATATAAAAGGTTATGTTTTACAAGTAAGGGGCAACTGTCACAGAGGGTTTTTTTTTTTAAGTTTAAGTTTGTCAAAGTGGCTTAAACCTAATGATGTCAGGATTAAGCTGCACAAGCTTAATAGTAGGAGTGATGCTTCCCTTCCAAGCAACTGGGGTAAAACAAGGTGAGAGTTTGGTCCATTTCACCAAGACTGAGGCAATTCCTCGCGTGTGTTATCATTCTGGAGGATTTTAAAGCAACAAATGAAGTGTTACTGGTTTAGGGGATGTCTGCACTGTAGTCCAGCAGCTTTTGATTTAATTACGTATTCCTGCTCAAGTCCCAGTTAATGTGCTTGAATTTTTTCTCTTTAATTTTAGTTTTTAATTTGTCTGTTGACATTCCAGCTCCATATTGCATATCGTCTGAGCATTGCAAAACTAATAGCAAAAGGCGGCAATCAGTGATATTATTCTGTAGGCCCAAACTTCTCTTCACAGAGCCTCAAGTCTTAAATCAAAATTTACTCAGCCCTAATATAACTGTGTGTGAAGTTGTTTGGGCTGATGTTTATGCACAAGAATCCAAGATATTTGGACTCAGAAAGAACCAAACAGTGCAGCTTTAGCACTGGCTGATGCAGATATCAGAGAAACAGAGAAACTGGTCTTCCTGGCCCCCGAGGTTGCTGACTGGAGGCATGGAGTCTCAGCTTCAGTTTCCTGCTCCTTTATTCCATCACAGCACGGAGAGGCCTTGCCACTGCTTGCAACTATTCAAATAAGAGTAACTAATGCCTGGAAGGATCTCTGGATATGTCTACACCAATAAACTTCTGCAGATAAGTGCTGCTGGAGCAGTGGCGTGCCTTTTGGGTTGAAAGGGAATTATCTCAGCAAAAACCCACCTTCTTAGTCTGGTTTGATACGATAACTGACTTTAGGTAATGCAGAGTAGGCCAGTACTGTTAGTGTGCAACAAAAAATCATCGCGTCAGCTGGTAACGTGCATCTCAGTGCAGAATCACCACTGCATTCACTTCTGCAGAGCTGCTCTGGCTAATTGACTGCGTATCATGGTCCATATCATTCTTTTTAATAACAGTGCGGTTGAATCCCTGTCTCTAGCTGTGTATCAGAACATATAATTGTGAGGTTTCTGGGAAAAGACCTTTTTGCCTCAGAAGTCAGTAAAATGCTTTTCTCTACACAGTAAGGGATGTCTCCCCTCCATTTCCCCACAGGAGGTATCACAAGGAGGGAGGACATGTAATAGTTTTAGAAAGTGGCCTCAGAATTCAGGCATGCAATTTTTAGAATGGATTTGAAACTATTAAGGAATTATGGCTTTGTGTTTTCATCTCAGATGTACAATCTTACTCCTATATTATTTATATTGGGTAAGGGAACATAGATTAGAAACAGATTTATACAAAATAGGCAGAGGCGAGATTAAAATAGTCTGTCTGAATATTTTATCTAGTCTGACTCTCTGGACGGCTCATCTAGATTGGTTTAGTTATGTCAAATAAAAAATTACTTTTCTAAGAAAGCACTTTCTGCTTTCCCTGCTTTGACCCTTTCAATCTCTCATGCTGCCAGTTACTTCTGGATTACATCCACTTTTCACCTTAAATCCTGGTCCAGTGAGTCCGTGTCATTTGCTTGTAAAAATTTGACAGAATTCATCATCCTATTGGAGAAACTGATTGTAACTCTATCACCATTCCAGCGATACAGTGTCTGATCAGGTGCTCTGTCTGAAGTTGGCAGAACAGTTTTTTGTTCCTGGTAGATTAGCTGTGTCTCTCATTTCTGCTGACATATGTATCTAGCTCTAGTTGTACTTCGCAGTTCTATCAACATTTAATATTTCAAATGCACCTGTCATGCAACTGGTATGTTACTCAGCAAAAAGAGGTCAAGGTGCATGGATCTTGGGCGACATTTCTGGTATTCTTGCCTGAAGAAAAATCATGTGTTTTGTCTCTGTATCTTAAAAGAAAGGGTCTATAACCCTTAGATTTCTGCCAGCATGTATTCTGTTCTTTATTAAATATGAATAATTTATAAGTTTCATAGGTTTTAATCTGTCATAGTGTTGAGCAGTTTAATGTAAAATATTCCACTCCAATATTTGCTGAACAAATCCATACAAATGCTAGCACCTTCCCTCACACCAAAAATAACCTGAAAGCAAATAGCCAGCTGCTTATCAAAACAATGAAGAAATTATGTTTTCTTATTTATTGCCTATCATATGAGTACTGTTTGAATTTCCTGCATGAATGATTAATACTTTACAAAAAGGAGAACGAATAGTGGACAAACACTGTGTTGGAAAACCAAATTTGCTCTATTAATATGTATTAATTTCCCATGAAGTTTGCAATGCCTTTAGATTTGAAAATAATTTTATTAAGTATTTTAAACCTAAATCCAGAATAAATAAAGGCCTCACATATCATAGAAATATTTTCAGCTTGTTAGGGAAGGATTTTCTAATTAATGTGATAGCTAACCTATTATACTAATTACAATAATGGCAACAGTATAAATTTCTTTGTAGCAGAGGTACAGCTTAACAGGAGAGACACCAACAATTGCAAGAAGAAGGACTTGGGAAACTACAGACCAGCCAGTCTCACCTCCATCCCTGGAACGGTGATGGAACAGCTCATACTGGAATTTGTCTCCAAGCACATGGATGAGGAGGTGGCTATCAGGAGTAGTCAAGATGGATTCATGTCCTGGGTTCGGCTAGGATAGAGTTAATTTTCACAAGAAAGCTGGGAGGGGACACATAAGGATAGCCGACCCAAACTAGCCAAACAGGTATTTGATACCATCGACTCATGCCCAGTACATAAAATGGGGGGGCTGGCCAGGCAAGGCACAGGAAGCTCCAGAAAGGTGCGGGGCGGCTTCAGTTCCTGTTCTGGGTGGTGAACAATTGTATTGTGCATCACTTGTTTGTATCCTCTCTTATTAGTATTATAGCTGTTATCGTTAATGTTCTCTTCTCCCTCTCTGTGTTATTACATTAAATTGTCCTTATCTCGACCCACGAGGTCTGCTCTTTCTCTTCTGATTCTCTTCCCCGTCCCGGTATGGGGATGGGGGGCAGTAAGTGAGCGGTCGTGTGGTTGTTTGTCGCTCGCTGGGCTCAAACCATGACAATTCACCAAGCGGAAATCCT
>VZSC01012392.1:413950-428414 GCA_013398225.1 Steatornis caripensis | reverse complement strand
CCCTAGATTCTATTAAGTGTTACACGTTTTGTGGCTGTAGACCATAAAGAATTTTGCCTCATATGGTCTGGAATTTCAGGCTAGTTTTTGTGCCTTTGCTTTTTTGGCCCCACAAAGTTTAGCATAAGCCTCTTGTCTGTAATGATGGAGAAGAAAACTTTCGCTAAACATAAAGAAAATAAAAACAAATAAAGAATAATAAATAAAGAAATAATACATAAAAAAGAAATTTAGAAATGTTTTAATTTCTCATAGTATCAGAGTATTTCATGTGTCATATCTTATCTATCACAATAATCCAAAAGAAAGACATTTTGGGGGATGATATTTCAATGGTCATTGTACTAATGGTTAAGAACTAAACAGCCTTGAGCTTATGATGGCAGTAATAAAGTGGACTCAAGTCTGTACAAATACACGTGACACAATATTTTCATATTTAATGCCAAAGCCCAAAAGGTTTATGGGGTAAAAGGCAGAACAGATGGAACTGATGTTTATGTCTGGGATTCAGACTTTCAAGATTGGTAACAACTATTTTGGTAGGTAGAATATATAGGATTTTACACTGAGTGTGCATATATTTCACCCATGCTATGCTGGCCAATAAGAACTGATTAAATGTTGAAGATGAAATCAACCCCTAACATTTAACAGCTAGAAAACATGTTTCCTTTCTTTTTCTGGGCACTTCTGCGTATTGAGTTAGCTCTATCATATATCCAGAAAACACTGTGCATAATCCAGTGCAATTAAACCTACTGTTTATGCAAGTTATTCTTAAAAGCAGCAACTGCTTCTAAAGATAGCAAAGCTGCTCCTAAAAAGACAATCTTGGAAACTGTAGACAGAAACAACTTAAATCAGAGCCAGGGAAACTCTCTGAGAATCTAGTTGATAAGTTAGTAAAACACTGATAGGTACAACTCGAGATGATCAAATTTAACATCTGATCTATCTGACAAAAAAAGCACAAAGTTTGGCAGATTTTGTCCTCCTTGAAATGTGCCTGTACCTAGGGTACTTTTCTTACTTGAAACATCCCTGCAGCAACCCCCAGTAGTCTCTACCCCAAAAGCTAATCCCAATTCTGGATGTCCAAAGTATAGCTGATAAAAGAAAAAGTGACAATGAGTAGTATAGCATATACTGGGTTAAAGCACACAACAGCAAAAACCTGCCATTTTCACACTGTTCAGCAGGGTGAAAGGTCAAAAGGTTATATCCTTCAGAGCTAACATAAGCAATATTTTATTTATACGAAGAGAGATCTGGACTGTGCATTACTGAAGTTTGCTGATTGTACTAAATGGTTTTAGGCATTAAAATACTACAAAGGACTTAAACTACAGAAGGATTTGCACAAACTGGGGGGATTGGACCATACCAGATATTACAGAAATGAGCTCTTTGCCTTCTGAAAGCACTATGCCAACATTCACTAAGTCCCTGGAAAAACGTGCTTTGGTTTGGGCTGCGCAGAAGTATGAAAAAAAACCTTTTGCATCACAGGTGGGAAAACTGAGACAAAATCTTATGCTGGCTAATAGTACGCCAGATTTTTGATTCCAGGAGTTCCAGGGCACCCATCCATATTCATTAAGAACAGTATCCACATCCACATATTTATAATTTTGAATGCATAGTTGAAATTACAAACTGGAGCTGTAAGGTACACATAAACAAGTCAGCCTTTCTAAACGTTAACAAGACCCAAATCTGTGGCCTGCTGGAAGGGAAATAAAACTTTGGAATGTTGTGTGTAATACATAGTTCACCAGACATTTAAAACTCTGAAGTGAAACTAAAAATTGTGTACTGTTTATATTCTATTAAAATCCTTGCTGTCCCCTCAGAAAAAATACTGAATATAACTGGACAATTTTCAGAACATCTGGGATGGAGAACACGTTAGAAAAGAAGCATACGTATGTAACCTATTTCATTTAAGAATTTACCTATGTTTACCTACATGATTTGCGAGGGCTGCAGCGGCGAGCAGCTGGCATGCTTCTACGCTTTGATGGTTGATTGGGATGAATCCTTTCCTTTCTGCAATATGCAGAAAGGCAGAAACTGTCTCTGCCGCTCTTTTTCCAGGCCTGTGACAGACATGGCAGTTTCAAATCCCATCTGATGGAGCCTGAGCGTGGATTAGTACATATATTCTCTGGCTTAGTCCTTCTCTATCTTTGTTCAGCTCTTTCAATTTTTTTGGGTAGTGAGACGGGCTTCAGTTCCCCAGGAGAGCTCGTTTATGTATTGTTTGTTATGCCGTAGCCCTATTTCAGGTAAGATTCTTGTCACTCCTGGCCCAAAACCATGCTTCCTGGGTTATCGTGCACGCAGTCTGTTCAGCTCACTAACTACATAGGTGAAATATCACCAGCAGCAGCAGCCAGATGAGAAAGAGTTATTTGAAAGGCTTGTCCCTGAGACTCTTCCACAGAAAGTACTGCAAGGACAAGGCCATGAAGTGACCATCCCAGGAAATGTTTTCTGCAACACCAGCAGTTCTAATGGAAAGACTGTAATCCTGATACTGTTAACTCGCAGTGAGCATTGCAGTAGCGTGCCTGAAGCTGTTATATACCCATGCCAAAAGATGGTTGAATCACACCTGAAGCAGTCCTTAAACTGCCGCAGAAAATAGCCTGACAGAGACTATCATTTTTTCCGTCTTCTGGGTTGCAGACTTCATGTGTGGTTCAGCCACACCTGCTTTGGAAGGGGCAACACCTGGGGCTAGGGGTGGGAAAACTGGAAAAGGCAACAAGCACTTCTGCCATCTCTATTAATTCACTCCGTGTCAACTCATCTGGATTAAAACAGCAGGGAAGAACAGTAATCAGTGCACCAACCTGGATGAGTAGCTACACACGGTTTCTCTATAGTGTGAACTCGAATGCTTCAGGCTCATTCACCAGACTGTGAATTCCTATAGGCAAAGCATGTAAATAGATGTTTTGCCAGCTCTCTGCTCTTTTGCACAACAGAGCATAGCTTGTGATCTTCTGATGTGATCAGCACTGTAACAGGTCTGTAAGGTGTTTCTCTTTTTAACTGAAAACTAATAACACGTGAAGATGGTCAGCAGCATCTTCTTTTAACGTCAATAGTAATGTAAATCTCCTGTTTGCAAATTACAAACTGAAATGAGAGTATCTTTATCTCCTACCCCAAAACACATAAAACACTGTAAATCTCTAAACAGTTTTGCAAATCTTGATTCTAGGGGTGCTGTGGTTTGGCAGAGGATGTCAGTCTGTATCAAATGATTTAACCCAGTCCTCATATTAAGTGTCAGGGCCACGCTCAACCCAGATGCAGGAATACAGCTCACTGTAGCAGTCTTTGTAGCAAGGAGAGTAAAATTTTAGCTGCAATAAAATTAAAATGGCTACTGTAAAGGAAGCTGTGAGTAATTTCCAGATTTTGGATGTTCATGTGTGCCCCTGGCTTAAATAGAAACAATATTACTGCTTATATTTCAGGGTTACTGGGAAACAAATAAAATGATTGTAATTCTTTTTGATTTTTTTTCCAGAAGTCAAAAGTTAATTACTTCACAGATGGCAGAATGGCAAATGGAATGAATGCAGTCAGCTTGCCTAGAAAACTGGATTCCAGAACATGTGCAGTGAAATGAGACAGAAAAAAAGGCTGGCAAACAATAAATATCTATTTCCTTTTTGCTTTAAATATACTAAAAGGTCAAGAAATATATGACTGATATTTATCCAAGTAAATAGCAATTACATTACCAGGTATATTGGTCCATAAGCAATCTCAGAAAGAGGGATGAGCACTAAATTGGCTAGTAAAAGATATTCCTCCATAATAATTTATTTATTTCATATTCTTCAATGAGAATAGATTGAGATAAGTAGTCCTAAGGTTACTGTTATTCTGCCTTACTGTTAACAGTGATAGAAATCAACTTTTTATTTCACATTTAAGGGATATAAAGAAAATATTTTCATGGGGTTTAAGTGTATAATATGTAGGAACACTATGGACAGTAACTTGCTGCATTCATGGTCTGCACACACGAAAGACTTAGTACCCATAGCAAAAGATTCTCTTTCATTCTTTTGTGCAAAAGTTGTTTGTCTACCTCAGTGAATAATGATTTAAAACTAACACCGTATTAGTAAACTATACCAATAATGTGAATGCCTAAGGCTAAAATATTAACGAGCAAACATTAGAGACAAGACCCTAAAGCCACAAAAGTAATGTGTCAGTTTTTGCCTAAATTCATCAGGCATGTCTACACAACTTTATTGGAAACAGTGGATGCAAGTGAGTGCGGGGTTCTCCTTAGACCTTAACTTAATCTGCTAGGTTTAATTATTTCAAATATTATATTGTATGGGTTTATACCATGGCCGTCTGAGCCTTCCCATGGAAGCATACTACCTCCCTCACGCATTGCCTGAGGTTAGGGAGAGGATGTATTCCAGATCAGCTGTGTTCAAAAAGCCATACACAGGTGATATGAAAGATGAATGAAACAACATATGTCCTAATTACACTTCACCATTAATTTAGTTTAAATTTGTTCATTACCATGGTAAGAGTTCTTCAATTATGACCTGTAAGGAGCCTCAGCTCTAAGCTGTTGGATGAACTTGGAGAGGATGAGTCTTGCAGTAAAAGCTTTGCAATTAGATTTTGTCAGTAAACGTACATGAAATATTTTCCACATCCACTTTACGACAGCGACAGCATTTACACAGCCATCCATGGATCCCTTACAGTACTAACAAAACAGTATGATCCACCATAGCGATTTCTTATTTTGTTGAGATACTTTGGCGCCTGAAATGATATGATTTACACTAATTTCTTACAGTATTTTTTTCATATGTGATAAAAAAACCCACTGGACTTTCAAGTGTAGGTACTGATCCTGTTGCGTTCAGCAGAACACCAGAATGAAGCAAACTGTCAATGCAAGAACCAAGACCTACACGTGAGTCAGCGAGCATGATGCGCCCCTTCTTAGATGAACTCCCAGGTACGGTAGCACTTTCAGCACCCATGAAAACCTAATGGGAGGCTGTGGCATGCTGAAGAGTACGGAGGTGAAACTGCCGTATTCCTGCAGGGCACCTGCGTGTTCGCTCACGATTCATCCTCTACAGTCAATCATTCCTCAGCAAACACCTCTTAAAAGGGCAGATCACATTTTTCATTTATGTAATAGTCGCCCTCAGAACAATAATTTGCAGCCACTTTTGAAGTCTTTGTCCAGCTGGAATTTCACTGTACAGGTAAGAATGCAAAAGATTCTGAGAGATTTAAATGCCTGATTCCCTTAGCTACCAACCGGGATTTTAGTGCACATTTCCTCCACATCCCTTAAATATTGTACTCTGGGGAGAAAAGAGTCTGTTTTGGAAACAGATGTACTTAAAAAGTAGTTACAAAAATGAAGTCCTATATAAGCACAACCACAGTTATGCCTGTATTTTTAAAACCTCCGGGGCTTGATCTTGGCAATTCTAGGCCAATAAACCTCACATCTAAACCTGGCAAACGGGTTGAAATGATAAATTAAGCAGATTGAAAAGAGGCCTGAGAGACCAGGCTTGCTGGCATGATCTAATTGGCATGCGTTCTGCAAAGGAATTACCTCTTACTGTTCTTTGACTGTAAATAAAATTGTGGCTTTGAGAGAAAAAGTTTATATCTTTCATTTAAAAATTCCAGTTTCTACAAAAGAGGTGACTGCAAAGCTGTGAGGTGATGGGCACAGTACAGGCAAAACCAATGAACTGCAAAAAGGTAATATCAATATGCACATGACACAAGGGGCTGATTGAAAACATCTAATTTAAAAACTCAGTATAGCTGTGGGGGTATTTTGTGAAGGCTTTTTTTGTTGGTATTGTTGATATTTCAAAGACAGAGTGATTCAGAGTACCTAAGTATCGAAGTTAGACATTTAAATTCCCACTGCAGTCAATGACAGATTTACAGTCTCTCTGTGGTCTCTGGGAATTCATGAAGATTCAAGGGCTCACCAATTTGAGCTGTTTACCTCTGGTACAGGTTATTGCCACTGTAGCATATGTGGCAGAATGGATGATGTACTTTCTGCAATTCAGTTCTCACATACTAACTTAAAATCACTGCTGACTTTCTTTTAGGTTAATAACTTAGGTCATGTACTGTGGCAGCCAAAATGTCGTTCTGTCACTTCTGTCAACGATCTGGAGAGCCCTGGTAGATATCAGGCTTGCATGGTCGGTGGCAGTAAACTGCCCAGAGACCATTCGCTAGAGCTCAGCTGATGACAAATAAGGTGCTTCTAAAAGGCATTACAATGCTCTTCCAAAGTGGAAGCTATCCTAGAAGGAGTGCTAAGCCATGCCTGACCATCAACACCTCCAGGTGCTTCAGCTCGTGAATGAAGGTTGCATGGTAGGCACTTCAGTCTGCTCAGATCCAGAACTGAGAATCCTCTTCTGCAGCTACGTGCCTCTCCTTTCAAACAGGAGAAAGGCTGCATACACAGTAGGCAACGTCACTGAGTGACAGCAAACTCACACAAAAAAAGAGGAATTCCTATTATTCTTTTTGTTGACATGGACCTGTCTCCACACAAATGCCAAAGAAAGTGGAAATCCACTGGTTAGCTAAAATCCAAGATGCTGAGAGCACAGATGGATTTTGACCCTGCTCTCAGAAGCCTCTCTGGTTTCCATCACACAAATGGACAATATAAAATAAAAAAAAATCTGATTTCATGAATGGATTATGCTAAATAGACTACCCCAACACAATCTCATTCATCTGCTACAGTTATATATAAAGAATGTATATGAAAGAGAAGCAACAAATAATGGTACAACCAAATCTAGCCCCATTAAAGTCAATGAGTGAACTGAACATTGAAAACCTAGTGCTATTTTGTGACCCGCATAAAAACTCTTTGCAGAGCTGTACAAAGAAATAAACCTGGAATACAGGGTAGGACACAATCGTGTTTAGTATCTATGCAACAAAACCTTAGTTACTGTACCAAAACCTGATATTACTCTGTCATTCTTCATAGAACTGACATAGATTATGAATAGATTATCTCTGCCAAGCTTTAGCAGAACTGTTCATCCAACCTTCCGGTTACATAGTGAAGAGTACATAATTTGCTTGTGCTTGTATAGCATCACGCTACATCAGCTTTTCCTCTAACCTCATACATATATATAGAAAGAATCCTGTAAAATATAGCTTCACGGCACACAGACAGAAAATGTGGAAATATATGAGGTGTCCTGCTCTTCCACACAGTGGAATAGCACCAGTTTTTTTTATATTCAAGGTTTTCCAGCATGATTTTACATCGAAATCTGAAAAAAAAAAACCCACCACTTAACCATATGCTTCTCTTTAAGTATGAGTCGCCTGTTGACTTCAGTGTGACTACCCATATGCTGAAGGTGTACAACATATTGAAATCCTTTCTTGGTTTGGAACCAAAGTTAGAAATAAGATACATCCTTCTTCTACAGACCTGAAATGGTGTGATGTTCCCAATGTGAAAGATTTACAGATTGTATCAGGATAATGAAAAATAGAAAATAATTATCAACATAATTGGGAAGATGAAAAAGAATAGGATTACAAAATGTCAAGGAAACTTCTATATTCTGGAATCACTAGAAGGGCATTAAGTCAGTATAATATAAAATTGGATCACTGTGTCTCTTGCGGTTTGAATACTACAGAGCAGCTAATTTTAAGTTCCTTACCTTTTGCCCATAGTAAGTAAATAATTCTCTGAGATTGAAGACTCACCACAGTGAATGTTTTTGGCAGATAAACATGGAAATGCAAGGTTATAATGGTATCCTCAAGGTTAATTCCTAATAAATACCAAAACTCCCCAACCCCAAGGCCAATCCCTTCAGCTAAATTAATAGTATGAAGCAAACAAGCAAAAGTTAAGACATGTCAGATAATATTTGGAGTACAACTTCAATTCTGTCACACTGGTCATTTGGGATAAAGTCCTTTAGGGAAAATATAACTGAATCATAGTACAAGCTTATAGCAATAACGAATTACAGTTGCAAGGGTGTAGAGGTAGAAGGATTCCTTCCCAATTTATTTTAAGATCAAGGTGACATATTGAAATGAATTCATTACTGTGAACTCTTATTAGCAATGAAATAGTCTAAAAAAACAGTAAATATGAAAAATATTATATATATGGCATATAAAATTCTAAGTTATTTTACTAGCAGGCAACATAATTTGAAGTCAGTTACAGGAATATCAGTTATGTTTGTTCTGTGAGGAAAAATAGAGTAAAACACTTAGACTTGCTTGAGTAAGCTAAGTATTTTACACTTAGTCTAACAAAGAAAACTGTCAGACTCCTGTCTTTCTAGAAATCATACCAATGTAGGCATTCATCTCCAACTTTAGTCATGCAAGCTCTTGACTGTCTCATCAAAATAATGAAAATAACAGGCAGATTCTGTGTATTAATCAGTATCTATCATATACGTAAATTCTGTTACTGGGTTGATGTGCTATGTTGATGCTCAAAGCACATAAGCCATATGTTTTCAGGCCAAAAAAGACAATTACAGTTAAATAATCAGCCCTGTTACATCAACGAGACATCTTTTAGTGATACCAGTGATACCTTCACAGAAAGAACTTTCTCTTTTATTATGCAAATAAAAATTATCTGCCCTAGAGTACATTTTGGAGAAAGCTGTCTAGTTTTGAATTGAAGGTTGCAAAGAGAGAGGAATTTACGACATGATCAGGGTGGCCTAATGGCTAATTACTGGTATACTGAAAATTTTCTGTCTTGCTTCTTTATGTGGGCATTGATAATTTTGATTGTCACTCAGTAAATCATGCTCTTTTTGTTTGCCAGATCAAAAGGCTAGCTAACCTGTATCTTTTCTCTGTGTATAAATATTTCTGGATTTATTTTAATAATGTATCTGAAAATAAGCAACCCAGATTGCAGTAACTGGCAGAAAAGTTAGATCAAGCTCTAAAAAGCTCAAAAATATTCAGTAATACAAGACAGTAGCGTTATGAATTGTCTGTATTTGGGCATTTTAAAATGTCATTTGATGCCTTTTCCAAAAGCTATTTATAGCTCTGAGGAATATTCACTGAGCGGTGTAGTCTCTGCTCTCCCACTTACGTATGGTAATATTTCTGAACGTTTGAACTCCTTAGCCTCTTAGTGCTATTGTTCAGGAGTAAATACATATCATGCATTTTACTCATGAGGTTACATAAGGATATTTTTGGCAGAGCTGAGCATAAACCCCAGGTTTTTAATGAAAGAGTTACAAATATTTTCCCTTGCTAAACTGCACCACAGAACAAATTTCTTAAAAGATATGAAATATTAGTGTTGTTCCAGCTCTAGCATTTTAATGACAAATGAAAAGGAGTTTTTGTAAGAGGAGGTGATATATTTTGTTAGATTGACTGGAAAAATGCAAAAAAAATCTATGGATTTATGAGCTCATCATCAGGTCTGAAAAGGAAGCAAACATTTCAAACTAATGCAGCAAGAGAAAAAATGTTCCAAGTTAATTTTATTAGGTACTTAAGACAACTTGAGACAAATGGATAGAATCATAGAATCATAGAATCATAGAATGGTAGGGGTTGGAAGGGACCTCTAGAGATCATCTAGTCCAACCCCCCTGCTAAAGCAGGTTTGCCTAGAGCAGGTTGCACAGGAATGCGTCCAGGCGGGTTTTGAATATCTCCAGAGAAGGAGACTCCACAGCCTCCCTGGGCAGCCTGTGCCAGAGCTCTGTTACCCTCACAGTAAAGAAGTTCCTCCTCATGTTCAGGTGGAACTGCCTGTGTTCCAGTTTGTGCCCATTGCCCCTTGTCCTGTAGCTGGGCACCACTGAGAAGAGTCTGACTCCATCCTCTTGACACCCACCCTTTAGATATTTATAAGCATTAATCAGATCTCCTCTCAGCCTTCTCTTTTCCAGGCTGAACAGACCCAGCTCTCTCAGCCTTTCCTCATAAGAGAGATGCTCCACTCCCCTAATCAACTTTGTGGCCCTCCGCTGGACTCTCTCCAGTAGTTCCCTGTCTCTCTTGAACTGGGGAGCCCAGAACTGGACACAGTACTCCAGATGCGGCCTCACCAGGGCAGAGTAGAGGGGGAGGATCACCTCCCTCGACCTGCTGGCCACACTCTTCTTAATGCACCCCAGGATGCCATTGGCCTTCCTGGCCGCAAGGGCACACTGCTGGCTCATGGTGAGCCTGTTGTCCACCAGCACTCCCAGGTCCTTCTCCGCAGAGCTGCTCTCCAGCAAGTCAACCCCCAGCCTGTACTGGCACATGGGGTTGTTCCTCCCCAGGTGCAAGACCCTACACTTGCCCTTGTTGAACTTCATCAGGTTCCTCTCCGCCCAACTCTCCAGCCTGTCCAGGTCACGCTGAATGGCAGCACAGCCTTCCGGTGAGTCAGCCGCTCCCCCCAGCTTTGTATCATCAGCAAACTTGCTGAGGGTACACTCTGTCCCTTCATCCAAGTCGTTGATGAATACGTTGAACAGGACTGGACCCAGCACTGACCCCTGGGGAACACCACTGGTCACAGGCCTCCAACCAGACTCTGCACCACAGATCCGAACCCTCTGCGCTCTGCCATTCAGCCAGTTCCCGATCCACCTCACTGTACGCTCATCTAGCCCACTCTTCCTGAGCTTTCCTATGAGGATGTTGTGGGAGACAGTGTCAAAAGCCTTGCTGAAGTCAAGGTAGACAACATCCAAGTTAGTTAGCACTAATGATTAAAACTGGTATTTTTATCGCTTTCTTGTTCCTGGACTGAGGAAGACAAACCAGGCATCAAATATCTAATTTACAATCTCAGCAGCATTTATGATTGTACTTCTTACCAGACACTGGTCTGTGGTTCTTCTTATAGCACTAAAGGAA
The DNA here is from genome assembly GCA_013398225.1 of Steatornis caripensis. NCBI lineage: Eukaryota > Metazoa > Chordata > Aves > Caprimulgiformes > Steatornithidae > Steatornis > Steatornis caripensis. The sequence continues at coordinate 417,452 of VZSC01012392.1, read as the reverse complement.
TATATTTGTTCTGAATATCACAGAGATCCAAAAGTGGAAAAACTGTTTATTGCTCAGGATATTAGACACATAAATGCAACAAGATTGACCTAAGGAGCACTTTAGCTCAGACACTGCTCTAGATTTTGATTACCTGATGATATTTATTGTGGTCTTTTAAAATTTACTTTATTTATAAGTAACACTAAAATAGAATTTTCTCTTTTGGCCTCATTGGCAACAGGATATTTCCTCTATATAATATCTACTGTACTGCAGCCCAGTTCAGTAGAATGCTAGAGCCATTCTTGCTTAAAAGACTCAGGAGATCTTGCTGGCCATCGGATTCAGCTTCCCTGTCCATCAGCATGGTCTGTGTGCTTACCGGAAAGCCAGAGCCACACAAATCATTGTGATTGAAATGCCTGCTACCTACAGAAGAATTTCCTTCTTTCTGGTTTTAGTTTGCTTGCAGACCACTGCAGGAGGAAAATTTGCCTTAATCCCAATCTGAAGACATAAAGCTTCCTTCACTGAAACTAGGAATGGATACTCTTTCACCACTACCAAATCTATATGAGATAAGGTAATCTTCAGAGAAATGTGACTTTTTTTAAAAAAAATATGTAAAAATTAATGGCTAATGTTTAATGCAGATCGCAACTGTAGATACTAGGCAGAGCTGCTCTCATTACCTTGGGATTCTGCACTACAAAAGGACATCATACCACCCTGCTTTCAAAGCACCACTAAAAAAAGATCAGATTTTCACTAGAGCAACTCTACTCTCTTATATGTCTGGAAAACATCCAGATCTCTGAAGGACTCAAGTTCTGTTCCCAGCCTTCATCTCTGGTCCCCCTACTAAAGTCAATTATTCAACGCAGTTATACTGGCAGTATACACTTGACTGCCCTCCTCTCCTCAGTGCAGAAGTGACCACACTGAATGCTGAAAGTCAGCCTGTTATGAAATTCCCTTCCCTTCCAAGTTTCTTAATTCCCAATGACAACTTGCTCGGTCTCAAGAAGGGTGAATTTATATATCCAGACTTCCTCAGAAACTGCCAGAAGTATGTGTGGGGAAGTAACCTTTCTCCTTTCCTAGAAACAGTCCAGATGACTTCTTTACATCCACATTACTCAGACAGATTTTAAACTTGCAAAAGCAACAGACCTCATAAAAGCAGCTTTGAGAAGACTAATTAACTAGTTCCATGAGATGAAGTTTGTGTTTTCTTAGTATATAATCTGTTTTAATTAACCATGAAGTAGAATGTTAATTACTGTTGTCATTCCATTTTAGACAGTCACATCAGTTTCAGAATGGACTTCAGTGGATGTTATTGAAAACGCATTTCAGAATCAAACATGTGACAAATTAAAGTGTTTTAAATAAGCACCATTCAAATTCTATTCCGCGCGTAGGTGGGAAAATAATTTTGGTCTGCAGCCTAGATCGCGGATGTCATGTCACGGTAAGGAAAAGCTTCTGTGGCAAGGAGATTAACATACACGGTGCTTTACTTTTCCACTTAACCAGAATTTGTGCAGTAGACACAAGCTGCATAGACAGAGACTGGAAGGGCGAAAAGAAGAGGGGCATTTCTAAACAGAAAGCTTCCCTCAAGAATTTTGGAATATTTTCTTGTACTAGAACAAGCATTTTCTTATCTGCACTTTGCAGCTGCCTAGCAGACACTAATGAGAGATTTCATGTTCATCCCAATTACTTGAAATATTTAATGTCCTTCTTAAGGTGCATTTACACATCAAAGAAATGACTCAGTCCAAGCATCCAACAATGCCGCAGAGGAAAAAAAAATGCCCCCACTTTGTGCTGTAATAGAAATGACTTTGAGTTCTCCTGTAGCTAAGGCTACATCATCAGTTTTATTTTAGACCTTCATTTTCAGAGGTTGATAACCCAGGGCAAAAGCACTGTATCCATACAATTTGCTGTAGATAGATAGTATATCAGGTAAACACTAAAGTCATACCCTCATTAGGCAGTTAGTGACATTTTTAGGTGGGCAGCAGTCAGGATCCCAAAAACAACTTGTACACAGCAATAATGAAAGAGGTAGTGTGCAACTAATAGGCAGCTGGACTCTGAAGCAAAATAACCCATCCTATGTTATACAACTAGGGTGCTGGAGATCAATTTTTAAGGTCTGAGACAAATTACTTAAATTTTTTGTCTGTTAGTACACCCTTCTGGAAATAATAAATTATCTTCCTTTATTGGTTTTGTCAGAACTCGACAACATTCATAAAATGCTTCTGTGGGGAACACTGGAGGTAAATTAACCTTTTCTTATTTAAGAAAAGAGTTACTGAAACTATAGGTTTCAACTGGTGCGAAAATTATAAAACATGTAGGTTAGGCTGCTAGTGATGTGTTGCAGTGATGGTGGCCAGTAACTTTGGTAGTAAGTCACGAATGTGTAAGATTTTTTAGTGTTGTGGTTTTTTTTTTTAACTGCTAGAAAACATATTCAGCTGTCTCCGCTATAGTCTATATGAAACTAAAGAAAGCTGGGTTTGTTAAGTGAAAGGATCCAATTACTTGTATATCAATCTCATTTTGTGTACTAATAACGTACTAAAAAATTCTGATCGTGCTGCTCAGGGTGGTTAGTTACAGGTCACTGTTGCCTACGTGTGTATTTATTAACTCGCCCCTGCCTAAGCCTATCTACAACTACAGCATTTCTAGTTGGTGAGGAGGGATGTGACCCACAGAGAAGGCAGCAGATCAGCTGGGTGGTAAGTGGTGAGCCCAGCAGAGTCTGCACGAAACACCAGGCACTGAAGCACTCTCCCTTCTTTGCACCATGAGGCTGCCGCCCTCCTGCCATTTTCCATCCAAAGAAATTGTTGTCATAGCCACAGATTGTTGCTCACAAAACCATCTTACCTTCAGTACATAAACATTATCTGAATTTAGCCTCGCATCCTTTAAGGTCTTACTAGATCTGTCTCTGGTAAGGCAACATCTTTAGCCGTTAAGTCGCGTAACATTTTTCTAGCACATGTGTTTCGATGGCTGAGTTTGATTCACAGTCTACTGCTTCATTCTGTACATACTCCAGTCTTTTTCAGAAGTAACGTGCTCGACTACCTCCCTGAAGTGCCTGTACACCAATGCACGCAGTATGGGGAATAAACAGGATGAGCTGGAGATCTGTGCGTGGTCACGGGGCCACGACCTCATTGCGATCACGGAGACGTGGTGGGACAGCTCGCATGACTGGAATGCAGTCATGGACGGCTATGTACTTTTTAGGAAGGACAGGCCAGCAAGACGGGGTGGTGGAGTTGCTCTTTATGTCAGAGAGCAACTGGAATGTATCGAGCTCTGCCTAGGGGTGGATGAAGAACGAGTCGAGAGCCTATGGGTAAGAATTAGAGGGCAGGCCAATACAGGTGACACTGTTGTGGGTGTTTACTATAGGCCACCTGATCAGGAAGAGGAACTTGACGAGGCCTTCTACAGACAGCTGGAAGTTGCCTCGCAGTCA
>VZSC01012392.1:387217-411253 GCA_013398225.1 Steatornis caripensis | reverse complement strand
GAGGTTGTGGAGTCTCCTTCTCTGGAGATATTCAAAACCCGCCTGGATGCATTCCTGTGCAACCTGCTCTAGGCTAACCTGCTTTAGCAGGGGGGTTGGACTAGATGATCTCTAGAGGTCCCTTCCAACCCCTACCATTCTATGATTCTATGATTCTATGATAAGTACAAGTCAGCATTGGAAATACATTTTTCAGGCTTAAAATAGCTGGAATCATAATTGTAAGTATTTTTTGCTTAGAATACTAATACAAATAAATAGTCACAGATATGAAGTGTACTTCCCATATGAAGAGAATGCTCATAAATAATTTCAATATTTTAAAATCTGTAATTGTCTCCCATTTTTCACTGCTTTGAAGAAAAGTTAAAATCTTAAACTTATGGAAATTAAAAATGAAAGTGTTGGTCTTTGAAAAACAATATAGTTCAATGTATAACAATAACCCTGCATTATTATTGATGGGAAAGAGTTAATATTCAAAATAAGTTTATCTTCTCTATACTAAAACTGACAGTTCTTTTTTTTTAGTAAAATACATACATGTCATTTCATTTAAAAAACTTAGGTGCTGAACTGGAAGAGTAAATTTGTTATCATTACTGTAGGCAGTCTTTGTCTGATTTGTAGGTCAGATGAAAAAAATGGTCCCTTTGTTAGCAAAAATCAGTTTTGTGTTTAAGCCTTTTCTTCAGTTAGTACTCCGTTAGACCAGAAACTATTAATCTTTGTGGCTCTTTCCTAGGAAAAATTAGCCGTTGGTACTTCACCTCCTTTTAAATAACCTTTATTTACTTTTTTTGTGGTGAAATACAGCTGAAATGGTTCAGAGACGCCTTTTAACTTCTGTAACTGCGTGGTCAGTATAGTTCCAGGCAGAGAATAGAGAACTTCAGTAAGTTTCCCAGAAGATATTTGTATGCTCATTCAGAACCCAGATATTATCGTGTCAAAATGACATTAAATTCTCTGCCCAAATGTGCAGCTGCAGATGGAACTAGATAACGATGTGTGTGACTTCACAAACAGGTCTGTGGGGTGGTGGTGCGGGTAGGAAGAAAAATCTACCAAATAAAGTTACTGAAATGACAAAATTCTGGGACTGAAAAGCAACCAGGAGCACAACTGATACTGGTCTTCAACAAGACCCCGAAACAAAACACTTTCAGGTATTGCTTTTGCAAGTTCAGCTGGAATGGACACAGGACCTGTGACAAGACACAATGCAGCCATAAGTTAGCCACAGACTGCTGTGGCAAAGAAATAAAATTTCTGTATGGGTACATCACAGCATGATTTGCGTGTGTGCGAAGATTTGGCACCATCTTCTGAAGCATGTTGTAATGCCTGTCACAGAAAATTAAAATGGGTCGTATTACTAATGTAATTCTTACTGGTATTATAGGAAAATTTGTATGCACACCAAGGCTGGTGATGATTTAAGATTGTGAAGTGTCACTATACCCACAAAAGGAAAGAGAAAGCAGACCTAAGGTGCTTGCAAAGGATAATTAGGGGCATGAAACACTAGGGGATAAAAAGGTAAAACCATCGTCAGGATACCTGTAATACTAATGCCAATAAAAACTCTGTAGGTCCGAAACTCATAATATTAAGAGAAGAATTGTGGAGAGAGTGAACAAAGTGGATAAAAATTTTTAGTGAAGTATTAACAAAATTTTCATCCCTCTGCTTTGTTGTAATGGGGACAAAACACTTTCTAGAAGAGCCACGATGGATTCATCAGCGTGTGGCTCTCCCTGTTCGGAGCCAGAACATTTGACGAAATAGGAGGAGCAGTGTAACAAGAGGAGAAGTTATCGTAAGATGGATATGACTTTAGTATTGAATTTAGAAATAAATATAATTAGCATAGTTATAGGAAGCATAAGTTTGTCCTGGATACCCACCTGCAAGAATTTAAAAGGGACAAATATTTCAATATTTCTTTATATTTATATTAATAGTATATCTAAAAACTGTTTACAAGTAAACTAAACAAAGGAAGACTGAGATTGCTAAAAGCAGACACCTTATGAAATATGAGGCGTCTCCAGTTGTGGAATGGTCTTGGAAGTACTATGACTTTGGAGGATATTTTACACTGTGTGGGGCCAGCATTGTTGTATTCAGTATTTCCAAGCACCAGCACGCAAAGGGAAGACCTGGCACAGAGAAGGAGCAGAGGCGAGAAGTGACGATTAACAAGTGCAGGTAGTGCTGCCGTGACTCAACAAGAAAAGAGGACAGTCCCGTCAGGGAATTTGGCATACCTGGAGGCCATTGCTTGCCCAAGTCACTCGTCTGAAGGGAGCCTTCCCTGCCTCCTGCCAGCCTGCCTGGTTACTGAACCCATGACTGGACGGGGCTGCCTCAACCTGCTACGTGCCGAAACGGACAGCGCTAAGGCATTTAGTGTGAAACGCAGTCCTGCAGTGCACAATAGACGAAAGAGATGACTTAAGAGCAGTCTTGCAGCACTTAGTTTCTGTATGTCTCAGATTAAAAATGTAAAAGTGTGTTACGCAAAGGGACGCAGGCACAATGTGAGACCTGGCATCACGGTGCCTGACTTTGAAGTGGTTGGCACCTGCTTCTGAAGTGCAGTCCACAGCCCCGTGTTGGCTGCCTGGACTCTCTACAGTGCTTTTCTAAATAAAATTAAAATCAGCAGCACACTGAGCAGTGAGCCACAAACACTACTCCAAGGGAAAAACTAACAAGCGAGATGAATCTGAAATCCCACTCTCCTTCAGCTTTGAACACCCAGAAGAGGATTTGCTGTGCTAGGGATTCACACACTGGAGTCTCTCCGGTACAGTAAAGCATCTTCCTAGTTTCAGACAAAATCTGTGGAGATCTACTCCAAACTTTTTGGACTAGGACACCCAGAGAGTGCAGCTGTAGTACTCCCCAGTTGCATAACAAGTCTTATTGAGGACACAGGGAATTGTAGATGTTGAGAAGTGAAACCACCATCACACTTGCAGTCCCACCTGGAGAAACTGCTGTTGGTCCTAACAGAAACCATCTTGGATGTGTTGGGTTACAAAGGGAAAGACAAGGGTAGCACAGTACAAAACGTCGGCTGATGGGGAGCATCCCACTTAGGATGGCTGAACCAAGAACAATTCCTCTACTTTTTTAACAAAAGCATCTGATGCTGCTGTGTTTTCAGTGGACATTATTCTACTTGTATGTATTAGACTTCCTGTGACGACATACGCTAGACTGAATGCCAAAAGGGATGTATGTAGAGAAAGGCCTGAGGTACAACATGAGTGGTGAACTTCCAGTTACGTGGGTGTCACGGTTTAAAGAAAATTGGTTCTGTCCCAGCCCAAATCAAGACAATGGGGTATGCATAGATGCAAAATTTTAGGTGCGAGGGAACTAATGAGTGAAATTGAAGTGTCTGCATACCAAGGGGCAGGGATTTCTAAGTGAAGTATAAATACTGCTCAAGCTTCCCAGAAAGACTCCAAGTCCTTTTGTCTTCACAGAAGATGAAATTGAGAAACAGGAAAGGGCAGAACTGAAGGAAATACCAATCAAATAGTGAAAGGTAGTTTTGGGTTTTTTTGTAAATGGCAGAGGCACAAACTATAGTGTATCTTACACGTGAAGTGCAAATTAGACAAATATAATAGCTGCGCTGAGAATGTACAGGCCACCCGAGCCTGTCCTCAAAGGCTGCAAAGGAAATAATATAACATTAAACAGAGTAAGATGTGCCAGAAAACAGTGAATGCAAATCCATAAAATAAAGTAATGGCAAAAAAAATCATGACTATTTTGGTTATGAGAGCACTTCAGAAACTGATAGAGGATTATATTCCACTGCGAAGAGTGCTGCACACATGGCAGAATATTATTATTGTTTTCTAAGACTTAAGCCTATAAAAAATCCGAAATCATGTACTAATACATATGTATTTTACTAAATGTAAGAATTTGTGAGTTGTAGATCTCATTCATTCACCTTTGCCAGTTACCATAAGCAACTAGCACCGACGCTGCTCTTCTTTGTCTATGTTCTTCCTAGTTGTCACTTGCGTATTCCTGACTGCTTTTCTCCTTGTGCAACGAGGCATACAGATGTGCACTGACAACCGGGAAGACACTGTCCTTCTCATAATATTCCAGAATCTTAACAATGAAATAGGAATAAAAAGCTAAGGAAAGGAATTCATCTTAGTGGCAGAATGACAAAGGTGATGTTTGGCAGATTCTATTTTAGTGCATACATGCAATGCTACTACATACATCTTATGAACAAAAAAACCCTGCGTTATAAAAGATCAATAAAGTTGCAAAGTAGTATTTAAAGGCTTTTATCTCTGTGAAAGATTATGGGTGTGATTTGAATTCCTACAATAGCTTGAATATTGTAGCAAACTGTCCTGTGACTGGCACAGCTTGTTCTGAGTTGAAAAGTCATGATTTAAAAACTAAATCCAAGCACTGCTCAAAACCCAACTACTGAAATCAGGTGGATGCTTGGTGATCAATTAGTTCACGCAACGACATGAACGCAGAAGACGCAAAGTGAGTATGCCAGAAGAATAAAGAAAGCACTATTAACAAATCCGATTACACTTGCAACAGTAGGTGACAGGTCCTTTCCCTCACAGGTTAGACTCCTAGGTCAGCAGCTGTTACTGTCTTTGGCAAGAGGCTTTTCATCTCGGCCTACTGAACCTTGCTTGACTATAGTCATGAACTATGCTCGTCCCCATGAATTCAACAGCAATTCTGTTTTGCGCTACTTTCTTTTGCCCTTTTCTTCCTGACTTCTCACTCAGATCTGGCTCAGGATTCCTCTTTGCCAGGATGACACCCAAATGTTGGTTGTTTTTTTTTTTTTTTTTTAATGTATGGCCAGGCCTTGATGGCTAAAGGGAAGAGGTTCAGCAGGCCATCAGGTCTGACAGTTCCCCCAGGCTAGAGTAGCAGACATGGCTCTTCCAAAATGTATCAGAGTGCCAAGGGGACTATTAAGAACAGAAGAAGAAGAGGGGAAAACAGTCCACTGGGTCCTATATTCTGAGCATACAGTGTGGGATAACACAATTCATGTCCTAAGCTTGGGAGACCAAATAGAAATGCAATCTCTCTTAGGGAAAATAAAAATGTAGGTTAATGTAGGTTTTCCTGCATTCATAATTACAGAGCATAGTCATTCAGGTAGTTCAGCTTTTCACAATACACATTTTATTTAAGCAAGTTGTCTATGTTTCTCAACTCAACTATTAATTTGTTAGATGCAGTCATACATAATTTCAGACTAAAGAAAGTGTATGTGCTAATTCGGTACTGTTAGTGGTTAAATTTCATGGATGGAAAATATGCAGCAGCGAGAGAGGAGACTTGAGTAAAGGGAAAACAATAAGCACCATAAAATACCTTAAAGTATCATTGGTTCGGAAATCTCAGTATTGTTGGGATGAGCTGATAACAGTGAGCAGTGGAAATTCTGTATTTCAGGAAAAGATAAATAGGCTTTTCCTTAAGTGTTAGCTAATAACAAGCGTGTATAGGTTAATCGAATAATGTACCTAAAAGTGTCACAGGTGGTTGGCTGTACAATTTATAATCTGGGTGTCAGCAACAAAACTAGAATATTTCTTGGAGCACAGAACAGTCTCCTCTGCCGCTCAGGAGAGCCTTGCCAGTAAAGCGTCTCAAGTGAATTATGATGTTCTCCCATTCAGCAGTGAGGAGGAAATCAATAGCCCGTTGTTCAATGTTAATAATAATCTTTATATAACAGCAATTAAAAAAAAGACAAGAATATTTATGAAAAAAATCTGAGTTATCGCACATTGAGAATATGCTTTGCCTGCAGCAGCCATCTGTCTATGCACTTCACAGCTCTGTTTTCTGGAGGAGACAGGCTGTCGTATGAAACGTTTCTTTCTGCCGTTTATTTTGGGGTTTTCAGTTTGAAGGAGATCAAGTATTTTGTATACTTTTTTCAGCACAAGAAGACATATTTGAAGGCTGACACATGAATCAAAGGCCCAGGGAAGGTGTTAAGCTTGTATAAAAGTTTAAGTGGAAGCGAAGATCGGGTCAGACGGCTGTCAATGGCTGGAAAGCTTTCAAGCAAAGTGCATTAGAGAAGGGTAATAGTAGTGTTCAAATCTGAATGAACCAGTGTACTAAGCAGTTTGGAAAAACAAGTACGTTGTCTGCTCTAACGCCAATACGACCCTTTTAACTTTTGACAGTGCAAATATGGCAGGAGTGCCAGCTTATAATTCTCTCCAAAGAGGTATTTTTTGCATGTACAAACATTTATGATGGAGTTCTATTAAGATTGTGTATTGTCAACTATCTAAAGATGAATTCCTTTCCTCAGCTTTTTATTTCTATATTGTTGTTAAGATTCTGGAATTTTGTGAAAAGGACGGTCTTCCCAGTTGTAGGTGCACATCTGTATGCCTCATTGTTAACTACATCTACATAGACATGAAAGGCAGGCTCCTGGGGGAAAAAAATAAGGGGAAAAAAAAGATAGTTTCAGAGGTTGATAAAGATCTGGTCTGTATTGGAATTAGATGCTTCAGGGAGAAAATAGGGGATGCACTTCCCAGCTTGTTTTGTATCAATATGGTCAACTTCAAAACTGCAGCAATAAAAGAAAACAGAAGCAGTGACCCTGAAGTTTTTGCTGTAGAACCACATTACGGAACATTCAGTTGGGCGAAATCAGGGCCCGCCTTGCCAGATACAGTGGTAAGATTGCAGAAAATGAAGTACTCTGGTTTACCAAACACAGGCATGTCCTCAGCAGAGAAAGACAAACGTTTTTTCTTGAAGGAGAAGTAAACGCAAGCTTTCAATAGCAAATCTGAGGTAATTATGAGATTTAGTAAGTTAAAACTGAATGAATAAAGAGGAAGGGAAGAATCTGGAAAGGAGGCAGCTGGAAGAATGACAAAACACAAAATATACAGAGAGAGAGCAGAAGAAACCAAGGACTGAGGGGGACGAAAGAGGAATATTTAAATACTTATCTGGATCAACCCAAAGCCACTAATTTCTGTAATACTTTTTCATCAATTTCAACAGGTATTGACTCAGGGTTGTAACTTGAGTTTGTTTTTCTATTAGACATGCAACTGTGTGCAGCAAAAGGAGAAAAATTTGCAGGATCTGGATGTTTCAAGATAAACAGGCATACTGGGCTGCCAAGGCCGGGGGAATACAGCCCTGCCCAAACAAGCATTAAAAAGACTTAGACCGTATTCTGGGTTTATGTCTGTTTCACTCGGGTTCAGTTGGAAAGACTGTGCAGATGTGGTGAATGCACAGCTCACTGCTGCTCTCACTGTGGTTGCATTGTTTTGGAATAGAAGTCCATTTAGGACAAGATGCATCTAGGAGGGAGGCAAGGAATAGAAGACATTTCTGGTACAATTTTGTCAGATATTTGCAATACAAATTTGCAATACAAAAAAAACACATGTATGCATGGAAATGCACGCTATAAGTGTTATAAAGTGAAGAAAGGCTTGGACACTAACTCCTCCTCAGGGCTTCAGTACACATTGACAAGGCCGAGCTCCTGCACTGAGTGCCATTGTACTTCCTCTACATCACACGAAGCAATTCAGCAGATACATCCGCAATCACAGGAATTTTGAAATAGAAGTCATGCCCTCCAAACACTCAGTATATTTTATGGCTAGGTAATATGTGATAACTACTCTAAGTTAGCAAAAAATTTATGTGTTAATCATCTTAGTGCCCCAGTCAGGAGACCCACAGGTATTGCCGTAATACTAAATGAAAAGGAAAAAAATAAAGCTTTTTCTTGCCAAAATACAAATATGTGCCAAATGCTTTTCAAAATTTAAAAAAATCAAAATACATAGAAGCACATTTTTGTGTATTCAATATTGTTGGATATTGGGAAGAAGTCCTGATAACAGACAATTGTATAATTGGCATAATAAAATGACAAGCAAGGAAATAAGAAGATAGATCTGTAGTTTGCCTAAACAAAACTCTCTGACCATTTCTATTGCTCACAGGTCCTGCTTTCAGCAGGCAATATCGCTTGCTGCTATATGCCACCAGAATTACTCCTGGGGCAAATACTGCAGCCTAGGGACAGCCTGATAAATGGTGATCCCTACACATGGAACAACTTTACTCTGCAAAACTAACAGGGAAAGATCAATCAGAAGGCCTGCAACTGTTAGCTGTACCAGCCAGAACACAGAAAATAGGTCACATAAGGGGCTACAGCTATTCTGTAGCATGAAGATCTTGGAGACATTCTCTTGGGATAATCTACTCTGGTGTTTAAAGTGAATTATTTTCATCCAAATTTCATGTAGGTCCATAACAAATCAGCAGAAGGCTGTTTTTCACAGAGTCTATAATCCGTATTTGACAATCCGTGTAATTTCCAGTTACTGTGGTTCTTAGCGGTTTCTGAGTTCTCGAGATTTTCTGCTTATTAGAAATTAGTTAGGAAAAAAGAATAATACAAAATACTTCAGACTGCTTGCCAGTTTCCTAATGCTTTTCCTTATAACACATTCCATTTTTTGATAAACAGCCTCTCAGTGGTGTTTTTCCAGCGGTTACTGACATTACAAAATGCCACCTTTATGTTTTTGCCGTCTTTAATTGTATTTCATCCTTGGAGCACTAAAGCGGTAGTCTTTCACCCGACTGTTTCAAGTGAATATTTATTTTCTTTGAAGAGAAGCAATACAAATAATGGAAAAAGAAAAAGGAGAAGGAGAAGAAAAAGGAAAAGAAAAAAAGGAAAAGGAAAAGAAAAATCCCACAATCTCTCCCTGAATAATCTTCAGTATCTGTTGGTAAAAGGAATACTGCATGTGTTCAGAAAAGCCACAGTTCAATCACCAAGCACATGCTGGTGGCTGTGCAGAATAGCTTGCAGAGTCAGGGCCTGAATCAGCAGTATGACAGGTAAGAAAAAAGGACAGAGACCAAAAATCTACAACATATGTTATGAGAAGCTGCTTCATGAGACACAGAAGACAAAATGCCATTCTGTACTCTGGGTGTTAAGGACAGGAATTTCTACCAGAAATTTTACCAAATTATTTTCTTTTTCAAATACGAAACATTAGGTACAATAAACTTCACAGGCTGTTCTGGTCGTGTTAATAATGTACTTTGTTTCACAATGGGCTGCTTCTCCAGGAAAAATATTTGTGAAGAGCATATACTTTCCTTTTAAAGCATAAGCAAAAAATTACACTGAAATTGACCTGCCTGTAGGACGGTCGTCTAAGCCTCAATTTTGCTTTTAAAAGAAGACCTAAATGGTGGATCGTTTCATTAGTCTTATTAATATCTTCTGTGCACACAACAGATTTCAGAAAACATTAAACTGTGTTATTGTGTAAAGATGATACTAGTAATAAATCTAAGAAAACAGGGAGAAATTACAGATATTTAAAAAGATGCAAAATATCAATCCATACAGTTTTGCTTACAAAGACAAACTTCTGTTATTTTGTCAAGCAGTCCGTGAAGTGAGCAATAGTTTTTGTTTTATTTATTATCAATTTACCTTATTCAGTTCCTTGTTCCCTTGAGAAACTACTTGTAGGCTTCATTACTTGATTTCTTCTGCTTCTCTGCCTTTGGTTCCATGGCAACCAAGGTAAAATTAGTAGCAGAGAGGAAATCCCAGGCAGCCCTGAGCTAAAATCTTAGGAAATTCACCTTTTTATTTCACAGAATCAAAGAATCACAGAATGGTTGAGGTAGAAAAGGATCTCCAGAGGTCATCTGGTCCAACATCCCTGCTCAAGTAGGGCCACCTAAAGCAGGTTTCCCAGGACTGTGTCCAGGTGGCTTTTGGATATCTCCAAGGATGGAGACTCCTCCAACTCCCTGGGCAACCGGTGCCAGTGCTCAGTCACCCTCACAGTGAAAAAGAATTTCCTGATGTTCAGACAGAACCTCCCGTGTTTCAGTTTGTGCCCACTGCCTCTGGTCCTGTCACTGGGCACCACTGAAAAGTGCCTGGCTCCATCCTCTTCACCTGCTCCTTTCAGGTATTTACATACATAGACAAGATTGTCCTCAGCCACAGCTCTCTCAGCCTTTCTTCATAAGAAAGATCTCCAATCTCTTCTTAATCTTTGTGGCCCTTCGTTGGACTCTGTCCAGTATATCCATGTCTCTCTCACACTGGGGAGTCCAGAACTGGACACAGCACTCCTGGTGTGGCCTCAACAGCGCTGACTAGAGGAGAAGGATCACCTCCCCCAACTTGCTGGCAATCCTTTGCCTAATGCAGCTCAGGATGCCATTAGCTGCCTTTGCCACAAGGGCCCTTTGCTGGTTCATGTTCAGCTTGGTGTCCAACAGAACCTGCAGGTCCTTTCCTGCCAAGCTGCTTTCTAGCTGGTCAGCCCCCAGCCTCTGCTGGTGCCTGAGGTTGTTCCTTCCCAGGTACAGGAATTTGCACTTCCTCTTGTTGAGCTGCATGATGTTCCTCTCAGCCCATTTCTCCAGCTTGTCAAGGTCCCCCTGGATGGCAGCACAATGCTCTGGTGTATCAGCCACCCCTCCCAGTTTTGTGTCATCAGCAACCTTGCTAAGGGTACACACTTTGCCTTGTCACCCAGATCACTAATGAAAATGTTGGAACAGGACTGGATCTAGTGTTGACTCCTAGGGCACACCACTAGCCACCAGCCTCCAACTGGACTTTGTGCCACTGATCACCGTCCTTGGGCCCAGCCACTCAGCTAGTTTTCAATTCACCTCACTGTCGGCTCAGCCAGCCCCTACATCAACAGCTTCTCTACGAGGATCTTAAGGGAGATAGCATCAAAAGCCTTACTAAAGTCAAGGCAGACAATATCCACTGCTCTCCTCTCATTTACCAGGCCAGTCATTTTATCATAGAAATTTATCCTCCTTATTTAGAAAGCACGATGTTAAACTAAATATGTGGTTTGATGAGATAACTAGTTTTATATAGAGATTTATGTGGAGTGAAAATTGCTGATACACCTGTATGTAACAGCCAGTCTTTAAAACACCACCGTGCTTGGAGAGCCACCGTAACTAGTCAAGTATCGGGAGCTACGTTGTTGAAAGCATTTGGCCAGCATTCATTTGAAAAACAAAAACCAAACTAAAGAAGCAAAGCTATAAGAAATAGAATCGTCACGATATAAACACGTTAAGATGGAAAATACTATTTAATCAAAAAATATCTAGAAGTGATTAGTTTTGTTTGAAATTCTCTCTGGCATATGGAGCCACTGTGAAAAGTTTTGCTGTTGCCATGACTGTCATTACCATATGACAATATAAGATGAAAACTTTTAAGCATGCAGTTGCAGGGAACAGTTTGAAATTCCTGTCCTTTTCATTTATCAGGCCATAAGCTAATTAGTTGGAATAAGTAAGAAAACTTCCTTCATGGCATATTAATTCACAATGCATATTCATGGGAGTTCCTACTCATCCTCTCAAGCATCCTGGACTACCTACTGAGAGGCAGCATGGTTTGCCCTCCAGTACTGCCCTGCAGGAAAGTGGATATAGCACCGCTTACTGTGTTTTGAAGTCTAATTAGCTGTTTGCAAAGAGAACTGAGGTTGGCAGATGAAAAGTGTTTCAGAAATGCAAATTATTATTATTATTATTATTATTATTATTATTATTATTATTATTATTATTAAACATGCACTAAATAATTATAATAGGAAAACAACACTGATAATTTTATAAGGTTCCTGAATCATATGAAATGGATGTTAAAGGGAAGTTAGGAAAATATTCTTTTGCTTCAGCAAAGCCACTTAAACATCATTGTTGTTGGTTTTTAATAGATTCTGTTAATAATACAACCGACATTAAATGTTATGCATAAGCTAGGTGACTTTTATAAACACAGAAAATAATATGGCTAATGTTTTAAAAACACGTCCATATTAAGTTAACAAATACTGAATGCTAATCAGGAGATATTCCAGATTTTCAAGCCCTGAATTAGCTGGTCTCTTGAAAAACATGACCTATTTTTAAACACTGATCTTCAAAACGCTCTACTTACAGTCTTATGTTCAAAGTATTCGGCTGCAAGGTTTGGAACTATCTAAATAATTGATGATCTCCTAATCAAAAGGGACATACATCAAAGAGAAAAAGCTACAGTTCTGTTCATTGAAAGACTTAGGCAAACACAGGAAAAAGAAAAAGGAGGGTAGTGACTGAAAATGTGGGCAAAAAAATAATTAAATCACTACTGAACATTTTTTTACAGACCACTCCTGTCATAAATCCCACAAACCGTTTATGATGAATAATTCAGTTGACAATACCAAGAAAACCTGAATCCCAAAGCAAACTAAATCTTCACTTGATTTCCATAAGTCATACTTTTTACTCCTTTGTAGACAAACTAATAATAAACCCTACTCCAAGTATTCAAATGTCTAATATTTCCACATGTAGAGCTGGATAAGAGAACAAGATTCCAATCCTTCAACTTATTCCAACTAGAGTGAGTACGTCTTTGTGACAGGTAACTTGCTAGCTTGGAAATTCATGGCTTCCTTACATATTAAGCATAACTGGGTTAATTTAAATCAGTTAAAAATATTTCAGTTAAACTGGTGAAGAAAATTGCAGAATTAGAAACTCCGATGTGAATTAAATGGGTATAAACCAGGTCAAAATCAATTTAGAGATGTCACAAAATATGTCCACTTTAGAGTACACCTTTACTTAAACCCTCCCAATTTCATATGATAATCACATGTAGGGATACAGAGACATCTTAAATCTTGCAGTACCAATGGAAGTAAATTTCCATGCATCCTAATATTACACAAAAAGAAAAGAGTATCCATTTCACATAGATGCAGATTATTTCCAACACAGAAGAACATTGTCATCGCTTCACCATGCAATTTTCTGAACAGAACTTTGAAGGCAAGGGTGTTCTTTTTAATGCTTCCCAACTGAACTAGAATAGTCCTACTTCCAAAACACACTCTAAAACCTGCAATTTTACTGGCTAGACTTCATTTACCTTTTAAAAAAGAATCTATTCAGTTACTGCTTTGCAGTCTGTGTCTAAGACAATAGAAAAATTATCTTGGTATTTTCTTTACAGATGTCTTAGGTACGTCCAAGCACAGTCATTCTCACTGGTATCACATATATTTGCCTTGTTTTCTTTGCTGGCTTGTGAGGCTCTGATCCAAAAGAATAGTAGTCTTCTGCTCCTCTTATATTTTTTCCTTAGGTTACCCTCACCTTCCCTCCTGTTTCGCATGATTTTGGTCAAGTAAGATCAATAGAAGAGGGCTTCTTGTTTTTCCATATCACTTTTGTATATGGCCAACCTTATCATTCAGAAAATTTTAAAGGATTCAGTATCATCATAACATTAAATTATTTCTAAAAAACTAATATGTAGGTTTTAGTCTGGTTTATGGCTTAACTCTACCATTATAAAAGTAACTAATTTTTTTATCCTTTCTAGAGCTTTTTGCAGAACTTTGATAAGGTTATATGTCAGTGAGTCGAATATGGTGCAAACGTATGACAGATTGTCTATGACATGGGATGTAGGACTGCAATCAAACAAGTTTGCTTTGCATGAACAGCCAACAGACACCTGGTGAGGTACCTCAAAATCAGAGAAAAAGAAGTCTTGATAGCACAATTCCTACATCCTAAGCCAACCACACCTGTAGCTATTAACACAACAACTTGGAAAACAAACTTCTTTTGAGGAAAAAACCATTTTGTCCTTTACAGGATGCACATACGTAATGACTTCTACTATTTGGATACAAAGGCAAAATTTCCTGCAACTCTCCTGCACTGACCACAAATATAAAAAACGAATGCAAATTGCATTCTAACTAGAATGTATTACAGGGTGGAAAAAAAAATTAGCACCTACACTTGACACTTTCCCTGATGCACATGTACATGTTTTCCCTTTTATCCCCCTAAATCACTGTCATGCTTTGAATAACAGCAAAATAATAAGTGGGCATTTCCTCTAGCAGTCTCCCCATTGAAACTGGAAAATAAAGGAAGATAGTACAAAAATGACAGATGAGTTACTAAGCTATTTTAGAATGTGGGCTGAATGTCAGGTGCTAAAATCAGATTTTATTATCAGACTTAAAAAGGAAAGGTCTCAGGAATAGTTACAGACTGGACAGCCTAATAGCTTGGTATCTCCCATGCCTGAAACGAACCCAAAGACTCAACGAAAAGCTCTCCATGTAAAAAAAAAAGCTCTCCATGTACTGGAGAGAGTCCAGCGGAGGGCCACAAAGTTGATTAGGGGAGTGGAGCATCTGTCTTATGAGGAAAGGCTGAGAGAGCTGGGTCTGTTCAGCCTGGAAAAGAGAAGGCTGAGAGGAGATCTGATTAATGCTTATAAATATCTAAAGGGTGGATGTCAAGAGGATGGAGTCAGACTCTTCTCAGTGGTGCCCAGCGACAGGACAAGGGGCAATGGGCACAAACTGGAACACAGGAAGTTCCACCTGAACATGAGGAGGAACTTCTTTACTGTGAGGGTGACAGAGCCCTGGAACAGGCTGCCCAGAGAGGTTGTGGAGTCTCCTTCTCTGGAGATATTCAAAACCCGCCTGGATGCATTCCTGTGCAACCTGCTCTAGGCTAACCTGCTTTAGCAGGGGGGTTGGACTAGATGATCTCTAGAGGTCCCTTCCAACCCCTACCATTCTATGATTCTATGAAAAGAACAAGAGTCTAAAGATCTACAAAGTTGCCTTTTATCATATTTTTGAACATTTACAATAATATACTGATTGGAAAGTCAGAGTGGGACTTGAATTAAAAATGGCACACACTTTCTACTCTCCTCCAGATGAATGAGAGTTCGATGTCTTTAATAACATACTAGGGTCCTGTTGCCATCTAAAGCTGAATACAGACGGACCTACTTAAATTGTAAAATTTCCTTACACTTCAGCATGTCAGCATGACACCGTAGTTAACAACGAGGGCCATTGGAAGTGCAGAAATGCAAGATGTAAGGATAGGATGTTCACTTACAACTCAAGTATGTTGGCTTGCAGCTCAGTCCATTTCCCATTAGACCTCAAGGAAGGCAATACGGTTCTTTTCTTCTCTACCTGCTCCAAAACATGGAAGATAATTGCTTTGTAATGAAAGCAATTAGCTTAAAAATGATGCCATTTTCTATAAACTTGACAGTTGTGAGAAGTCACACTAATATTTGGTGGTCAACTTGATGTTCATTTGCCAATATACTTACTAGTTTCCTTCAAATACAAAACTGTTAATAAGAAAATGAAAATGTTTTCCTTTAGCCGCTTCTCGTGATTCATTTATGAAGTTCCTGACGCTAATTTGCGTACACTGCTCCTAGTCAAAAGGCAGAAGCTCTTTGCTGAAGGACTGGTTGTCACTAACTATTAAACACTTATGTCACAAAGTTGGAAGTGCCTTAATTCTGAGTTTAGATGAACACAACTTTCTTTCACCAAAGGTTAGACAAAACTTGGGGAACAGTTTGCTGCAAGAATTGACACAAGTCTGTCACATTTTAGGCCATTGTATGTATTTTTTGTAATTAGCCTCGTCTACCTTTTCCTGTTAGTTTCTACAATGCACTGTGACAGTTTGATAGATTCAAAGCCCTAACAGTAACTCATAGACCCTTCTTATCTAAAATTAAAATAACTATTTCAAATAGGTTAAATATATTTACACATACACACATATATAAAGAAGTTTTGAGGTTCCCAGATGTGTATTATTACATGTTGGGCTACTGAAAAGTAGCTGTGATCTAAAAGAGACCTTATTCAGCCATGCTTTTACTTCTCTGCCTTTTACTTTCCTAGTCAGCAGCATGCCACCTGCTCTTTCATTTCCTCAAAGTAGGTCAGCAGTCAGCCATCAATCTTTCATCTTCATTACAGCTAAATCCTGAAGCCTGAGGCAAATGAACCATTTTAAAGGAGATGCAGTGATAGCTGTGGCATTCTATCTCTTGTGTTAGCCATTTGTGGCTGAAAAAATATCACAAAATCCAGAGGAAGCTTGCCAGCCTTTAACTGGAAAATAACAGGAATGCAAGCAGTTTTCACAAGTTCTTTGTAAAAATATGAGGCTCAGTTCATAAACACAGAAACATGGGTCCAGTCTCCACATCATATAATCTCCTTCATACACTTAATAAACTTTGAATTTCAAATTTTAAATTATTACCCCCCAACAAGAAGACAATTCTGAATCTTCAACTAATCTAGTGCCTTAAAAACATCTTCTCACTTCCAGCTTCTGTTTACTCATGATCAGTTTTAAACTATTTTTTCACATGTCAGCAGTGACATACAATTTCAATAGTTCATCTCCCCTCCTGGTCTTTAACCTTCCATAAAATTTAGAGATAGTAATCATATCTCCTCCTAGCATCAATTCTGGAAAACTAAGCAAGCTGTACTTTTTCAGACTTCTTTAATAAGAGGTTTGATATTTTTTTTATTAATGCAACATTTCTTGCATGTAGCTGCTCCTTTGCGAGTTCACTTTTTGATCAGAGGTGACCAGTTTCAAACAAATACAGCTATTCAGAATTTATTAACAAAGTGTGTGGAAATAAGATTTTTTTGTCTAATAATTGTACATATTTGTACTGAGCCTTGAAAGCCTTTGCTTTCACACAGCACTTCTGTTTCTGTAAGTCAATGAAGCACAGCGAAGTTCAGTGAAGCACTGAACAGTTTTCAGAAATATAGGTATCTGACTATTCCACCAGATCTAGGCAATAGCTCACTGATTTTTTCTTGAACAGCGAAAGACTAGCTTTAAAACAACAAAATAGGATGGAAGGAAGTGTATGCGCACAAATGCCAGGAGGACAAGAGTGAACAGTGGGGGAAGGGTTCACACTTTTTCTGGGAAGTCAGCATGACGGAGTATCTCTTCGATGTGCCTGTGCACCAATGCCTGCATGCAGCATGCAGAACAAACAGGTGGAGTTAGAGGTATGTGTGCAGTTGCTGCATCTTCATTGGAGTCACAGAGATGTGTGGGAAGGTGCCCATGGCTGGAGCGCTGCAACAGACAAATAGGAAGGAACAGGCTGGCAAGCGGAAAAGGGAAAATTACCTGTTACATGAGATTGCAGCGGGAATTAATTGGGCTCTGCCTTGGGATGGATGACAAACCAGTCCAGAGTTTATGGGTTAAGATTAGAGGGCAGAACAAAATGTTGTATGTTGTGGTCAGTGTTTCCTACTGACCACCTGATTGGGAAGAAGAAATTGATGAGGCCATATTCAGACAATCAGAAAAAGCTTCATGTTTGCAGATCCTGGTTCTTATGTAGGATTTAACCACCCTAATATAGGCTGGAAAGACAACAAAGGAAACCACAGATCCTGGGGATCTGTGGATTGCACTGATGAGAACTTCCTGACAAAGACAATGGATGACCTGATGAGAAGAGGCACTCTTCTGGATACCTAAAAAAAAGGTAGAAGTGGTGGAAGAGCAGAAGGTTGGTGGCAACTTTGTCTGCTGTGACCATGAGATGGTCGAGTTCGTGATCCTGAAAGGAGGAAACAAGACAAATAGTATGACAGCAATCTGGGATTACAGGACAGCAGACTTTGGCCTGTTGAAGGATTTGCTTGGAATGATCCTACAAGAGGTGGTCAAGGAGAAAAGAGCAGACCAGGAGAGTTGGCTTGTTTTCAAGGACCACGTCCTTCAAGCATAAGAATGGACCATCTCTACATAGAGGAAATTAAGTAACAGCAGCAAGAGGTCTGCATAGATGAATAAGGAATTCCTGACTCAACTCAGACCTGAAAAGGAATTGTACAAGAGGTGAAAGCAGGACAGACAAAACCAGAGGACTATAGAAACACTGAATGTGCAGGAATGGGATTAGGGAAGCCAAAGCCTGTCTGAGATTAAATCTTGGGAGAGACAGGAGGGGCAACATGAATGACTTTTACAGGTCTTTCCACAGCAAAAGGGAGATGAGACAAATGGAAAATGAGGACCTGCCACTGAATGAGGCAGGGAATCTGGTGATGAAGGACATGGAAAAGGTTGAGGTACCAATGGCTTCTTCACCTCAGCCTTTACCGATGACATTCGTCCTGAGGAATCGCAGCCCCTGGAACAGTGGGAAGGTATGGAGCAATGAAGTTTTATGCTTAGTTAGGAGGATCACATTAGGAAACATTTAAACCAAGTGGACATACACAAACCCGTGGGACTTGATTGAACGCATCCATGAGGACTAAGGGAGGTGGCTGACGTCGTTGTAAGACCACTCTTGATTATCTTTGGAAGATAATGGACTGGTTCCAGAGAACTGGAAAACCCAAAGATCACTGTTACCGTTGAGATTAGCAAGCAGAAAGATCTAGGAAACTACAGGCCAGTCAACCTCACCTTAATCCCTGTGAAGATGATGGAGTAAATCCCACTGGGAATGATTTCCAAACACATTAAGGACAAGAATGTGATTGGAAGTAGTCAGCAAGGATTTACAAAGAGGAAATCCTGCATGATCAACTTGATAGCCTTCTATGACAAAATGCCTAGCTTGGTGGATGAGCGGAGAGCAGTTGGCACTGTTTATCTTCACCAGAGCAAGGCTTTCAACAGTGTCCTATAACATACTCATAGACAAACAGATGAAGTAGGGACTAGACAAGTGGACCGTGAGGGGGACTGAAAACTGCCTAAACTGCCAGACTCAAGGGATTGTGACATCCAGAAGCATGACGTTCATCTGGAGTCCAGTCATAAGTGGTTTATCCTAGGTATCAACACTGTGGCCAATACTGTTTAACATGTTGATGATGTGAATGATAGGACAGAGTGCTTCCTCAGCAAGTTTGCAGATGATACAGAAGAAGGAGGAGGCATTGACACACCAGATGGTTGTGCTGCTATTCAGCAGGATATCGAGAAGCTGGAGATCTGGGCTGACAGGAATCTCCTGAGCTGAGCAAAGGGAAATGCCAAGTCCTGCCCCTGGCAAGGAAGAACAACAGACACTCGCCCGTGCAGGCTGGGTGGTGTTTGACTGGAAAGCAGCTTTGCAGAAAAGGCCCCGGAGTCCTGGTGAAGACGAAGTGGCACATGAGCCAGCAATGTGACCTTGCATTAGGTAGAGTGTCACTAGCAGGTTGAAGGAGGTGATTCTTCTCTTCTACTCAGCCTCAGTGAGATCATATTTGGAGTACTGCGTCCAAGTCTGGAATTTCTAGGGCAAGAGTGACATGGACATACTGGACTGAATCCAGGAATGGACTAGTAAAATGCTCAAGGTATCAGAGCATCCGACACAAGAGGAAAGACTAAGAGCTGGGGTTTTGCCTTAAGACAAGAAGGTTCAGGGGAATCTTACCCATGTGCATAAATACAGAATGAGAGGAAGTAAAGAAGATGAAGCCAGACTTTTGTCAGTGGTATTCAATGAAAGAACAAAAGGTATAAATTCAAATGCAGGAAATGCCATTTAAACATCAGGAAAAAAGGTTTGGTTTTTTTTTTTTTAATCATGAGGGTGGTTGAACACTGGAAGAAGTTGCCCAGAGAGGTTGCAGAGAGTCCATCTTTGAAAATGTTCAAAACATGACCAGACATGGTCTTGAACAACCTACTCTAGGTAACTGCTTTGAGCAGAGGTGTTGGATAGAAAATATCCAGAGGTCCCCTCCATCTCAATGATTCCATAATTCTGTATTTCAATTCTTAACTTCAGTTTCTTTTTCAGGAGTCACAGTTTTGTACGAGTTAAATAAAAATGGGTAAAAACTGGAGACCTCTTCCTCTTTATGACATATCAGATGAATGTTTTCCCACTGTAGCACAACTATCAAATGCTATAAAAATATGATATTGTGACATACTTAGAAAAGAATGCAGGACACCTGGTGCTGATAATTACTTTCTAAACATTCTTCGATGAACGTTCAGAAGTGCTATCTGCAGTTTGTCAGAACAACTCTCTCTATTCTATGAAAACATTATAAAGAATAGAAATAAAACTAATGGCAAAGACAACAAAAAAATTACAAAAGTATTCCCTGTCTGCATAGCTGATGCATATAACAACAGATGTACTTGCTCACGAAGATCTGTTTAGCCCAATACATGTCTCAAGTCCTACCATACCATCCCTTCCCTAGGGAAGAATCTGAAAGAGGCCAACCATATAGAAACAACTCTCTAGAATATTCTGACTATCCTATTTAACACCTCTTGATAGATTCTTTTTCCATGAGTGTCCCCAGTTGCTACATTAATCCCACCTAAGCTTTCAGGATGGAGAGCACTCTGCAGAACAGTTCTCCATCTGCACTAATTATTGTATGTTTTTGAAGCTGCCAGTTCTACTACGTGCTCCTTAGCTCTTGGAATAGACTATGTGTAATTATTTCTATTCACATTTTCTAAGCCACTGAAAATTTTATACTTCCGTGTTCTCATCCATCTCTCTTCCAAACAGAAGTTATCCCAGCCTGTTCCTTGGATAAAGGCTATTCCACACATCTCAGTCCCCTATATAGCTCTGTCTGTACATTTTCCATCTCCTGGAGGTAGTGAAATGTGCTGGAACTGTACGCAGTGGAGGTATAACTCCACTCAGGATTTATATACTGGCATAATATTGCTTTATGCTTTGTTCCCTACTTCTTCTAATTCCTTACACTTGGTTTGCCTTTTGACTCCTACTGAGCATCAAGATGACATTTTCTTATAACTATGTACTACTGTACCAAGATCTCACCGTTACCTGGCTTTTTTTTTTTACATTCAGTTCCACGTATCATTTAATTTTCACTGAAAACAGAAATCTTGCTTGGCATTTCAATTTATGAAATCAGTGTCATAGTGACTTTTGGAAATGACTTGTCAAAGTTCATAATTTTAACATCTTAAATAATATCTTTGATCATTTCCGATATGATTCTCATGTCAGATAAATTAAAATTTTATTAATTTATTAAAAAACTCCAAACACTGGCAAAATAGGAAAAATATCCAAATTACCACACTTCTGCCCCTGCAGTGATCTTTGCCATCTTGCTCCAGCCTAATTCCTTTGTAATGCCATTTCTTACAATGTTGTTTGATGATCTACGTAAATGACACATACATTTCCATCCTGAATGTGTCTCCACAGTGCTTTAACTGGCTGTTCTTTCTTCTGTATTAGTACATGCAAATGGAGAATATGAGAAAAACTTTGGTACTATTGCAAATAGAAAATTCCATAGTAAATTACTTTCTATTATTAACTCTGTAAATTTATGATGTAGATGTTCTGTTCCATTTTTATTTGCAACAGTCCCACAAAATGAGAAGGGGCTTATCAAAGCTGTTAGATCAAAATTCCTTTTCTGCAGAGAAGTAACCAGCACATAGAAATATATAACAAGGGGGATATCCAGCTTTTGCCCTACCACAATCAGAACCATGGGTTGTTTCAATCAGGTTTGAGTCCTGTATGATTCCGTAAGAGATTCTTGACATCAACATGAGCTAGGAGCTCACGCATTCAAGACTGCCAGAAAGCAAGAGAGACTCCCTGCCTCTTGAAAAATACATGTTCATCAAGTTTTAGAAAAAGAAAAAAGGCAAAACCCAAAGAATTTCTTTAATTGGACATGTGGCCCCTGACAAGATACCAGAATGGAAACATAAATGGTCAAGATATTAAATATATGTGAATATATGTACATATTAACACACACATTCGTTCATGCATATATATGTACATCTATATGCAACATACCAAAACAATATTTAGAGAAGCATTTTTTCACAAATTTGTGCCTTTCGGATTATCTAATTCTGTAGCACACATCAGAAGAGATTCTTCTACGCTACCAAAAATTACACAATATTTTATCTGTTAATGAAAAAAAGCAGGCATAATAATTTCAAAATGTAAGCATGATATTTCCATAAATTTGGGATTCTAGCCTCACAAACCCTAACCTGACATAGTAATTAATAACAAAGGAACTATCAACTGCTTGGAAAGATTCTCTGATCTCTAAAATTCTTACTTGGGTAACAGACACTGCATGAGAAGGCAATAAAAATATCTCAGAAGGAATGGAAACTCTTGAATAAGATGGCAATACTAATGAAACCCATACAGCAAGACACTTAAATCCAAAATGTTATTTAAGATAACCAGAAGCCCCTTATAATATAATCATAAGGAAGTTGATACAAAAAAAGATATCTATTAGAGAAGAAATGATATGAGAAAAATTAGGATGGCTAATACAGATTTTCAAGAGCAAGCAGCTAAAAGACAACATTGAATTTCTTTAAATGTATTTGAAAATAAAAAAATTGGATTCATGACATTGCTGGAGTTAAAGAAAGAAGTAAAGATGATGAAAGAAGCCTTAGCTTTTTCTGGTGAAGAGACTGTTGACAAAATTTCAGATCTTTGTTTTCAGGTAACAGAAATTAATTACTCACCAAGATTCCGAAGACTTTAAATAAAATGACACCTTAAGTATTCATTATAGAATGCATGCCCAGAGATAATACTGCTGTTTAACTGTCAAAAATAAGCTAACAAAAAATGTAGTTTGACAAAAACTGACAAAAATGTATAGTCTTTTCATGCAAATTACTTTTAAGCCAGAGGGCTGAAGGACAGCATGAGCTGCTCCTACATTTTAAAGGCTGTAAGTGACATGGTATGAGAATGATGTCTGGGAATACACAGAAGCACTTGTGAAAGCTGTGAGATGACTGCCCTCAAACAATGATAGACTTAGAATAAGGACTTCACAAGCAGTGGTGCAGGACAGGTAGGCAGCTGCTACAGGTCACAGACAGCTCCTGTGAGTTGCAGTACTCTTGCTGCCTACTCAGCCTATACAAAGAGGAGACAACGTGTTCTGCATAGACTACAACCAAAAAAAAAAAAAAGGACAAGGAGGGCTGCCAGGCAGCTACAGCTTTGGGGACTGGGTCTCTCCCTTTATGAGGCACTATTCCCACATCTACTGGCACACAATCAGTGACAGCAGCAAGCCCAGTTCTCCCATGTCGCCTCCAAATCTCTGACTCTTCTCAGTTACCTGTGGCCACTATCACCTTCCCAAATTCTGCAGGACCTTCATCTTAGGCCCCATCCCACCCTCACCCACTAGGAACTTGCTCCACCACTTCCACATAATCAAGTTAGTAAACATTTATATTTGATTCTTATCTTAAACCACTCAATCAGATCTTATTGGGAAGCCTTGAATTGACTGCCCACAAGCATGTTAACAGCCGGGCAGTACTTAAACCATGGCCACCTGCAGTTAGGTCATTGCCAATCTTTAATAGCTGCTCACATGTAGGTAGTGATCTAAAATTGTGCTGACCTAAGCCACAAGATTGCTGTCCTGTCACACAGTTTTATCAGGGACCAGCAGACTATGATAGTGAAAGTCAGCATGAGGTAAGATTTGGTAAGCATGAGAGTTCATGGACATGGCAGGAGAAAGCATTACCAGAGAGTGGAGAAGCATGGGTGGAAGGCAAGAACTTTCCAGAGTACAGAAGCTGTTGCTGGAGGTAGGAGAACAACGTTTGGAAAGTAGACGTCAGGGTGATTAAGATCATTATGAAGCAAAAAGCCCCCAGTTTTATAGCTTTTAAGAATCTATATGTCACTGTAGCATTGCCAATGCATATTAGTCCCATTAACAACGTGGTTAAGAGCTATTATGTGTTTCTTCTCCTTTCTCCAGGGAGAGAAGAATATACAGCAGAATGTTTTAAAATAAAAATACATATCATAGAGTCATAGAATCATAGAATGGTAGGGGTTGGAAGGGACCTCTAGAGATCATCTAGTCCAACCCCACTGCTAAAGCAGGTTAGCCTAGAGCAGGGTGCACAGGAACGCGTCCAGGCGGGTTTTGAATATCTCCAGAGAAGGAGACTCCACAGCCTCTCTGGGCAGCCTGTTCCAGTGCTCTGTCACCCTCACGGTAAAGA
>VZSC01012392.1:351673-383457 GCA_013398225.1 Steatornis caripensis | reverse complement strand
CGTGACTCAACGGGAGGGCACTCCTTATACCCTTTTCCCTAAATCCTGTATACATCACTCCAACTCGACCCTGACTCAATTTCCCCTATCCAACCACTGTAAAATCACTTCTCTCTGTGCCCCCCCCACCATTCACTGTGACAGTTGCACCTAAGCACCACTCTGACCCAATTCCCTTTCACAATCCCTTCACACAGTAAGTAATAGAGTGAATCTTGCCATCGAATTCTGTAAAGTCGTGCTTTTTTTACAAACTCATATTAAAAATCACCTTTCCCTCATATCTTTGGTGGTGATTCTTTGAGCGACCGTTAAAGCTTAACCACTCTCCCCCGCGACAGTGTGCTAGAAACAGAAGTGCTCTGTGGGGCACTTAGCCTCTAAGTAAAAGTACATAAGTACCTATTAAGTTTGAGCCTCGCTGAAGTGGTTTTAGTGCAAAGCCAAGGTGCCTCTTTTAGATGAGAGAGCATTACTTCATGGTAAAGCACTGCGTAAAGGTCTTGTGGCAGGTGACCAGGTGGCTTGCCTCTACCTGTTGACAGCAGGACTAACCCATCACTGCCATTAACTCGTTTCAATATAGTGCCTTGGCCAGAAATCAGGACATTGCAGGTGAACGACACTGACTATAATTACTTATAATATATCTGAGGCTTGCCTTCTCCGTAAGTTTGCTCATCACTAAAGGTATAGTTTCAAAGGAGTACGAGGATACCCAGGGTGTGTCTTTTCAGTATCAGACTATTAAACATTTGAAGGAACAAGGAAATATTCTTCCCTGAAAGAAGCATTAATTGCATTAGACAATTTGTTATCCTACATAGCTATTTTAACGCAGAATTCGCTATCTTCAGAGAAGTATGGTAGAAGGATTTTGTTGGCCTCTACTGCAGCCTCAGCACATTCTAGGAGTAATTCATTATGGCTCATTTCATCTGCATCAGCATCTGTTTCCTGACATAAGCATTAAAGTCTGTCTTTCTCTATACAATGATGTTTGCTTCCAGGAAATAACAGAGAGATGTTACAGGGCTAGAAAGGGCTCAACATTGAACGTCCAGGATAGAATGCAACAAGGAAAGTTAATCAGTTCATGAACTCTGTTTTCGGGAAGTTTTTCTTAATAAGGCTTTGGCATTTACTGGAGGGAGAGTTTTCTTGTCTTTCTTGCTTCTGATATTAAGAACAACTCAAATCAGTGACAAAAGAGTGAAAAATGTTCCTGTCTATATTACAACGCCTCTAAATGTTCACACTTAATATGCAGTTCAGGTAAAAATGTGTCAAGAGATCCCTCAGAGATTTATCTCTGAAAGAACAAGGAAAGCATGTGAGGAGATGAGCTTCTAAGCCATTGCAAGTGTTGCACTGCTGAACGAATTCTGAAATCTCCTAAAGCCGGGTATATTGCCAGCTGCTAGCCAGTTCCTGACTGCCAAAAAACATCAGCGTTGTCCTATACCAACTCTGTAGCTGCTTGCAGCCTTATAAGGGAGCCTAAAATCAATGTTAACTTTGACTCTGGCTTCAGAGTAATTCTACAGTAATACTTCCACTTTAAGAACCATAACTCAGTGTTGCTCAACAGCACAAGCAGGAAAATATGCAGACAAAAATGTTGAGGTTAATTGAGTCTAAAGATTTGTGAGGAGAATAACTGAGTGGGCCGTATGATGACAAATTGAATTTGATTTCAGTAACTGCAAAGCCAGTTTCACCTAAAAGCAGTGGAACTACTTACACATTTTCTCTGGGACTTAAATAGTGCATGGAAGTGATCTGGGAATCTCTCTGACTACCAAAGTCCCAAATTCTGTTTAACAGTGTACAACAGTGAAATAGAGTACATTAAACATAAGGAATAGGATGAATAATAGATAAAACCATTACACAGATCTTCTAAAATATGCAATATTAGTCATCCCAACTAAAAGGAATGCTTTAGAGTTTCTATGTCATAGGAGAAAGAGCTTAGTAAGATCAGGACTGTCTACCAAGGAGAGAAGAGGAAAATAAGGTTGTATAGTGAGCACACAGATGTATAGTAATGAATGGTACTGCAAAAGTAGATGTGGAAGATTCAGTTCTTTTTTTCCCTAAAAGAAAAATAACGTATGTTCCATGGGACTGAAAGGCAACATTTCCAAAACTGAAGAAGAAAGTCTTCACACAGTGCCTAATTAGCAATTACGCTGAACTGTGAAAAGCGAGCAAGAGTCAAAAACAACCGACATTTCTAGGAATAACAAAAGTATTCAAATAGTGAGCATATAAACCAGTTATGAGATGTGCACAACCATACATTTGAAATCACTGCTCATTATGAACCATGGCTGAAAATTTAAGGGTGACAGATGAACTCTCAGATGTGCGCCACACGTTTCTAGCATCCACCTCTGAAAGTATTTGTGCCGGTCATTTTTGCAAACAAGCTGCTGAACAAGAGGAATTACAAGTCTTGTCAGTGACAGTGGTTCCTACATTCCTGACATTGGGAAGTAACGTTTAATGGCAAGTGAATAATGGCGCTAGAACTAAAATTGGAATTGCTTACTGAACAGGAATAGAATACCAGCAAGCCTCATCTTATTAAGTAGCTGAAGCAGCAGCCATTCATCCTGCCATTTTGGAACTAACCCTGCTCTATTTCTTTATTTTTTGCTGATTTGATACATGTTTCCATGGGAACAGAAGCAGGACTAGCCACCAGCTGAGTCAATCTCAGCTGCTGGCTCCCAGTTCTCACGTTTTGTTCTGTTTCCTTGGAAACTGCTGTCAAACGAGAAAGAGAAGTAATCCAGCTTTTGCTCTTTAATATTTACTCCTTCTTTGGACCTGCTGTAGATCCTCTGAGCTGGCGGAAGGTTTACAGCTGACTCTAATGGCCATTCATTTTCCTCCTCTCTGGAATGGCGGCCAGCCACAGGTGGGCCCCAGCAGATGCAAGTAAGAGTTCTCAGTTTCAGCTACTGCTGGCGGGCCGCCTGCTGTGAGCTACAATGGCAGAGTTTGAAAGCAGGCTACAGATTTCAGGAGACATTTGGCTCCCACAGGCTGTAATATTTCAAATTGGAAGGAAAGAAATTAAATTTATTTAAAAAATAGTAGAGGAAACAGATGGGCATAATGATATTTAGAGAACAAATTGACTAACAAGCTCTGACCTGCATTAGGCTGAACACACCCAGAAACTACTTCAGCCAATTATGGTCTTCACTTCATAATGTACGTTTGACAAAGTTTTCTCAAATCCAGCTGTTAGCTGACTCAATAGCCTGACAGCACAATGTAAACAACACCCCCTAAACACATCTGTTTATGCATATATACATATGCAGAAAGAGGAAAGAACACGATCTGATTCTATCAAAATGGAAAAGAATCTACATAATTCTACTCAAGCACATGAATTTGAACCAGACATCTTTACCAATTCCAGACCTATGTTACCCTCACATTTTTCGCATGTGTATACAAACGCACCCCTCCCCCTCCTCTGTATATTATTTTGGGCCAGGGTATTTTCCAGTTCTTACAGCAGCAGTGTCATGACTGAAGACAAGCACTAAAGAAAAAATCATAAAAATTGAAAAAAATATTTTAAAAGACTATTAAAGAATATGAAAGAATCTTGGAAAAGTATGCAGGCAACTAATCTAGGACTTAAGTAAAATTTTGTATGAAAATAATACTCAATTTACATCCGTGCAGTCGAATCCCAATTTTGACATAACTTTTATTTTAAAATGCAGACAAATCAATTTCACAAGACAAAACGCTGTCATGAAGAAAAGTTTTATTTGGTGGCCTCTGCTCTTAGTTAACTGGTCTAACTAATAGAGTACAGCATCACGCTCACCTTGGACATGTTTTTACCCTTCCTTTCTTTTCACACCCAACATATGAACTCCTTCCTGAGTTTTCTTTACATCATATCTCAGTTACGTCCACACAACTCTCACTGATCAGTGGCCTGGCCTTACTACTTTGAGTAACTTCTAGAATTGTTTGTTTAGTTGAATTCACCTACAGTC
This sequence comes from Steatornis caripensis, assembly GCA_013398225.1. NCBI lineage: Eukaryota > Metazoa > Chordata > Aves > Caprimulgiformes > Steatornithidae > Steatornis > Steatornis caripensis. The sequence continues at coordinate 379,420 of VZSC01012392.1, read as the reverse complement.
CAAATAATATACCTGTAATATTCATTTCTTCAAGTACTACACTAGGAGCAATCTCACAGAAAAGACAACCAGATACTCAAGGGCAACATGCATCCCTCCAGTGTTGTTGCACTTGCATCCTTTTGCTGAGAATATACTCAACATCTTTAGGCACCTGCACAGTTGCGTCAAGTCAGCTGACATTGTGATTTTGTTCTGCGTTAGTTATTTGAATGAAAACTGAGGCAGTTTAAGTTGTTTTAAATCAGGCTTATTCTGTTTTATTCAAAGAGATGAAAGCTGTGCTGAAGTTACGTAGTCTATTTATGGGTTTCCTCTGCCTGAACTTAAAATCAAAACCTAAAATCCCATCTTCCTCTGTACCAGTAAGACTTTGCACAGTGTCCTTTGACACATAGCAAACAAGATAATAACCTTTCTGTTTGCTGCCGCAGCTGCAACCAGGAAAGACCATTTCAGTTTATGCTGAGCTTTGCAATGTCTCTCCAGAATTCTTCACAATCAGGCCTCATTTTTACTATCCAGAATAACTTACTATAATCACTAAAATTTTGTCATCTCATCATTCGCTTCCACTGAAAAACACAGGTCCCAGCACAGAGACTGGGACTTGTCCTGAAAGACTTTACAGGCTACATTCCTCCTTCCTGGAAAATGAACTTCTAGTTATTCCTTAATTCTGTTTCCTTTTTCTAAAGAATTTTATATCCATTTGAGGGCTTCTCTCTTATTCCATGGTTATTTATTTTCCATGAGAGCCTTTGATGGAAGAAGTTGTTGAGCCCTTTTTGGAGACCTAGCAGGCTGTGTCAGCTTCTGTTCACATGCCTGCTGGCTTCTTCAAAGAACTTCACTGTGGTTTTGAATGATTTGTTCCTTCACAAGTGCCATGTCAACTCTTCCTCAATGTTGTATATTTATTTCTAATTCCCTTCCTGATTATAATTTTTATAAGTTGGCCTGCTACAGACATTAACTTAACAAGTTTGAGGTTTCCACTCTGTCTTGAAAACATGGCAAGACATTTGCAATTTTTTGCTCAGAGATCAAAGCAGTTCTGAGCTAATGATTACATACTGCTGTCAGTAGTTTTACTATTACTCCTTTGAATTGCTTTAGAAAGCCTGGGAGAATAAAATCTGTTTCCAGTTATCTATTTCTGATCAGTTTCTGTATTTCTACCAGCAACTCCTAGTCACTCCTCAGTGAGTTCATCAAAAGGGTTCTAGCATAGCAATCTCCACAAGCTCTTCCACAAAGAATTTTGCTGAACAAAGCAGCAAAGTAATCATTTAATCATTCTGCATGGCCTTGTTTTCTGCAAGTAATGCTCTTATATTCTCAGCAAATATTGTCCCCAAAGATTCCCTGGTAAACTTCCTGCTACAGATATTTAGAGAAAGACTTATTATTCATTTTTTTGCCTTTCCCCAGATTTTTTTTAGCCTTCTTTACTGTGTTCTACATTTAATTTACCAGACCTTATGGCCCTTTCTATTTTCCTCATTTGGATGCAACTTTGGTTTTTTGAAGGATGTCTTCCTGCAGTTTCATCACGCTGAGTCCAATGTGATATTCTTAATACTCTCTAGGCCACATGCAAAGATTTAACTCTGTACGTGTCCTCTTTAAGAAGCTTCCTCAGATTTATGTTGGTCTCGTTTCCAAACTTGAATACCACTCTACTGACCTTTCTAGTTGTTGCTTCTTCAAAGGTGTCAAAGCTAAGGACATTTTATTTGCAGCTACAGAAAAGTCCTTCAAATAACAATGCTTTGGAAGAGATTCTGTATACCATTCAGAAGGAAATCAAGGGTTAAATCTCTTTGTGGGTTCTCTAATCTGTTGAATTATGAAGCAGTCACTGCTCCTAAATGAGTTAGTCTGAGCAGCCCATTTGTCCAGTTTACATAGGCATTTTTTGCTCTTGCAATTTATGACTCCCTCAACACATCAGTGAAAGCTGACCTTCTGGCTTGTAGGATATTAATACGTATCTGATAGCATGGTTACACACTTGAAATGCATAGGAATTCTACCTCACTCACTGAAATGATTAATTTGTTAATCTGAATTTACTCCAAGTTTTCCTTAACAGACTGAACTACTATACCACTGGCATGGCCTACTCAATCTTTCTGTACGTTGATATTTTTGTTATAGTAATGTCCTCATATAAAGCTCGGCATTCTTAGTTTCCACATTTTGTTTCTGTATCAATGCTAGTAGCCCAAATAGGATGCATCTTATCGATCTGTTTTTCTCTTCTGTATCTTCAAAAACGGCACTTTGTTCCGCTTTCTTCTCTGTTTCATGTGTGTTACCATCCCAGGACAATTCAGTGTGACGTATTCGTATTCCAGATACCAGAGCGACGTCTATTTTAAGGTATTGATAATGTTATCATATGGTTGCAAAAGAGGAAACATCGCAGTGATAACTACATAACTAGTAGTAAGATATCAAGGAATGCAAACATTGCTACCCTGGATAAACAGGTTTTAAAATGCTGCAAGAAATAGTTGTATCGAGTATGCAAAGTATTACTTTTCTTGAGTCTAACACTAATGCAAGACTTTTTTACCCTTGGAACTATAAAATCTAGTCCATCTCCCCTAGTATACAAGTTCTTATTTATTAAACATTACCACTGGTTACCTTCCAAGGCCACAGTGATTCAATCTGTGTCATAGATATTTGTGTTGAGAGAAGACAAGCCACTTAGAGGCTTTCAAGCTAAACTCTAGAGTAAAAGAATTACTACACCATTGTATTATAAGTGAGAGGTGAGTGTGACTATGTCTACACGCAGACTTACTGAACTGTAGTAAGTACCTAATTGAATTATGATACGGCTACTGCACAGGGAGGACAGATTCCACTTTGTAAAGGATTCTGCTATTTCAAACCGTGGTTTTATTCCAACACAAGCTAACACTGAGCAACTGAAAATAGAGCAAGACGGTTTCCTGTGCATTTTTTTTCTTGTGGCTGGAATCTCTATGTCTAATTAAGTGTGAAACTCCCTTGTATCAGGTCATTTATAATGTTTGTCTTTAGACAGAGGGGTAAACTCACTCTGTGACCCTCCTTTTAGGGGACACATTACTAGAGCCTCTCCTCCACACAGCTGGCTGTTTCCATCAAATCTGTAGCAGTGCTATGTCCGTAGGAGCTGTGTCTGCTCTGTCAGGTTTGACTGAAGCTAGCAAACAAAGTTTGTTAGGCAGTAGGAAGAAACACACTGAGCACTCTTGCACATAAACATTGCCTTCTTAAGAAACCAGGACAAAATCCAGATGGTTGGAGCAAGGTGGTAGAGCCTTGCCACTGGGGCAAAGCTCTTCCACAGCTGCATACGCAGAAGCACTGTAATTCCTCATGGGCTCTCAAGCCCAAGAACCCGGCTGGCGGGACCGTGACGGAGGATGCACTCCAGTTCACAGAACCGGGAGAAACTTAGTCTGGCAGGAACCTAGTGGAGATCTGATCATATAAGCAGAGTATTTTGATTATGACAAAAAAGGTGAATTATGATGAAAAAAGCAAATTCCAAGTTCAGCCTAGGAAGAAGCTAGTGAGAAAAAAAGCAATTGGTCCCTTCACTGGTGTGAAACATTAGCAAAAGGAGAAATATTACAGCCAATGCAACAAGCAAAAGAGATTAATAGAAGTAATGTTGTGGATTAATTTCTTTTTTTTACACTCCTGCTTGAGGTTGAGAAGCATTTTGTGTCAGAAAATGTTTTTGCATTATGTGAGAATCAAGCCTACAGTACTGTGTATGAAGCGTACGTAGGAGAAACCTTACAGTTCTTCTGTTGGAGATCAGTGTACAGCTACGGAAATTTTGAAGTGATCCCTGCCTTTATCTGTAACCTAGTTGCTTTTATCCAACAATTTTGTTGTCTATATATCATATAACAAACAGCTGCCCTACTGATGGTTGGAGGACCTGGATGTTTTAGGGCTCAGTCATTAAAACATTTGCGACAATCTCTTATGGCAGCCAGAGATGTGCTTTTCATAAGGAAACCTGACGTCTAGGGTCAGGATGCCAGAGACCAGTCTGAAAATTGACAGACCCAACGTGCCATCTGATTTCTTCCTTCTGTCAGGGGCAGAGAGTCACCACAAGCACCTTCACTCCCTTTGGGTTTTTAGATCTAGATTGCCCATCCTCAGCTTTTAAGACATGGCTAGCTTGACTTTACAAACAACTCCAGAAAAGGAGTCTGGATTTTTAAAAGTGCTTGACAATTTCCTGGAGTTGGTATTCAAATGAACTATTTTGTGAATAATGCCAAACAGCAAAGGGAACTGCCAGGTTTTAGGCCTCTCATCTTGGTTACTCTTATCGATGTGTTTATGAAGGTACCGTTAACAGAGGACCATTTGATAGTGGCCAGATGCAGAACTTTCACATATGAAGCTGATGGGTATTCATAGTTAAAACAGCATTCAAACGGTTCATTAGTTAGAATGGCTGATTGCGTTCATAACCTCGGAGCCAACATTTAGTTTAGTCTCTATCAATTGGATCAACTTTAACTGAGACAGAATAACCTTTTAAAATGATTTCATAGAAGCAAGCGGGACAAGGAATAATATGACACAATATTCCTGAAATAAAACAGAAACTTGTCTGCAGTAGTGTGTACTATGTGATAAGTACTTTTCAAACACACAAAAGATAACACCTGCTCAGGCAAGCTCCATTAAAGAATTCACTATTGCAGAATGCATTTAAAAACCCCTAAAATTAAAAAAAGCAAACTAAAATAATTTTTAAAAATATAAATACAATTGTAATTTGCTTTTACAAAGGAGTTTCTGAGACCTGAAGAGGTCTGCTTGAGGAAAGCAATTGCAGTTCGCCTTACTGCTTATATAAGACAAAAACATATGTACAGTATTTTAAGGACCAAATTTGCTTGCGTAATACTTTCATTTCCTTCCCTCCCCAAATCCATTAGCTTAGAAAAACATTCTGCACAACTTACAGCAATAGCAAAGTGCTCTAACAGTAAGTTTAAGTCAATTCTATGCTGAGTGTTCAAAATATTACGCATTCTCATGTATGCATTCAGTGAATGTGAGTTTGCTTGGGCTTACATCGTTCCCAGAGAATTCTAGTTCTGATAACAAAGTTCAGATGGAAACTGTTGTGCAGCCCCATGGTCTAGATCGCACCGAACACGGAACAAGCACACCACGTTTTTAGTGGTATACATTACACGACCAAAGAATATACACTGACAAGTTCAGATGGAAACTGCAATCATTTAAAACTGCAATAAAAATAATTTTTCAAATATCTGGGATTTATGGTTTGATAACTTCACTGTTACTGCTGCTGTCTACATAAATTTCACTCAAAGGATTCTACTAAGACCAAGTATCAGGATCTTTAGTTATGGCTTCCCTCTGATCAGTGAAAAAAGGCAAAGTCCTTCTAACACATTCACCCACAGCAACGAAATGAGCATTATTTCAATTGGATTTTGTGACTACTCATTGGGTTATGTTTGGTTTTATATGAGCAGTGAAACAGTTAACAACACGTAATTGAAATACGAGTTGCAATGTATTTGGAACGAAACGAAGTAAACAAGGCTATCGACAAGCTGCTACTGTTTCAAGCTCTACAAACATAAAGCAGAAGTGTCTCCACAAGACAAATTTCAGTTACATTTTCCATTTTTGATTAACAACTGTAATAACTGGGGAGCGCCTTCAAAAAAAAGTTCAGACTCTAGGGAATGACTGAGAGGTATCTTTTCAGACTCTAAAACAATTTCTTGAAAGGCAGTCCTTGCAGTTTGGGAGGCACTGTTCTAAGATATCTTCTACAAATTATATTCAAATAAACAGTAAAATTGTCTCCTAATAAAATTCCAGATCTACACTGCAAAGTAAGAACGAAGTGAAAACAATGGAATAAAATATCATCCCTTTTCTTGCAAACGTTAACACCAGAAGAGAAAACTCTTTCTCACTGATTGCCAAGTACTGGAGAAGAGAATAACACTTCTAGATTGCCTCATCTAGTTTTCAGATATCACCAGTTTCCATGCTGGAGGTAAGAAATTCTCAAAAACTGCTGATCTGCATACTGACAGAGTATTTTTTTCCTAGTTCGGTATTGTTGCTGCCATGTTTCTTGCTGTCAGTTTGTCCAGAAATCTCTGCTTCTAGAAACCTACCAGGATGCTGTAAAATTTGTACAAGAGTATTAAGCTATTATCTCCTCCCTGTCAAAATCTCTAGCATGACCTTTCTGAGAATGACATTAAAATAGGAATAATCAGTATGTGTGTATGCACACGCTATTACTGAAAATAAATATAGCAGTAGGTAACATAATTCCTGAACATCTCCACAAAGAATGCAGTCTAAGCAGTGACCTCTCCTGCACTTATCTTCAATAAGCTCTTACTGAAATTTGCTAATGGGTTCTGATAATCTATTATTTATTGCAACAGACTCTGATAGAGAGGCTTAGCAGAGGACTCCCCTGTGTTTACAACATTCATCTAAAATCTCTCGCAAGTGACAGAAACATGGCACCTTCACCTACAGATACAATTTCATTTGGTTGCAGTTATTTCATTTCTATTTGCTTTTAAAAAACTAGAACCCTTCTTCGCCCCAAATACACAGCTTGACCTGCTTTCATATAACCTAGTGCATCTTTAGCTGGGTCTTACAGAAAGCTGTAGATACCGATACGCGTTCATAAGTTTTACTTGGCTTTGAGGACATACCTCCATGTTATACTTTTCCACTGTCCTTCTCAACGGATCCACGACCTGCCAGCAAATCAAGATGCAAAGATCAATCAGTAGCATCCCTCCAACTATCACCAATAGCTTCTGGTCTTTAATGATCTGGAGAGACAAAAAAGAAAACAAAAGAATAAGGGAGGAGGTTCCTATGAGCCACTGATAGACCCCTTTACAGCTTTATTCCTATGTAGCGACAAAAACACAGGTTGCTAACAAAAAGGTTTTTAAACAATGAACGTAGAAAAGTTTCAGAAATATCAAAAGACAAAAGCAAGAAGACACACAATTACTTTATTTTGTTTCATGTTTATTAGGAGTATCTAAAGTGCATTCTGACTTCTGAAAAGAAACCGAGAGGACTCTTAAATGTAAGTATTGATATCCAGGTTTCATGTTACCTTCTGGAAAATGAAAAAAAAATATTCTAGAGACCCCCTGTTGTGTTTCTGTATGCAAATGTGTAACAACGTTCATTACATCTTACAGAGCAGCAGGAGTTAAGAAAGAATTTATTTTTCACTGAGATTTACAGTGTTCACGTTTTCATAACATTCTTGGATATGGAAAACACACTTGCAAGGTATTGCAAGACAAGTTCATTTCCGAGGGTTTTTTTGGGTGTGTGTCTTTAACATTTGCCTCTTACCCAGGGAGCAGAAAGGGATGATGTATTTTTTCTATATTACAAAAGTTAGAGGCTTTTATGCGCATGCAACTTAAAACAAATTTTTAATTTTGCATGAATTTTAGGTTCAAAAAAGAAAACTAGATTCCCTAATAAAAAGAACAATCAAAACTACTTCTTACAGTCTCATATAGCCGCGTGCTATCCCTGTATTATTTCTACCATTATATACACAGCAACACAGAAAAAATACACCGCAAGTACATTATTTCTTCAGCAAAATTGTAAACATGTTCAAATATCAGGTTTTAGCTAACTTTATGTCAGTCCTCTTACACCTATGTTTATGTTTCATAAATTAATTTATACTTCTATTACTAATGAACACTCATCCAATATTCAAAAGATATTGTCAAATTGTTTTAACATGGACAAAACCACATATTTTTCCATGGTTTTGGTTCTCAGAAATAGTTGGCTTAATCCAAATGAAATATAAAAAATTTTAAGCCTGAGCAGCTTAATAAAGTTGTGATTATTTCAGTTCAATTTGATAAACTTGTTAGGATTTTGAAAATGCATTACAAAGCCAGAAGTGTCAGCTAATCTTCATACAGGCAAGGCTGGTATTCCTGTCTAGAATAAATTGTATTTGCATGGAATTCCTACCAAACTTGATAAAACATGATAAAAATGAATACAATTGGAAAGAATTTAAGGGGTACATTAGGAAGTTTGGTTTTCATATTATTTGGTGAGATAGATACATTCTAGACTTTGAAAGATGTTTCTGTACTACTGTGCATTGCTTTTTGTTAATCTGCTAGTTTATTTTATAAATCATTTGAAGTAAACTAACTGTAGAACTAAGGCTAGCAGTCAGAATGACTTAAAGGACTTGATGTATTACTTTCATTTCCTGAGACCAGTTATATAAATCCACATAGTTCTCATCATCATAAAGGACCAAAAAATTATGCTTTCCACATGTTGCAGCAGTAATGAAGCAGTACATCCATCTCAACAGAGATAGCAGAGGCATGCCTGGAAAGGGACGGTGAAGGGGAGAGGTGCAGATTTCATGGTCGTATGTCTCGGTGGTGGATGGTTTGGCAAGGAGAAGTTTGCAGGAAAAGGTGTCTTAGTGGGAGGTGCAGGGGGAGGAAGACTTGCAATGTGTTTCTTCACTAAGCTAAAAGGAAAGCAGATATTAAGCAAAGATTCTCAGACACAGTTTGGTCTGCTGTCTTCTTTGAGAAAACATAACTATGCCTAAGCTTTTAGTTGTTTACCAAGTTACAGTCAAAGCTGAAACAGAACGGTTAATCACCGAGGTTAGCCTCTGTAAAAAAAGCTCATGCATTTCTTTATCTCTTTTTGAATGCTTCTAAACAGGACTTGGGTGACCTAGTGCTGCTCCTAGTGTCAGTGGAGACGCAGGAGAGAAAACCACGGGGAATCAAGTCCAAGGAGAATTTGGATTTAGATGAAATTTAGGCACCTCAAGCCAAATTTGGTTTTCTCCCTCTTAAGTGGCTAGGTAATTTGTTTTATTGATATATTTTGATTGATCTTTCTTTTTAATTGATGAGGTTTATTTTACTGAAGTTGGCTTGAAAATTTACCATTGACTTGAAGTCAATGACTGAAGCTGACTTGAAGTTTAACCGTTACGTGTCTAGCCTCTCTCAGTAGCCAGTGGGCAGAGACAGAAACCTTCAAAGGATAAATCATCTCAGGTACAATTCAGGATCAGAGAAGTTAGTGTACTGAAATGCGTCCTTCCCTCCGTGTCCCACCCCAAGGGTGTGAAGACAATTAACTTGAGCTAAAAATACGCATTTGAGAAACTTAAAGCTACGGGAAAAGAATCTGCCAGAAATGTTTCCCTCTGCTCTACTGAACCATAAAAGCTCTGTGTAAAAAACACCCAAAACATCAGTTAACGATGCGCTGTCATTCTAACGAAAATAGTGAACATTTTACCTAGTACAGGTAAAACACGACACAAGTAGCCCACTGTATTCTAAATTTCTACAAACTATACTGATATTGAAAGTAGGGTTGTATTAGCTGCAGATTTACCAACACCTGGCAACAGTCATCGAACTGGTACAGCAATGCCAGGAGCAAAAGAGTGAAAGAATAGTACTAAAAGCAGCAATAATGAAAATCCACTCACTAACAAGGTCAAAAGAAATCTCATATTAGCACCTGTTCAGAATCACATTGCTAACTGCCCTTCCTTGCTCTTGTGCATCTTTTATTTGTACCTGACCTTGCACTACTGAAGGTCACTATTCATATTTTAGTCCACATGTAAGTTTGTTAACTTTTTTTGGGGGGTCAGTTAATTATTAGAACAAATGAAAGCAGAAATCCAGCAAACAGTGGAGCTCTTCCTTGGATACCTCTTGGAGCATTTTTTCCTGTGTTACACCGTGAATGGCCCTTTTCTGGACAGAAGGCGAGAGGTGCATAACAGCAGCTGTGACTGGCAGCGGGTATTATTCAGCCCTTACTTCTGCCAGACAGCCAGGAGGAAGGCAAGAAAAACAAAGCCCGTAAGATAACCTGAGGAAGCGATCTGCACTGCTGTAGTGAGCTCTGTAAGGCACAGCACTATCAACGCTGCATGCAGGGTAAGCGGGCTGAAAGCAGGGCTCCTGACGCTGCCTCACCCCCTCATCATCCTGCTCCGTCCTTGGCAAAACCACCGCAGTAATGAAGCTCTGAAGCAGAACTCTTCACCAAAACGGTGGCTTTTCAGAATGAAATGTTGAGATTCAATTATTTTTTTTACTTCTGCAAGTGATTAGCAGTTTGCCCTAACATAAATCTACTCTGAGAAGCGCTGTTGGTGTATCACTGGCAGCGATTCCAAAAGGCTTGCTGATCTCCCCCTCGCCACCCTCAGGAAGCCCAGCTTTCCCTCTCCCCAGCCATCACTCCCACCCACCAGCACTCCTTAGGTTCAGTACGTTCACTCCTTGGGAAACACCAGATGCACCGAAGGAGTCTTGACTCAGATCTTGTGAACGCAACAATTTCTCTGCCTGACAAAAGGAAGTCGTGAGCAACTGAGGCTCCTTACAATCAAATACATCGTTCTTCTTTCAGAGGAAGATTCTTATATTTTAACTTTTTCATCCTCCTCCTAGAATTCAGTAAATCAGAGAAATGCACGGTGGCTAATAAAATCCATTTTTGCAAGTGCTCCTGACTCTTTGCTGAAGCCAAGCTCTCATACAGCAGCATCTGTGGGTAATATTTTCTACCATCTGTAATTGGATAGGTGAATCTGTCTCATTCTGGCAGATCTGCCCACTGTTATAAATGCTGTTGCTACCAGGCTGGACTACATATCTGGATATGAAGCTATCTGTCCTCAAAACAAATTCACTCAGAACAGAAACTGGTAGGCCATTTTCTCCTCAGCAATATCGCTGTATGAGGAAATCATATTTTTTCTAAAAAGTTGTGACCACGAAGACAAGTTCAAGATCCAAGTCCTTATCTTCCTTCCATGGACCTTGCAGTCTGATCACAGGAGATATAAAATCTATCTAAAGCTCTGGAATGAAGCTTCTGCTCATGAAACTCTTGGGGATTTTCTAGAACTATCACAGGCTGTACTACCTGCCATGGCAACTTCAGCTGTTCATTTGGTTGCTATTTCACAGTCCTTTCGTGGGGCTATTTCATTTGCTTTCTAAAGCACACCCATTGTGCCCCGCAAGACCCTATGCACCACCATTTTATGGGATCAGCTGGCAATCTGGCAAACAGCAATTAAACATTAGGCTTGCTTTTTGTAGTTAAGGCTAAGGCAAACTTTTCATTATTTCTTACCTTATTAGAAACCAGCTCTGCAAATGCCTGTGATATGGACCTTAAAGCTGAACTCTGTTCTTAACCAAGAACAAGAAGTCTTACATATGAAGACTTGCCCTCTTCTCCAGGGTGCAACATTAGGTTGGTGCTGAGTTCTACAAACAGCTTTCCAGCGTGGATTGAACAGTTCATTTCCTCCTGCGTTTTTTTTCAGAGCTGCTTTATTACCAGGAATTTCACCTCCCTTTGTCAGAATAAAACATCTTTAAATTTAAAGAAAGATCTATTAGCTAAATCTTGGTGGTGTTTTGTTGGGGTTTTTATTTATTTGTTCATTGAATTCATAGAAACATAGCAAGGCTATGTATCTATTGGGCTATGTAGCCCCCCAAGCAGGGTTTTTTGTGTCTATTTATAGGTCTTGAGATAAAGATGTATTTTCTTTTTCCTTGAAAATTTAGGGTTTATTATGTTTAAGAGGGCAATTCCACTTTCTCTTATGTAAATCAACCGTTTCTAGTCCAGTGGACAGATCTGTCCCTTGCCTTCTGGCACTAGCTGGATAAACACTTCATGCTATTCAGTAAGTGGTTTTGCTTTTTTTTTTTTTTTTAAATTGTCCCTTCCCCAGACTCCTGGAATGGAATCTGTAGAGAGAAACCCTCTTTAAAGGATCCCTCTGTGAAGCTTTCGAGACCTCATTCCAACAAATGAATAGCACTGGCGGCACTTATTGAAGCCTTCAGAAATCTGAAACCCAATGTTTCTTTCCATAGCACATACAGAAATGCTGATAGGAGTCCTTCCTCTGAACTAGAGGGGAAAGACAAAAAATAACAGAGTTTTGGGGAAAAAATGGTAAGTCTGCAAGGCTGGCAAAAGGGACCATGTAACTACTCCTAAACTTGCCTTCAGTATATTTTCTCCATTGCATAAACTACCTTTTCATTTCTCCCAGTATGATTAACTGGGAAACATCTTAGGTTTGGTCCCCTACATTCAGTGGGTCAGCACCGGTGGGATGGTGCCATGAGGTTAGTAATGGAGGGTCAGTGGTAGATAGGTGAACTTTGCCATACGTGGGCCAAGGGAGGTATCTATCTTTGAGTTATTAAAGCCATTAATATTTTAGAGGACTATTCTGTATTACACTCTTCATTTCTATTGTGTAATGGAATGAGAAAAAAGGACTATTGAAAAGACATTACGCACTTGTTCCCAATAACTCCACAATGTTTTTTCAACACCTATTATGAGTATTTCCTATAATAGATTCTATGATTAGTATTGGGAACATTTTTTCACACTGCAATTACGTTAGTTTAAATGAGTGAACGCTAACATTTTAAAAAGCAAATTTTGTAGTAGCAAGCTTTTTGGACCAGTAAGTCACTCGGAGTTAAAAGCTAAGCTTAAGACTTTTTACTGTCTTAGAGGTACTTTCATTAACTCGATCAAAGACTTGTATATCTACTTATAAATTGGGAAATAAATTTGTTTACTGTGTGGATCTACTGTGACTCCTGCAGTCTCAGAACTTTACAATTTTTGCCACTTTCCACAATAATGGACTGCACGGTACTACTGATAATAACGAACAAGTGAATATGACCGAAAAGCTTGGGATTGAGAATTAAATAGCTACGGTCAGTAGCCTGCTAAAGCACACATTTCTAGAACGTCTCTTCATTGCTGACTCATGCTTAGAACAATTGTAGAACATCTTTGGGCAGACTCACCCTCTCAATAACTGCATTGCAAATGTGGATGTGTTGACTCTATGCCTTGCTGCCAGGAGAAGCTATCCATTTCAAAAACACCTTGCCCCTTTTCCGACTCATATAAAAGACAGGTGGAACATCCTAGAGGGACGCTCCCTAGGGGGAGGAGAAGGTACAAATTTTGCAGAGGTTACAGAAGGGGATGCATTCAGTGACAGCTTAAAGAAATTATAAAATACCTCATCTTTGAAAGCCTGAGCCTCAATCATGGCTACAATGCACTGGAGAATTGGAGAGATGATTTTACTAACATCACTAATTCAACCTTGGGGAGCACACAGAGCAATATAACATGGCTAGTTTCACAAAACTCTTTTGGAAGGACAAAAATGAAAAGAACAAAAATGACACTGAAGAAATCGGGCTTGACAGCATTAGAACCTACCATTTTTGCTATACAATGATTTGGAGAACAGCCTTAGAAATAGACCTTAGCCTTGCGTTAACTTCCGCGCTCTACTGTTAAGTAAAGCCAGGTACACTGCCTTGAGCTGCATATCCCATCAACAAAGCAGGTGAAATTCACCTTTGTGAGAAACGCCTCTGCTGAGCCCAATACTGCATAGGCCATAAGTGTGGAGGAATTTCTACCGGGGATGTGAATTTTCATCTGTAGTGATAAAAGGGATCCCATGCTTTAGAAAAAAAAGTGCACAAAGGATTTGAATGGTCTGGAAGAGATGTTCTGATTTTGTTTGAGATAACATTAAAATATCTAGACCTTAGTATTTTCTTTAATGAACAATTCTGTGGGAAAGCATAGTACATTGTTACCAAATAGNAAAAAAAGTGTACAAAGGATTTGAATGGTCTGGAAGAGATGTTCTGATTTTGTTTGAGATAACATTAAAATATCTAGACCTTAGTATTTTCTTTAATGAACAATTCTGTGGGAAAGCATAGTACGTTGTTACCAAATAGCTGGGGACATCAATGTACTTGATTACATTTACAGTCCAATTCCAAGCTATTCAGGAATAAATTGCCTCATACTGTATAGCAACATGCTCTTTATTTCTCTGTCTTCCATTAGCCTCATAATACATAGAAATTATGGTTGTAGCACCATTTGTGAGCAGTTATGTTTCACACAGAGTTTTCATTGTTTTCACTGCTACTAAGGTTTAGCCTTATGAAACTGTACGATGGAGAAATTTACATACATAAATTACTTCAAAAGAAGATTTTTCTCCTAGATGTACAGTTCGTTAGCTCAACTTCTTTCTGTGACAGGAGCCTGAGATTTAGCTGCTTGATCCATATTTATATGAATGTAAATTTTAGAAACATGATTCCTATTGTTCCTTGGCTGGCATTTTGGCTGATCAGCTCTTACGAAAAAACAGGATGCTAATTTTACATCTAAATATGGATTCTAGGATTATACTGACTGTTTTCAAAGCATGGAACTGAAAACTTACATCTATTTGGGGAAAAAAGTAATAAAATAATTTGGTTTCCACATATATCGCGTTATCTGTACTATCTCTGTATATTAACAACCCATGAAGCTATACCTGAATAATTTACACTGCACTGTAAGTATCATGGATGACTTGGTCCAGTGGTAAATATTCATAATCAAAAAAAAATAAAGCCCAAACATAAGTACATTTCAAACCACTGTCTTCTTTCTTACTCTCAAAGTCTGAACAATAATGCTGAACATTTCTTTAGGTATCCATATGCTGGTTCATTTTCAGCAGATGGCCCCTAATAGATTGTTGTAGTGTTGGTATGGTTACCCAAAGGAAATTTTTGGATCCTGACACGTCTCCTTTTCAGACTTATGATCTCTCATATATACTTCGTGAAATACATGTGCATCCTGGGGGAAATCCAGCATATAGCTTTTTGTTATGCACACAAAAAGCTCTAGCTAGATTGAAAAAAAAAATCTTGGAAGATTATAAATATTTACAGTCTGAAAACTGACCTGGAAAAATATTTTATAGCAGCAGTTACAGGAATAAATTATTATGTAACATGATCTACGTTCATGCTAATCCAGAAAGAACTACCTCTGCAAAGACATTTAAGTGAGTAAATAAGATGTGGTCTGTGAGGTTCTGACCTAAACTTTCTGTCAATATAATCTGGAAAACTTTGCTTTGTCCATTTTTAAATGATTAAGATAGTGAGTATATATTTTAAAATCTCTTCAGTACTTTTGTGAGAAAGATTATAGATTGTAATAAATTTGAAATTCCACAGGTGACTTTAAAAACCTATAGAAAAATACATAAATAGAGATCACACTCATCCTGTAAACTTTGTCTCAGAAGTTTTCAAATGAGGGATGGAGGTAGCAATAAGCAGAGACAAGTTGTGAGGAGAAGGCAGCAGCACATGTGTGGGCTCCAGCTGCTTTCCTCTCTCTCTGTTTTTTTCCCCAGGGACACTGTGCAATCGCAGGTACTGACAGCTTCCCTGCAGTGGGTACCACGGTGTGAGAGCACACAGCCTGGTGCTGCCCACCCCGACTGGAGGGGTCAGGACCGGGGGCTGCTCGGAGCAACCCACGTGCCCGGCTCCCCAGGAAGAGCATGGATGGTCTCTTACGTCTTCCATGTGCCTCAGTTTATGGACCGTGAATTATACGAATTAGGGAGGTGAGGCAGACAAATTTATGTCAAAAAATGAATTGGAAAGGCAACAAGCTAAAAAGTTTGAGAACTCCTGCTCTGCTTCACTCAGGTAACAAATATCCTTCCCAAAACCAAGTGCTGTCCTTTTCTGAAAACTGCGCTCAAAGAGATTTCTAAAGCGTAAAAAGTAATTCTGACAGTTAATTATTTTTCTTCATGTTGGCACTTAATGGTTTTATAAATGAGACCACCTTCCTCAAAACTCCTACTGCCTTTTTTTCTGGTTTAAGTGAAAAAGACTGCAACGGAAAACTGCCTCTTTTGATATACAGACCTATCGCGCACCCAGAGCAGAAGCACTGTGTCTGCTCCATGGCATCGGCGTCCTGTAGAAAACTAAGGCTGCACTGCTGTCCTAGTAATGCACATGGAGGCACAAATGTAAATTGAGAGGTCCTCGCAAGCTGTAGGTTTTCAATGATTGACGTTTTAGCCACAACATAAGCCTTTTAACATTTTCGTGAGCCCATTCTTTTTAAAGAAAATTAAAGGACAGAGAATTCAATCATAGAGCGAGCTGCACACGTCAGCAAAAGGAACCTTTAGAACTTTGCACACCTTGAGCTAAAAGAGTAACCAGTAGCTATCATGAGCCGTACAACAGCATAACAGGAAGACAAGGCACATGCTTTGCCTGTAGGTATTACAGATATATAGCAATAGAAAAAAGAACCGTGAAACCCTAAAATGCTGTGTTCGGGTTTTATGCTCTTGTGAGCTTTTGTGCAGCCATGCCAGCCAGTCCTAATTTCAACTTTCTCTTGACCCTTATTCCTTTACCACAACTATGCTCCTTTCCCAGTATATGTCCCTACTTTTCAGGCCTGCCATTCTGCCTCTAAATTTCATTCTTAATCTAATTTTAAACCAGACCGAATCTCTTAACTGTAGTTTGCTGCTTGAATCTCAAACTCGGGCTCTATGCTTCACCATACTCAGCTTTTTTGACCGCTTCTTAGAGCCTTTCCTGCCCCATTCAACTCTATGCTGGTTCTCAATCTTATTTGAACTCTCTGGCAATTCTTATCCAAATTCAGTCTCCCTTCTCAACTCCTCCCAGTCTATAATCCCAAGCTTTTCTGTATTGTTTTTATCCAGAGAGGCTTCTGTTCCCTCCGAAGCCCTTAGCAGCTAACCCGATTTCTCATTCTCAGCATCTTCCCTGCTCCCTACCTCTTGGCCTCGTGGTTTTCTCACAGTGCCAGCCTCCCTTCCCCATGCTATTGCCAACAAAGTAGTCTGTAAAATCTCCTATACGTCTTGGATGCACGAAGACCACAGCTCTCTTCAGAAGCCTTTTAATGACTTAGTAGGTTGCATGTAAGAAAATAAGTTCACTAGACTGCAGCAGGACAGGCTTAACTAAGTCAAGTTGGACTGGTAAGTCATTTCTCTCTGTTGTGGCTGGTTGTAGTTTTCTATCCCTGGGATAGTACCAATATCTTTTCTCAATACTTGTTAAGCTCTTTAACCCTTTCTCATCTGTGAGAACTCTACAGTCACGTAGTAAATTCAAGAACAGAGAAAGGCTTATGAAATATCATCAATGAGTAGAATAATGTTGGCAAAACTATAGTAGCAGAAGTCTTAAGAAAAGATGCTGTTATGCATCTCTTTGTACAACTACGTTCTGTATTTATCTTGTAACGACATTGTCAGCATAAAGACATACGCCACCAGAAGTCTACAGTGGTAGTAATAACTGAGTACACTGACAATGTTTTCAGTGAAAATTGAACATAAAACATCCCTCTCCTGATGTCACAGTTAAAGAGTTAAGTATGAATAGACAGAGCCAGAATGTACTATGTTGTGGATAAGACAAGCCTATCATAGCAATGTCAACAAAGAAGTATTGTACTTGTAAGTATGAACTGCTACAAGCAACACTGTGATCCAGATCATCATGCTTTATCGTATTCACTTACAAATGGTCAAATACTTGTCTCTGTGGGAGCAGAATATATAAAGTTTATGGACTCTTTAAAAACCACTGCTTTGAATTTGATACTATCCTGGCACTTGTCAAAAGTGAATGGTCTTTATTTGGCATACTGGAGTTGTGCAGGAGCAGTCACTACATAGGACTGCTTTAATGCTCCCTAAAACCTAAGACAACACAGTTCACACTAAAAAAGGCAGCCTCACAACCTTCTAAATTTTAACAAAAGGGCTATCTTCTTCAAACGGTTCAGCTAGCTAAATCTTTTCTGGGGTACCGCATGCTCTCCTGCCGCTTATATTCTCCTCTCTCTCCACTTATCTACTGTCATACCTCCTCTTGCGGCGAGGGAAACAGAAAAGCAGTCCCCACCTCTCACTGAGCAGAAGATACTCTGTTGCCCAAACCAACAGAAAGGAGACATATCAAAACCAGAATTGTACCTCAATTATAAGTGTTACAGTTATTTTTAATATTAAATCTATTCTGCTTTCCATTATCTCTACTAACCTCTTTAAACTCAGAAATAATTTATTTCCCCCTACTGATTTTGTAATTTCCATTTGACAAAAATTGATTCCCTTGCACCCCTCTGTTTCAGATCCAGCTAAAATTAATACATTTTTAATTTGTTTTCTTTGAGCCCTAGCAAGATCAAAGATGGTAACAGAGTTCTGGGAATCTTGCAAAATTTGTCAGTTAGCAGCCTGACAGCAGAAAGAGTGTATTCTGAATTTTACTGTTTATTTTTTTCCAATAAAAAAGGACTAGATGTATAAATGGGTGAAAATAAGAGAACTGTGAGAGCTTTATAAACAGAAGTTAACCAAAATCGTCACTTAATTCAAGACAACATACATAATTTAATTCCACTCTCCACTGCACCATAATGGAGCTATAGTGTATTATTATTTAAAATTCTATACATTTTCTCACAAGGAGAAGGAAAACCACCCATTTCTTCACAAAGCCGTGATGTACAATTAAGCATATGTGTCCAGTAAAAGTTTGGAAGCTAGCTTGCCCTATCTGATGAAGATAAATAGATTCACTCATTATATTCTTCTCTTCCTTACTTAATATCCGCTTCCATGAAATGAATAAACAAGTATCTTTAACTGCTTGGAAAATTTTCCTGACAAAAATACCCTGGATGACAGGCAAAAGTGGTATACCTAAATGTCAGATTTTAGGGTCACATGCAGGTGGAAACTGAAGCTACCACAGATGAATAGGATCCACAGTACTTAAATAATTTTGGAACTTTCTACTCGTATTGTAAAGTCAGTCTGCTCTGTCATAGTTCAGCTAATTCAAAAATCATTAATGTACTTTTTCATGCAGCACTACCTTTGTTTATTTGTCAGTTTAGGTATAGTTTGTGAAAATTTCTATTGTCTATGCTTCCACAGATACAAAATGCTTTGTCTGTAAACTACATCTACTGAAAATGGAAATGTCCGTCTTGTAAGACATTAGTAAAGAATGTCATGTTTTGCAATCAACCCTTAAAAACAGTTGTATCTATTTATCTAAAATTTATGACCAGTAAACATTTATCATGGATAGCTAATATATTTTGCATTAAGAAAACTGTTGTGTTTTATGATTCATGCTTGTGCTCTGGAATGGGACATTCAAATAAAGTAAACTAAGATAATTCCGTGGAACAGCCATTCTTTCAAGTTTCAAGAACAAAATGCATTCTTTCTTTAATTCCACAATATCGAATAAGGTGCCCTAATAGCCTTGGCATTTCCAGTGTCATTCAGAGCAAAGCATCTCATTGGTCAGCATTCAGATGTCTGAAAGTTTATCTATCTCCCTTATTCTAGTCAGTGTCTTTATAAATGATCTTAAACCACTTTTAACATCCATCTGCGAATAAACAATTGCAATTTACAGTTGTTGATGGGCCTGTTGAAGAACAGGCACTATATAGAATTTAAGGATTATGTTTACTTGGCAGACAATGAAATTTCATATTGAGCAGCAATTTGCAGCTCTAAAATGTAATGTGTTCTGAAAAACAATAAAGAAANAATTGCAATTTACAGTTGTTGATGGGCCTGTTGAAGAACAGGCACTATATAGAATTTAAGGATTATGTTTACTTGGCAGACAATGAAATTTCATATTGAGCAGCAATTTGAAGCTCTAAAATGTAATGTTTTCTGAAAAACAATAAAGAAATTATTTAGTGACAGTCCACTTAAGTACCTGTTCATTCCTATTTGGAATACTGTGTTGTAGAAAAGATAAAATTCTCAGGATAATCAAGGTTATTAAGTACATTTATGTGTTACACTGGAATTATGTTGTGTAACTACACTGACTTACAAAGATCTGTACCAATATAGCTGAAAACATCTTTGCAATATAAAATTTCATTTTGCAACAAGGTAAAGTACTGGCTCAGCTTTGAATTAAAAGTCTTTAATACAGGAAGTCTAAGATCTTTGAAAAATACGTAATGGACACTGGTAGCATAAAATGATATATTAGAATGGGCTCTTTGCATAGGTGCAGAAAGTGTGGCCTCCACTTCCCTCCATCCAAAATATCCCATTTCTGGTACAGGAATTTCTTCTAATTTTACTTGAATTTTAAGATATTTGTCATTTAGTCTTCATTATTTTTTACACTGAATGATATTTGGAATTTAATTAACAAATATTTAAGCAAACATGACATGACTGAATATCAGAGGAAGGACTAGGTGGCTCTGTTGTTAAGGTGCCCGAGTGCTAGGTTCAGTTCCATCCATGGCATGAACTTACTTAACCTAACACATAAATCCTCTCAGAAACTGAGTTAACTCTCTCTCTCTGTCTCTCTAAAGCCCAAAACTTTATAGGGATAGGTGTATCTTGTGGTGACAGCAAATCCCTACATGTTGCAACTGCAGAAACAATAACATAGTTTTAATAAAAAAAGAAGAAGAACACAGCTCTTCCATGAGCGCACATGGAGGGAAACAAACACGAGGAATCTGACGAGGTTTTGGAATATTGTTCTACTTGTTTCAAGTGTAAATGACTCTTTACCACTTATTAGAATAAGTCTATTCAGCTGCATATAGGAACTGCATTTGGTGCTACTTCTCACTGTAATAATATTCTTTTTTTTCTCTATTTCATGCACATTTCTCTTTGTGCATTTTCCATCAAAATTATTTCTATTCACCAGTTTTCTCAATTTTAAATAAAACCATCTGATTAAAAGCACTTCATGTGTGAAAAGAAGCCCCATGGGAAAAATATCAGATGAACAATACAAACATGAAGTGTTGTACTACTCCTAAGCTGAGCCTAATTGTTTACAGAAAATATTCTATACCAAAAATGCCGGAAATTACTTCTGTGAGATTAATTCTGACCAGTCTTATTCTAAACTTATGAATTTCAATCAAAATTAGAAATAGAAAGCTGTATAACCAGCACTCTCTCTTGCCTCCTCCTACCAACCCCTGAGAAACATGTGTGTAATACCTCTATCACAGACATATACAGACAACATTTCATAACAACTGTGAATCTACCAGAAGGAGACCTCTGAGTGCTGAAGCATACCAAATAAGAGTGAGGATCCAAATTCACTTTGAAAGTTCACAGCCATCTCCACTGTCCAGCCCTCATTAAAAGGACTGAAGGGCTGCTGCTCAACTCCAACACTCAAGAGACTAAAAATGAGACCAAGAAAACCCCAATATCAAATCATTCATGACCTTTGAACACATGAGCACATTCAGGCTCAAGTATGGCCATCCAGGAAAGGTAGCAAAACAGTTAGAAAATTATATTAACAAGGCAACAAGGAAAGAGTTTACTTCCCCTCACCTTTTTCTTCATTTTTACATTTTTGAAAATTGCATGAACTCTCCACGTTTTTGCAAACATTGCTCCAAATGCAGTTGTGTATCCCACTGTAAGAATCCATGTTCGGACCTAAAAAACAAATATATATAAAAAAAGACAAAGCCATTTAATTTTCAGTAGGCAATGTGGATATCATAATTTCAGTCAACTTTTATCTCAAGAATTTGAGAAAAAAAACATTCAAAGAACTTCACAAAAATGTTGATATTTCAGAATTGTCTCATTCATTGCTTTCTTGCTTTTTTTCTCATCCCTGCAACTCCTCTCCAAGTATAACAAATATGGGTGAAGAATTAACAATCTCTTCCATGTGTAAAAACACAACTGCTACAACACTTTGCCTTTTTTTTTTTTTCATTTTTATTGTGTTCTGTGCAGACAGAGAAAGGAACCAGTGGAGCAAAGCAAGGGACTGAGACTAGAAAAACTAGCCAGGGAGCTATTATTAACAGCAACATTTTGAACAGAAATTAATAAAGAAGTAGAGATGTTATTCAGACTAAATAATAGGAAATTGTACTATGTGAGGTATGCATCACTTAATGAGCATTCTGTGAAGATAAGAAAAACTGACCTTAAAATTATCTTACAGAGAAAAATGGCAAAACAGGATCATAGCCTTGGTGGGCAGGCCTTGGGGACAAGACCTGAATCAAAGATAATACCTGCAATACGATTCTAAGAAAAAGATGGTGTGTTTACACAGAATAATGGAGTAATGGGACCGTGAACTGGCCACAGCTTTGGCGTAGGCCTATCCAGACATTTTCCTTATAATGAGCTTCCCAGAGAAAACCAACAGATTTTCAAACTAAATAAGTCATGATGTCTTTAGAGTAAAAATTAGAATGATTTTGTTTTTAGCATAATTGATGAGGGAGGACAGAATACAGGTTACAAAAGCTTTTTTGTGCAATTCCCCACCTGCCCATAGCATCCTTGTAGGTAGGTCCTTGCTTTCAGACCTGGGTCACCTAAGCCTATGACTTTCAGAGGTGTAGCAAGTTCTGCACAGCCCCCTCTAATTCCTTGGAAGTTTCTCTTCTCATTACCCTGGAGGCCTGGCTGTTTGAAAGCTTTTCTGCCCTGAACAGACTATTTTCTTCCCCAAAGAAGGACCAGAGACTACAGAGCGTAGCAGGTGGAAGACCATGCAAGAGGCACAGCAGGGAGCTGGAAGCCTACAGCTGAATCTGAGAGCCTGAGACATTACAAGGAGGAACAATCTCCTCCTCTAGAGACTCCACCTGGTCTGGCTGTCAAAAAGGAATACTGCACAAAAGCGAATGAAGAGGTAAAAATAAAATGCACTGTGCACTGCAGATGGAAATACCGAGGGAGAGACAACGGCTAAAGACAGGGAAGGCAGAGCTAGAAAAGAGGAAAACAAGGCTTCTTTTGGCCATGTGGACCATGCATCCTTGGCCAAAAGAGCTGGGTTTTTATATAAAAACCACCTGATTTGTGGAAACCAGGTCATTCTGAGAAAGGATTTTGAAAAAAAACCCCAACTTTTAGATGACCTAAAGACAATGTTTTTCATTGGAAAACAGCCTGGTTTCACATCTGACTTCTAGAGTGTTTGGGATTTTTCACTTTAGGACGTACGTATTGATGAGAAACTAGTTGCTGTAGTAAGATGCAAAACTTGGGATCTAAGATCAGTATTAGGAATAATCTAAATGTTTCACTTCTAAATACATGTTATTCAGTTTTTCCCTTTCCAAACATCTTCAGAATTTCCATTTTTGTATTCATAATGTGATTTTTTTCCCAAAAAAATTTCTGTAGAAAAGAAATTCTGTTTTTTAGTAAGCATTAGTGACTGGGTATCAAGGCAGAAAAGCAAAAAAGATACAGCTTAGTCAAAATATTCATAAAGGAATAAGAGACATAAAATTACTACAGTTCCCTAAAATAAGGAAAGAAGATACGTATGGTCAATACTGGTGAATTAGTGAGAGAAAAGTACATACAGAACAGGCACTTTGGGTTTTGGCAGTGAGGAGTGTATGCAAATGGACACCCAAAACTGTCTGAGGGGGCATATGCCCAAAATTGGTACCACTGCGCACCATGCAGGGACACACACCTAGAGTGTGCAAGTGTGAACTCGGAGGGTGTTGTCTCTACTGGCGTGGGCATTATCAGGTTGCGGAGATACACACAAAGGCAAAGAGTCCGCATCTCCCACAGGACAGGTGTGTACTGGGGAACCTACACCCCCAGAAAAAAGGGTGTGCTGCTAACCCATGCCTCCTGTGAGCAGCAGGTGTCTGCATGTAACTCAGTGTGTGCGTTTATTAGAAAACCTTGGGATTACATATAGAACACTGTTTAGATATTTGTATGTACATATTAATATTTTATTAGCATCTAATGTGGTTTATCTGTTGCATTGCTGATATTGACCCTGAACATATAGTTCACACTGATTGCTGGTTAATCTTGTTACTCGTAAAATCAGCAAACTGACTGTGGTTAGATTAAAACCACATGAGTTATGTCTCTTTGTGACTTCTTGAATGCGGTAATGAAAAAGAAACCCATGATAATAAAAAAACCAGGAACAGATATTTAGGTCAGCAAAGTAATATTGTTAACAAATATTTTTTCAAGTGTTTGTTTATTATCCATTATCATACATTATGCTAGTAACTTCAGTAAAACCACAGTTAGATCAACTCTGAGTGATTTAAAAAAATACGTTTCATATCAACGTGTTCGTATTAGCCAGTTACTTCTTTTTTTGTCTTCACGTCAACCGAGCTGTGATAACCATTCTTAGCATTCAATCTTTTTGCTGCTATTAATAAGTATTCAGCTCTTTTGTGTACAGTTTAGTGATATATTTGGCAAACAGATACATGGTATTTTCACGTCTCTAATAAGACTCTGTTTTGTTCTCACTGAAACAGTAATTGCCTCTTGGGAACAGTAATAAATTCAATTATGCTCATAATAAGTTTCTAACTCAATATTCAGAAAAATGTTATTTCTAGCATGTTTGGTTCAAAAGGTTTTATGTATTCCTGATGTGGATTGTGCAAATTAGAATAATATAACTATTGGCTATATTGGACACATTCTAATTTAAACGTACAGGAGAATTTGTCAAAATGAGATCACTGTTGCCAAGAATGAGATGGTAAGTTTCAGATGACAATAAATTTTTAATTTTGAAGAAAATGACCTCAAATTTGTCTGCTATAATTCATTAATGGAGCCAGCAAAATTAAACATTTAGAAAACAGAAAAATCCTCTGCAATTCTGCCCATTTATATTCTTAAATGTATCGTACCTCCAAGTCCTAGTCATTTGAAAGAACATGACAAAAATAACACCAATAATTGGAGAGCATGACCATGATGTTATACAATCGATCAGTAATTCTCTAATGTTGGAAGTTTTTAATGATGTGCTTTGACGGAAGAGGCTGAGGAAGATCACTCGCCCCAAAGTACCCACCAAACAAGCAGGAAAGGCNTTGAAGAAAATGACCTCAAATTTGTCTGCTATAATTCATTAATGGAGCCAGCAAAATTAAACATTTAGAAAACAGAAAAATCCTCTGCAATTCTGCCCATTTATATTCTTAAATGTATCGTACCTCCAAGTCCTAGTCATTTGAAAGAACATGACAAAAATAACACCAATAATTGGAGAGCATGACCATGATGTTATACAATCGATCAGTAATTCTCTAATGTTGGAAGTTTTTAATGATGTGTTTTGACGGAAGAGGCTGAGGAAGATCAATCGCCCCAAAGTACCCACCAAACAAGCAGGAAAGGTACATCCTTATAAGACAGGAGTCTTGCATTCAAATCCCTACTCCAGACTAGACACAAAACCTGAAAACATTCCTATGCTCCTATAGAAGGATAAATATTCATGTGTAAACAAATGTTGTAAGATTCAGCTGAAGAGTCACTACATTCATGAACAAGATGCTCCTTACATCTCGTAGGAGCACTTCTTTGCAACTACCCTTTGCAAAAAAAAAGCCTCTGTTTTAAACCTATCCATAAGGTGCTAAAGATCTTTTATTTTTTAAGTAAGACTATTCTTCCATCATGTGATAAGTACTGATAGCTTAACAGCCTTATATAAAGTTACTTCCAGCTGAACCATATTTCCTCTCAAACTTGAGTTTAGCNCTCCTTACATCTCGTAGGAGCACTTCTTTGCAACTACCCTTTACAAAAAAAAAGCCTCTGTTTTAAACCTATCCATAAGGTGCTAAAGATCTTTTATTTTTTAAGTAAGACTATTCTTCCATCATGTGATAAGTACTGATAGCTTAACAGCCTTATATAAAGTTACTTCCAGCTGAAACATATTTCCTCTCAACCTTGAGCTTTAGCTGGCTAGCCTACATTTTGAATGCTGCTATTTGATATCTGCACACAAACCTATGTGTACCTCTCCCATCATCTGGTTACGNAGGTGCTAAAGATCTTTTATTTTTTAAGTAAGACTATTCTTCCATCATGTGATAAGTACTGATAGCTTAACAGCCTTATATAAAGTTACTTCCAGCTGAACCATATTTCCTCTCAAACTTGAGTTTAGCTGGCTAGCCTACATTTTGAATGCTGCTATTTGATACCTGCACACAAATCTATGTGTACCTCTCCCATCATCTGGTTACATGAATGGTGAAGTGGTTGCTATTTATATGTCTGCGCAACAGACCTACAAAGTTATTTGATATTACAACGCATTATTAATAAAAAAGCCATCTAACTGTGAACAAGTTAGTAAGGGGAAATTAGTGAGTGGTGAAAGCATCAGAAACATTCTGAACAAAGAAGTAAAAGTCTCTCCCTATTTATATACTCTAAGAATGAAGCTTACAAACAAAATCACTATTTTAGGTATTGTTAATGTTTAGACAAAAAACTGTTATTTTAATTTATTCTAAATAATTTATTTTAATACAATTACAATTCTATATAGAATTATAAAATTATGTTATCTTGGAAAATAGACTGAATTGATGAAAGGTAAAAATTTCATTTTTAAAGAAATTCCATCATTTTCCTGTATTTGTCCACCACTGCATATGCATTCAGAAGACCACACAGTCATGAACTGACGAGGAATGCCCAGGAAGGTACTGAGCACATGAAAGCAATAATAAAAAATTTCAAACGCATTTGATAAAGAAAGTGATGTATTTTACTCTCCTGTTAAGTTGAAACAAACAAAAAAAAAACCCCAAAACAACAACCATCTGAACGGGATATACTACGCATTCTCTTTTTGGGTTGCAGCTTTACATTTGCTATACTAATCCAGTTTGCCAATATCAAGCAAACAACAAGATGGGATTAAAGACTTGGAAAGAAGACTAAAGAAAAGCAAATATCAGCACAAAGAACTTTCATCTGTGGCATGTAAACTTCTTATCAGCTCTCCAGGTGACAACTTTTTTGTGTTAATAATAGTTATTTGAATGAGATAGTGAAACAGCTTGGTTCTTTAACAATTTCTTCTTTAGTTAGCAAAACATTTGGATTATGTTCCTGCAGAGGCATCACTCAGCTTTAAGATTGTTGAAAGCATCATTTTTACCATCTCAAGACCTTAATTTTAATGGTTTCTTTAAAATAAAAACTTCCAAATCTTTCATAGGACTTGACACTCCAGACATTCTCCAGCATAATTCACAAGATTTTGGAAATATCAATAATTAGCCAGTTTTGCACATGCACTGGGTTGGAAGCTGCAGTGCCCACAGGGTTAGGCTGCAGCTGAACATCAGTCCTGAGCAGCTTGGTGGCATCTTGAAAGAGAGAAACACAAGAATAAACCATCCTGTGGGTTTATCCCTGGAGAGCGCAATTATCTGTAAGTAGACAATTCTGTTGATTTCTGTGGATTACTCATGAGTGGAAAATTAAGCACCTTCTATTTTTCTTGGCAAACTGGGGACATAAAGGATAATTACGATGAACAAAACTGTATCATCTCATCAAGTTTTCACTGGGGCTTGATCCTGCTTCTATTAACTGCAGCAAAATCCCCAGTGTGAGCACAGGCAGGCCCCGAAGAATGAGTTCATCCATTTGAATTTTGCTTTTCTGATTTATATGAAACATTTTTTGACACATTGTGCTGGTTTGGACTAGGATGAGTTAATTTTCTTCATAGTCGTCGATATGGGGGTGTGTTTTGGATTTGTGCTGGAAACAGTGCTGATAATGCAGAGACGTCTTCATTACCGCTGAGCAGCGCTTACACA
>VZSC01012392.1:338681-351468 GCA_013398225.1 Steatornis caripensis | reverse complement strand
AAGAAAGAAAGAAAGAAAGAAAGAAAGAAAGAAAGAAAGAAAGAAAGAAAGAAAGAAAGAAAGAAAGAAAGAAAGGGGGACATTTGGAGTGATGGCGCTTGTCTTTCCAAGTAACCGTTACATGTGCCAAGAGCCCTGCTTTCCTGGGGTTGGCTGAACGCTTGCCTGTTGATAGGAAGTGGTGAATGAATTCCTTGTTTTGCTTTGCTTGCGCATGGGGCTTTTGCTTTACCTATTAAACTGTCTTTATCTCAGCACATGAGTTTTCTCACTTTTACCCTTCTGATTCTCTCCCCCGTCCCACTGGAAGGGAGTGAGCAAGCAGCTGAGTGGGGCTGAGTTACCAGCTGGGGTTAAACCACAACACACGTGTTTATGGCTTTAACCCATTCTTTAGAACTTGTGTGGCACCAACGCAGCTCTTGTAAAACATCAGTGGCAATAACATTAGAGAATTAAATTTTGGTTTTTTCACATAAATTAAGAACAGTGGTTCTTCACATTCTGTGAGATCTCCTGTAGTGATTTCTTAATATACTTCAGAACATTTTTCAGAATTAATCCTTGGGTAGTGTAAAAGATATTACAATTGCTCCTGATTCTGTTAGGGGTCTTTAAAAGCTAGCTGTTGTCCTACTGAAGGAGAGGCAAAATGTCCTAAAAATATTACCTTAATAAATCTCTGGCAAGGTTGTGGTGTATTTGCTTCAGCATATGAAATAAAATTATTTCAAGGATCTATTCAGCCCTGTAACTTTTGTCTCTAATTTTTTTTTTCCCCCAAGAAAATGTCATTTACTAAAATAGAAGCTGATCAGGCTCATGTTAAACTCAGTAACAGAATTGAATTTGAATTAAATAGGAGTGAGATCAGACTCGGACTGAACGACAGTGAGGACAATTATGGAAGTGATTACACAGAAAAGGGAGATTAAAATTAACAGCTAGACAATTAAGTAGGAAATAAACCAAAGAACATACACAAAATGAATAAGGCCAGACTAAAAATACAAGCAAAGGCTATAGTTTCCAGAGACAAAGAAATGGATTAGAGGTCCAAATCGTTTTGCGGTTCAGTAGGAGCTGAGTGTCTATCTGATGCTTTTTAAATTCCTGGCAAAAATTAAAGAATTTGAGGAAAAGAAAAACGCAAATTTAAAGTCCAAAGGTGGTGGTGGTGGTAACCCCAAACCTATGGCAATGCCTGAAGAGCATAAAGAGTATGAATGAGCAGCACATCATCAACTACTAACCAGATATCAAGACTAGATCCTATTTGATAGCACAAGGTCTAGTCCAATTGGCTCTCACCCATAGTACACCAAGAAAGGCCTCAGCTTTGAGGTGGCCCTGTCCAGATGGTTTCCTTTTTGCCAGTTCCCCCAAAAGTGGTTAAACGGAGAAAACTCCAACTGACATGGGAAGACAAATCATAAATAAATACACAGAAGGTTCGTACATCTTCTCCCTGTTTTACTGTCAAAGGCAAGTCCCTGCTTCCAGAGCTGGTCTCAGCCATCTCCACAACTTTCACATTTTTAGCAAACTGCGCAGCATCTCTCTCATCCTGCAGCCTGCCCCCATCCCTAGGAACTCAGCCATAACCTCTCACATGTGGCTTTTTCTCTCTACTCCTCACTGCAGTCTCTCAGTCTCTATTTGCTGTCTCTCCACTCTTACACCACCCTGCAATCCTCACCTCGTGCATGTTCAGGGTTTCCCAAGAAAAGGTGCAGTGTGGACCATGGATCTCCACCTTGCCAAGCTGTTCTCTCAGCGGGGTATACGTATCACTATGAAAAATTAGTAAAAAAGAACAAAACCTGCCTTTCACAATGCTACAAGACACAGAGTCAGATTAAAAGTGTTCATAATCCAAAATTAAGAATATTAGCCAAAAAACCCTAAAAGCTCCTGAAGAGCTGGATACATTTAAAGATGAATAGTCAAAGTTTAAAGTACACCTTTGTGAAGAGAAGTTCTAAACATCTTCTGTTGCCATGAATGCACGTGTTCTCGGGATGTCTGATTGAGAAAAATACAAAGCCCAGACAGTCACACACACTGCAGTATGTAGCTGGACTTTATCAGTGGATAACTCTACTCTTTCCTTCTCTGTCTCTCTTTCTGTCCCTCCGCCCCACTCTATTGTTTGATTCCTTCTTTCTGTACAAAGTCTGTTTCCAAATGCCTGCATCATGGCTGAGACCAACTGACCAGTCTGAAAGCCTGAGCACAACCTGGGATGGATGAGGGCACCGTTGAGCATCATAGGTGTGCAAAATCCTTCATACACTCTGTTTACTTTATCCAAGGCAAAACACTGACGAGACTCAGTGAGATCACCAGGAATCACAGAATATCTGCTTGGTTTTGGCAATTCATATCAATGATGCTAATTAATGAGATATAACACATGTTTGATTTTAGTGACTGTGTAAATTGCAAGACTTAGATCCTCTTATCTTTGAAGTAATACCTTTGCAGAGCTCTGGAGTGTACAGGACACTGGTATCCTATTGGCAGCTCCAGAACAGATCTCTCCCAGAATGACATGAATCATGTGTTGAGCTATCCCAAACAGATCATTTGACCCTTCCCTATCACTCCAATCACACAGTGCAGCACGCTAAGAGAAAGTGCTGCTACACATCAGGACTGAGGGGAAGCAGAGTTGTTCAGTCTACTACTACCTAATACACCAGACCTTTCTGGGTGGAGACTATGAGCATTTTACTGCAACCTGGAGTACTTAAAACAATCTTTTCAACCCCAGTCTAATCAGTTATATCCAGAGGATATGAACATAATTTTATTTACCTATTTGAGGGAGATGGATAACAGAGGAGACTATGCTCCACCTTAGGACCATAGTAGCCTTTCATCTCATAGGAGTTCCAACTAGCAAAGACATTACTCATCTTAAATGTAAAGCATGAAATTCTCAGTAGAACATATTATGGTAGTCTAAATGTTATGATCATATCTAATATTCTCTGTAAGTGTCTCTATTTAGTATGTCAGCTTAAACTTTGTTCATAGGATATGTCACCGGCATTGCTAATTTTGAGTCTCTCTCTCTCCCATATAATGAATGCTTTCAATTATTTTTTCACTTGCTTGCATTTTTTTCAGTTGGGATCACAACTCATTTCACACCCTTACTTCTAACTTCACTTTTGCTATGATACTATGGTAATTGTGAGATTAAAAACAAAGATAGATAATTCTCATTCTCTCTCTCCCCCTCACATCTGAAGCACTTTCTACTTGGCATACAGATGCGTTTAATGAAACATTGTATTGCTTTTCCTTTTTCTGTACAACCAATAAAGTTGCTATTAAGTAAGACATGATCTAATGGTTCTATAATACACTGACCACTTTGTCAGAATTCACTGCTTTGGACAGATTTAATTCCATGTAACTGGAGTTTTACAAAATGATATCTAATCTCTAATTGTGACATGGAACTAAATAATGCTACATTTGGGATTATGAATTCTTACTATAAGAACACAAATTATTATGTATTTAAATATACTTGACTACTTTTCCATAGAAAACAGGCATACCAAAATAAAAATGAGTTCGTTTGGGAACCAATTACCCAGTCTAGCACAGAGCCAACACTATATAATTTCAAAGATTTATACAATCAAAGCCCCACCCAACCTAGTCTTGAACACTTCCAGGGAGGGAGCATCCACAGTTTCTCTGAGCAACTTGTTCCAGTGTCTCACCACCCCTGTCATGAAGAATTCCTTCCTAATATCTAATCTAAATACACCTGCTTTCAGTTTAAAACTCTTACCCCTTGTTCTGTCACTACATGCCTTTGTAAAAAGTCCCTCTCCAGCTCTCTCGTAGGCCCCCTTCAGGTATGGGAAGGCTGCTATGAGGTCTTCCGAAGCCTTCTCTTCTCCTGGCTGAACAAGCCCGTCTCTCTCAGCCTGTCTTCACAGGAGAGCTGCTCCAGCCCCCTGATCATCTTTGTGGCCCTCCTTTAAGGTCCCTTCCAATCCAAACCATTCTATGATTCTAAGATAATACCCCTGTTCAGAAAATTATTTGACCATATGTTTAAAGTGTTTTGCTGACTCTCAAATATATTTAACACTTGGTTCNCAAAGCCCCACCCAACCTAGTCTTGAACACTTCCAGGGAGGGAGCATCCACAGTTTCTCTGAGCAACTTGTTCCAGTGTCTCACCACCCCTGTCATGAAGAATTCCTTCCTAATATCTAATCTAAATACACCTGCTTTCAGTTTAAAACTCTTACCCCTTGTTCTGTCACTACATGCCTTTGTAAAAAGTCCCTCTCCAGCTCTCTCGTAGGCCCCCTTCAGGTATGGGAAGGCTGCTATGAGGTCTTCCGAAGCCTTCTCTTCTCCTGGCTGAACAAGCCCGTCTCTCTCAGCCTGTCTTCACAGGAGAGCTGCTCCAGCCCCCTGATCATCTTTGTGGCCCTCCTTTAAGGTCCCTTCCAATCCAAACCATTCTATGATTCTAAGATAATACCCCTGTTCAGAAAATTATTTGACCATATGTTTAAAGTGTTTTGCTGACTCTCAAATATATTTAACACTTGGTTCTGTGTTTCAGCATATCACACCCTCCCACAGCCAGCACCTTACAGAGTGGAAAAGAGTGGTACAAAGTATCAAAGAAATCTTTTGAAATTTTCAGGTGTTATTGGTGTAATTTTGTATCATGTTTCAGTGTTCTTGGAATATTACAGTGTAAAACATATGCCATACGTAGATGTAGATTGTAGAGAAGTCAGAAAAGACCAGAGATTGCAAAGCACTTCACCCTCCAAGCAATACCACAAACACTATGCTATAGAGGAAGCATGCGCAGTCGATTTGGAATGTAATACCTACAATTTGGAAACTATTCTTCCTGGGTTTTGTGGGTAGATGCAGGAATATTTAAGGACCTTCTATAAGTGTTGTCAAGAAGTATCAGAAAGTTGAACAGAGACCATATATAACATACCTAGNGTCAGAAAAGACCAGAGATTGCAAAGCACTTCACCCTCCAAGCAATACCACAAACACTATGCTATAGAGGAAGCATGCACAGTCGATTTGGAATGTAATACCTACAATTTGGAAACTATTCTTCCTGGGTTTTGTGGGTAGATGCAGGAATATTTAAGGACCTTCTATAAGTGTTGTCAAAAAGTATGAGAAAGTTGAACAGAGACCATATATAACATACCTAGTTAAGTAAGCTTGCTATTGTCTATATACTGCTACTCTGGTGAGATCTAATCGCTTTTGAAATATGGAGACAAAGAGAGGGTGATTACTTGGCTTAGAGAGGGGATAACACTAATGACAGCTTTTCAGTTTTGCATGTTCTTATAAAAGCTGAATTAAAATTTTTACTTCCCTAAAAACAAAGATCTCTCCCTTCTTTGACATGGCTCTTCTCTGTGCGTGAGATGGAGTCGTCGTTACAGTTATACCCACATGTTTTTGGCTCAACAGCTTGTTATATCAAGCCTCCACTGTAGCTGGTTCTTTTAAAGACTAAGTCACAGGATTGCACAAAATGGGAATTTGAAACTAATCTCTAATATGGCTAGAATGAGTAATGAAAACGATGTGTTTGCAGGGAAATGGATGATCAAGAGAGATTTGCACTGGCCTGATCCTATAAGAATCGATATCTGTAAGTAGCCCTTTTGAAAACACTAAGCATATTGCCCATGTGTAAAGATGGATGTTCATGACATGGTGCCAAAAGTACATGCTGTACGCAGCACTTAGTGGATGCTTTGGGGAGAAAGGAGGAGAGACAGAAGAGTTACTGAACAGAAAAGTGGGTTTGTCTCCCATATTTAAAAATTCCCCAGCACTAATTCAGTGTTTCCTAGATACCGGGAAAGCACACTGACGCAGTCAATGGTGGCCACATAAAGATGATTTCTAAGAGAAGCATAAGCTATCCCATTGAAAAAATTAAAACTGGAGCAGAAGGTTAGAAAAACATTTCCTAGTAGATTGCTTCTGAAGGGCTTCTTGCATCTCTGAGTGCAATGCTAATCACTGACAGAGTTAGGTTTCATAAGACAAATCAGTAGCCAGTTACAGGAAAGCACAATCAGAAATGTTTCTGGACCGGATTGAAAACCTGGGAAGCAAATACTGGGGAGAAATCTCACAGACTCTGCCCTGTTGATATAAAATTTAACTATGTTTTTTTAAAAAAATATCTGTTTAAGGCATGTGGCAATACTTCTTAATCGAAGTTTGGCTTTAAGAACACAATATTTTTCCCCATTCCTTTCTTTCACTGGTCAGTTAAGTAAAGCTGTTATCTTATGCAAGTGCCTGTTCAGACCTTTCCCACTATGGCAGATAGACAAACAGGCTTAACATAATGTGACAGATACAAATCATCAAAAAAAGATGAGATATGTAGGATAAGACAGAACAAAGCAGCCCGCACCTAAATTTTATTGCATTTAGCATATGAGAGTAGTGGTTACATTTTGAGAAGCAAATTAGAGAAGCATCACATAGCTGAAATGTTCTAGCTCAGCGGCACAGGAGTCTGGATGTTGGTTCATTTTTCAGAGTTAAGACTGAGCTGTTTCACATTTAAAGGAGGACTTAAATTTAGTTTTATATAGCTAAATCTGGATGGAAACCTGTTCCCTAGAACAGCTCCGTGCTGATAAGTACCTCTGGTTCCCACTTTCTTTCCTTCTGTTCAGCAATGCTTGGCTGCTTCAACAGGAGGGTTGCAGCCTAGTCACACAGTGACCTACAGCCTGGCAGTGAAGTCAGGAGCCTCAAGGCTGAACAGACATCAGGACCTAAAATTTGCACCTCCTGACACTTGACTTTTCTGCAACAGAGCGTTAGAAAAGAATAGGGATTGATATGAACAACTGGGTTTCTAATGACACTTCTGCTCCATTAGAAGCTGGTTCACAAAAAAGGACATAATTGCTGGATAACAAATGGGTGCTGGCTTCTTCCATTTCCTATTGGTCCCTATGTAGTCAGAGTTATATACTTAGTTTGGGAGAGGTGAACAGGATTGTCCTCTTGAAGTCTTTGAGGCATCTCTTTCTACTAGTTATATAGACAATTTGCACTCCAGCTGCACGAAGAGTGGGTATTCTCTTCTTCTCCTTTCTTTTGCTGCTAATGTTTAGATGTCTAAAATACAACTGTGCCCAGATCTAAGGAAGCCAAGACTTTGCCCAGAATATCCTATATGTTCACCTATACTATATATTCTAGTGCATCTTGACGTGCACTAAAGAGGTCTCCAGTGTTTTGAAACGCTATCACTGAATAAGTAACATGATATTTCACTCCTATAATGGTTCTAGCCAGCATGAAAGATTTCAGTTGAAATATTGGGATGTATCTGCACCACCTAGCTTTAGGCATCCAGTTTTAGGCATCCAACTTTCATGCTTTGAATTATTCTCTGGGAGTAAATCTTCACTCTCTCCAGTAATGACACCAGAAATTCAGACTCCTAAACAGAGGTGCTATGAACTGCATCTTTCGAGAGTCCTGAAGAGGGATAAACACATAGTGAGGATAACTCCTGACTAAGTCCGATATTCTTAGGCAATGGGCCAATCATAGTCTTAGGATTTTTTGAGGAGAAAATATTTGATTAACTTAAATGCTGTTTGTATTGGTTTTGGAAGGAATATCCTGGCAGTGAAGTTCTTTCTCTTTCCTTGAAATGGCCTCTGTAAGTCAGGTTGCTTCCAGAATTTTGCTTGGAAGCCTCTGTTTTAACAGGTTTAGTGCATCATCTAATACTAATGATTATAAAGATGCACTGACTACTGTAGGCAATGGTAAGACAAAGTATTTGAAAAGCTTTCCAGTTTTTTGTCAAAGCAGGATTTCTATGAGATAATTCAATACTCAAAGTTTTGCATGGAAGCCCAGCTACTATATAATAATGCTGAAATCAGTTACACAAATTCTTCTAACACTGGAGCTGAGAACATACCATAGTCAGAAGCAGTGTCTGGTTGCAGTGTGCAATCAGCTTCCAATACTAGCCAAAAAGCAACAGTAGCCAAAACCCCCTATCAGTTCATGCAGCAAATATGAATCAAAGAAACATCCTTATTACAGTGAGCAATTAAGACATTACAAGCTTCTAGGTGCCCATATTTAATTCAGTTTCAGAGTTGCTTCTTTTGATTTAACTAGAATATATTCTACCTTCTAGGCTTGTGTGAGTTTATAGTGTAGCATGGAAACAGTAGTAGTAGTCTTTGGAGATTCAGCCTAAAAGACTGAGTGAAAAGACCTGGACAAGCAGCAGTCATGAAGTATAAAATAATATGGAATCTATGAAAAGAAGAGTAGCTTCACAGATATTACTAGTTGTCATGCTATGAACACAATCTTTAATAAATCATCTTAATATATATAATTTCGAAACAAGAAAGTACATCTACTCTTTTAGTCTGAGGCCAAATCCCAATACACCTGAAGCTTTCACTAATAATAATAATAATATAGCTTTGCACATGTTTCAGAATCCGATCCCAGAAAATATGTCAAGAAAGAACTAAGAGAATTAGTGATTAAATAGAATAAGGCATCCAACTACTGATTTTTTCTGTTTGCATTTCTCACACAGCTTCCTGCAAGACTATCTTTGACTAGAATACATGGAATTACTTACTGTGCAAAGTGTCTCAAATGTCTTTTCGGAGACAAAGGATCCATCAAGACCAAAAAGAAAAATAGATGCATAAGAAAGCATCCCTCCAAGGATAATAAGGTTGTTCATGTAGGGACTGGACATCTTTATTAGTCTATGGACAAAAGGTGATAGTGCATTAAAGAGGAAAAGATTACTGCTAGGCTATTAGAGCAATAAAGAAGAGCTTTTTGTACCCAGGCAAACAGGTAACTTTTCTTGTAGAACTCCACGATATCTACAGGCATGCACACTATTTAATGGTTGATAAAGTCTATCAAACTTGTTTCAGGTTTTTGAGTGTTTAGTAAAAAACCCTCATATTCTACTGACAGATTATTTAGCTATGGTTAATATTAATAGCAGGCAGTCAAACACAGATTGAAAAAAACCACTCTCCAGACATTATAAAAGAACTTGCTTTAACAAATAGATAATCTGTTTCAATGTGAGTATATTAGGAAGAGATTTCAATTAAATAGATCTAAAATATCATCTTTCCACAGTTTTAACATTTTCTTTATATATATATATGTGTATATATACACATATGACAGACTCTACAAACATGGCATTTAAGTATGAACGAAGCAGTGATAGAAGTAACATAAATGCCTTACTTCTGATTTCTGTTTTTGATGTTAAAGAACAGGAAAGCACTAGCCATTATCATTCCTAGGATGGTGAGGGCTGAGAGAATGCTGTAGAGAGGCAGGGAGATCTTGCGTAGCTCCTCTTGTATAATTGTTTTGTCCTTTGGAGGCTCAACTCCTAGAATTAAAAGAAGAAAAAAAGGCTAAGGCTCAGTCAGGTGTAGAATTTCTGTAAGAATATATGCCTCTTTCCTCAGTATTAGACCTCGATTTAGCAAATTTAGCAACTGTAAACCACATCAGTATGTGATAAAATCATTGATAGACGTCTGCTAATCACATTGATTGACAAGTAGGTTTATATTTCTGGAGCAAGTAAACACCCTCTTCGGAAGAAAAACACAACAAAACCCTAATGCAGAATCCAGTAAAATATATGCTAACTATCCTCATTTCAAAGGGTAAATAAACACTAAATTGCATTCTATGACTGTAAGGTTTACCAGGAGGTTATGCTTTCCTGAAACAAGTGAGAGAGCAGTGAGTAGAAAACAGAGGGCATCATTTCTCAGCATACCGTCATTACCACCAACACAAATTCAAATGGCCTGTCTAGATACCTATTAGCTGGAGATTAGCCTTGTTGTGGTATCACTGGGACAGCGACTGGTGGCCCTGGGGGGCTGAAACTGGGTCCTGGGCTGTGGGAGGGTAGGGGAAGCCCGGGGACGGGCGGCGTGTGTGGAGTGCGCTTGGGACTTTACAGAATGGAACAATATGAGAAAACGGATAGCAAAGGTTTTATAGGGACAGACCCACTTTGCAAATCCCTGCAGATGTGGACTTGAATGTCTGAACTTTAAAACTATGTTTAACACCATGAGCTTGATCGACAGTCAGCTTCCACCAATTAAAGGCTTCTCAGTTTAATAAGAAAAATTACTTTCCGACAACTGCAGTAGAGCTCTGCATCCCCTACTTCCCACACTCTATTTTACCTGATTACTAATTATTTCCTTGGTGCAGGGTATTGGCAAAATGCCTTCTGCATCACTGCCTTCCTTCAGAAAGGGATTTGTGTGCCCTACAGTGCCTGAGCCTGTCCTTTCACATCAGCTCTCCACAGGGCTGCAGGAGCGACCACATGGCGCCAAGCAGCTTCATTTCACAAAAGGGTTGCACAGGCTGTGGCACTTCTGTGGACCCACTGATCAGAGTTGTAACAGCCTAGTAGCTGCCATAACTAAATTTCACATCCACTATTGTGCTTTGCATCTAGAAGAATAGTCAAGGCTTTGTACAATAAATTAGCTTTATCTATACCAGTTAAGCTAAAACAATTCAGACAATGGAAACTTGCTATCCTTTTGGTCTTTATGCTCAATATTTCTGCAAAATAAATTCCTTTCAGGTGATCACAATAAAGTGACAGTTGAGGGACCATTTGCTGATTTGATATTGGAGAAAAATACTTGAGATTTTCCTCTTTCCACCTCAGCACATGTGTTTACAGTGCATGACACTTCACAAAATCAGGCAATGAATAACAAGCCAAAATAGAAGAAAGCACATGCCTCAATTAATAGAACTAATATTAAAGAAAAAAAACGCCACCCTGCTGTATCTAAAATACCTAGAGTATATTGATGAAGTGCATTTATTAAATAGAAACAACCAGTGATTCTATAAAATGTATTCTTTTATTTGTGCAATGGTCATTCAATCCTATTTCTTCTAATACTATGAATTACTGTTCTCTCTCTCTGTGCAATTTTATACAATGGTTTAAACAGGGCTATATTTACTACTTTTCATTTCAAACACTTAAATTCACCAAGTTTTTTATACTGCCTAGAAGACATCACAGTAGTGCCGTCCACACCATATACATGACAGCCTCAATGAAGAGTTAAGCTGTGTAAACGGAGAACATTCACTATGAGTCACGTAATGCATCTTAAGACAAATATACGATAGGCTACGGGTGGGAGGAACATAAGATGCAGCTAGAACAAGAAAGGACTAGGAGTCTGATGCTGAAAAAAACCTGAACAGAGAATTTTTCAGTCATCTACTGTCCATAAAAGCATGGAGTTAGGAACAAAAACTGCCTCCTGTTACTTGGTTCATCCTCCATATATTCTGGAAATTAATGGTATTGAATCAATATTCAACTACATCAACAGTTGCTCCTTGCAGCAAAAATAATCTGCTAGGTCCCAGGCTTTGGCAACTATGATAGATTCTGTACTCTTAGTTTCCAAAGTCTCATTCTCCAGACAGATGTGAGAAGTGTGTGTAGCTGTGCTCTTTTAAGCCCGGGAAAGGATACCAAGAGGAAAGATGGAAAGCTCAAGTAGATGGACAAGTGGTCATGGATTAGATCGCTGCAGTGAAACTCCAGTCATGCTCAAGCAAACCTTGGGTGCTGGGACATGGCAGGCAGAGGTAGTACAGCATGCGATACAGCAGCTTGATACTCATCCACCAGTCCCAGGGGAAATCACACAGAACTCGTGAAGCTGACTTTACCTTCCATTAGCGAATTGCACCATAGCAAAGCTCGAGACTAAATCTTAATTTTTAGCTTTAAAAAGAATGTATATGTCTATATTCAACAGGAGAGGCCCTTAAAAATTCATTTCAGCTGACATCTGGCTGCCATGATATGCTCAGAAAGCCATGGGTATGGCCACACTCCAACTGCTGTGAGGGCAGTCCCCATGTTAACTTTGGAGCAGAGTGGGATAAGAAGTGACAAGAAGATACAGCAACACAGGCTGTATGCCTGCTGTGGATCTCGCTGTTGGGCTGAATGCCCTCTCTAGCTTTGGTTCACATGGGTCATATTAACACTAGCCTTGGTATTTTGAAATCAGATGTCCTAACTGCCTAACAGGCACCACCCAAAGAAAATCAACAACCTCTTTCTTTTGTGGGCAAACACAGCATAAGAGAGCGTCCTTCCAGTGAGATGAACTGGAGGAATGTGAAATGGGGATTAAATTAGAACATTATTGGTTGGTGAAGATGAAAT
This sequence comes from Steatornis caripensis, assembly GCA_013398225.1. Lineage (NCBI taxonomy): Eukaryota > Metazoa > Chordata > Aves > Caprimulgiformes > Steatornithidae > Steatornis > Steatornis caripensis. Next base: position 339,131 of record VZSC01012392.1, on the reverse strand, counting down.
AGAATACTTGTAGAAGTCATCTCTAAGCATGTGGAGGAGAAGGCAGCTATCAGGAGTAGTCAGCATGGATTCACCAAGGGGATATAATGCTTGACCCATCTGATAGTCTTCTATGATGGCATGACTGGCTCGGTAGACAAGGGGAGAGCAGTGGATGTTGTCTACCTTGACTTCTGACACTGTCTCCCACAACATCCTCATAGGTAAGCTTAGGAAGTGTGGGCTAGATGAGTGGACAGTGAGGTGGATTGACAACTGGCAGAATGGCAGAGCTCAGAGGGTTGTGATCAGGAGCACAGAGTCTGGTTGGAGGCCTGTGACCAGCGGTGTTCCCCAGGGGTCGGTACTGGGTCCAGCCCTGTTCAACGTATTCATCAACGACTTGGATGAAGGGACAGAGTGTACCCTCAGCAAGTTTGCTGATGATACAAAGCTGGGGGAGCGGCTGAC
>VZSC01012392.1:322452-337999 GCA_013398225.1 Steatornis caripensis | reverse complement strand
GACAGGACAAGGGGCAATGGGCACAAACTGGAGCACAGGCAGTTCCACCTGAACATGAGGAGGAACTTCTTTACCGTGAGGGTGACAGAGCCCTGGCACAGGCTGCCCAGAGAGGCTGTGGAGTCTCCTTCTCTGGAGATATTCAAAACCCGCCTGGATGCATTCCTGTGCAACCTGCTCTAGGCTAACCTGCTTTAGCAGGGGGGCTGGACTAGATGATCTCTAGAGGTCCCTTCCAACCCCTACCATTCTGTGATTCTGTGATTCTGTGATTCTGTGATATCTGCAGCTTGTTGAAATATCAAAGAACATTTGTGTGCAAACACAAATTTGAATTTGTCCTGGTCATTGGAATAAAAAGCATTATACAATATCAAAACATTCGTTTGTTTTGTTTTTTTTTTTCAGAAGTCTCCTTCTATTTTTTTTTAAGCACAGCTGAGTTCCCTTTCTGTTTATACAGTGTGATAGCTTTTTGATATTCGAAATCCTAAACTAGCTCTTTAACAGTGTGCACTTTTACAAACTACATACAGCTCTCCATGTCATTCCTGTACCTCTTCCCAGTTTTCTGTCCTACCTTGGAACCTGATGGTGTTGTTGATTATTTCCAATGTGTCAGCCACAGCATTGTACTCTCCCACCTTCACTTCCTTTCTTTCTGCAGAGAAACAAACAAGAGTGATTGTTTATGGCAGTTCATATGTGCTCAATTATTCAACTGATTTTGCTTCCTTCTTTGACAGTACATCAGAAGAAAAGAAATATGCCTGAAGTGCATGAATTCTCAAAGCAGAATGCCAGACAGCTAACATCATTAAAAGAAATATTTCTGATTCTTTAAAGAAATGCAAAGTATTTTTAAGAACTCATTTACATAATCAGGGAAGTGTTATTGGACACAGACATCTCCAGTTTAAAGAAGACACACTACAGGCTCACACCACGTAGGACATTTTGCTGGGAGAACAGATATGGCTAAACCACACGTTCCACTCTCGTATAAACAACTGGGACACCTTGCTTAGTGAAGTATTTCCCAGGGGAGTCATAGTGGTAGGTTCCAGCCAGTATGGAGTAGACTAGCTAGTTAAGAGATACGCCGGGAATCCAATCTCTTATTTTGACTCAAAATTAGCAAATCATTAGTACCCTGACTGCAAAACATGCTATGTTGTGCAATAAAAACCAACGTGCACTTGAGCTAAAATTTTACTGTTATTCTCATCTGCTATTTCGGGACTATCGTCACATATATGGCCTTTTTGTACCGAAAGGAGTAACGCAGACATAGGAACTTAATTTGTTTGGGTGCTGCTTTGGCACCGTAGCTGGAATTCTGGCACACACTTGCCCCATCCTTCTGATGACATGTGGCATAAATTAATTTCTGCAGTTTCTGTTGGGGTTTTGGTATTGCTGAGAAGTGCCAAAACTTACTAAGTTTTCACATTTAGACTAAAACCTTTACCTTTTGATCAGAGACTTCTAAAACACGAGCACACTGACTAAAATTTTCTTTGGTGAGCTGGCTCAGCAGAGCCAAAAATTTCCTTTTGGGTCTCTATGTCTGGACATGCACAACCCAATTTACATTTAAATTCTGAGCTTGTGACCCTATTTGTGACACTGATTTTGGGAGCTGATGATCTTGAACTAGATGGCAAATTTGAAAAGACTGTATTTCACCCAACAGCTCCACATTAATCTTTTCTTCTTTCTCACTCAAAGTGATTGTGCTTGTTCAGCTCTGCTGAATGGAACAGCTAGCTCCATTTTAGTAAAATCTACAGGCTCATTAATACTAATCTGAGAGCTCACAGGAGGCAAATGTTTGCCTTACAGAAACCACACTTCTTATTGTTAAAATTACTCAGAATTGTAAACTAGGCTGCAAATCTGGCAGAAGTTCCTAGGCATTTGCTATATCCCCACCAAAAGCTGGAGTTTCCAGTTCTGAAAACCAATTTGCCTTTCACATGAGTATGATCCACTTGTGGCGCCCTAAGACTAGTTTGGAATTAAAGCACAATCCCCTGGTCTCCAGCAGCACTTTGACAAAGCCCATCCACTCAGCATTACATACTCATAGCAGTAAATATAATTTATACTTCTTGTCACTGGCTAAAAATTCTCTTCAAAATAGATATATGCATAAATCCTTAACAGTCTTAAACTATAAAATCTTCCCAGTAGTCATTTAGAAGCTAAAACAGCTACTGCTAAAAATAGAACCAATTCACTTCCATCTGTATTTGTAGCATGATAGTTATCACCTGTAGATCTAAAACATCAAAACACAGCCTAGAGAGAAGAAAGGCAAACACCAGAATGCATACTGACATACAATTTGCACATTAGATGCCAGAATCTACTTATAGAAAATGGGGAGGACACGTATCTTGGTGTTGGTCTAGCCACAACTTTACAGCAACAGGCTAAAATGTAATAGCTCTGATGAACAACGAAACAAACACTTCTGTATAGAGCGCTTACTGCAACTAGATTAGATGTGAGAAGCACATAATAGGTGGGGAAGCATAGCCAAAAGAGCACGTAAGTCTGTGATCTAGCTGATTAAGATACTGCAATTGAGAAACTTTTTATGTAGCTGCTTTTTGTGACATACAATGCCATTCTTTTTCAACATTTATAAATTCTCACATGGCTTCTTTTACAGATGAAGTAACACTGAGAGTGCCTATGATGGTAACTGCAATGCAGTGCAATATAGGTGAGATAGCCTACAACTAGCTAGCCTGGGTACCAGGAGCTATAGCCCTTGTAGGAATGAAGCTCGGTAGAGTTACTTGGAGAAACAAACTTCCATGGGGGACTGTGATGAAGAGCAAGACTCTTTTGGACTTAGTAATGCAAGAGTGGGGGAAAAAAGTGGTTAGTACCTACAAACCACATTATACACACCTTGTCCCTTACAAGTGGGAAAGGACAGTTCATCGAGTGAATGCCAAGGTTTATTGAAGTCAAGAAAATCCATAAGGTATTTGACATCTTAAATTAGTTCCGGTTGCAGAAAGCAGTCTATGTGGGAAATAAACCATATTTTTATTGAGAGGAAGGTTATACCATCTGTATCATAGTATGATTACAAGGGTAGTAAGGAGGACTACCTTGAGGGGGGTGACACAAACAGTCTTTGGGCTCTTTTGTACACCCAGCAAGGGGTACAACTACAGCTGATAGTTTTTCAGTTCCTCAAGCACAAGTGCTGGTCAGTGACAAAATTACCTCCAAATATTAATTAAAGGAAGCACAGAGGCAGCAGTACGGCTCTCTGCTCTCTTGCACAGGTCGGCGGAGCTAAGGATGGGACTGCAGGCTGTATTTTTCAATACGTTATTCCCTTGAGTTCTCTTTGGAAATTCTGAAGTATCCAGGTCAGTACACTGTTTGTATAATGTAGCTTATATCTCTCAAAGTCTCTGTGTGTTCAACAACAAAAGGACAGGAGGAAGTGGAACTTCTTCAAAAGCACCAACAAAGTGCTTTACACAATGTTCAGAACGCAATGTTGACTTCTTTCTGTAGTGCTTTCATTGTTTTTAACTTGATTGTTCCATGTTCATGATAGAAAGATTGCATTGAAACTCTTCTGCTCAGGTTAAAATGAAGAAGAAAAATATGAGGGAAAACATACTTGTTTTGCGAGATAATGTTTGTCCACACCATGACAGGAGCAGTGTGATTTCAGAACTTGAATGTGCAGCTGTTCCTTCACACAGGAACAGAAAAATGTGAAAAGTAATGAACCCAAAGAAAACTGGCCCAGAAATATGTCACTGAGAATTATGTCTAACAGAATTATAAATAACTAATCTTTGTAATTAATTAATTGTCACAGAATAGATTACTGATACAGCTGAGATGAAAGCTTTCTGCCAACAAAGAACTGAACTAGTCTTAAAGGTGAAGTAAATGTTTTCTTTTCCATGTTTTAGTACAGAATTTTAAAGCCCACTTTAAGCAACTCTAGACAAATTGACACACTGCCATTTAATTAATTGGGCCATATTTCGAAGTGAGTGCAACAGATTTTTAATTGCATATCAGGTAGTGACATGTTCCTCTTGAATAAAAAGCAAAAATAATCCTGAAACTGACATCAACTGAGTGAAACAAACTTACCAAAATGCACAACAGTGCTGTGATTGCCAGTATGAATGATAACCACTTACATTGAGAATTTTCAGATGAGACTATGCTTAGTTTCAGTTCCTTTCACTGTATGTCACAATTTGCATTTCCACTACATTTTTATAAGTGTACTTATTCACACCTCATGCAGATAGTTTCTACTGAGAGATGTTTAAGGACGAAAGAAAGCACTTGCAATGCATAAGAGAAGGGGCAGAGATTTCTTTGTTTTCCTCTGTGCAGACAGTGCTGTCGAGCTCCTGATGACACTAAGACTTTGTCTGTATCTAAAGCTTATAGCACCTTCAAGTATGTCAGTCTGACCGAAATGGTACAAATAACCCTAGTGGTGATGTAGCTAAGCCAATATAAACCTGTTTATGCCAGTATAATTTATGCTTATAATAGTAAGGGCACTCAAAAATAATACAGTATCCTACATAGTTACAAAAATATGTATATTGATATGTGAATGCATTCATGAACTCCCACACATCTAGTTGATTATACCAATGTAAAAAACTATGTGTAGCCCACCAGAACAAAGACAAATTAACAGCTTTGCCCTAGCATTACTGTGATGCCCAAACCGCATACCTGTAAACAAAAATTAAGGACATCAAGTCTCTAAATAGCTTACAGTAGCTTGACACTACTAATACTTTCTTGTGTCTGCAGCTCTTTAAAGTTACAATTCCATGCAAACCACAAACATGTACGAGTTATGAGTATTCACTTTCCAACGAACATAAAGTAAATTGTAAAGTAAATTTAATAAACTTACTATGGACTATTCTCCAGATAAGTTAAGAGTCACTGAGGTTTCTCATCTAAAAGACACTTAGGCTATTCTCAACTTAGAAGCAGCAGAAAAAAGACACAACCTACAGCTGAAACCATACGCAATATCTCGGTCTTAGTTTGTCCTGAAAAAACATCCCTGCATAAGGTGCTACCTCCATGCGTCCTTCTTCTTGAAAAGTTTTTCAACATTTTTTAATATAGTTCCTGCTCCTCCACTCAGGAATTTATCACTGTGCTCCCTGAAAACCTTCGTCTGACATCAGATTAACAGTCCTTTCTCCCACTCTTTGTCAGCTGCCCCTCTTGCTTAACCATCGTTATTCAGTGGGAGTGATTAGACGCTTTAGCACATTAGAAAATCTTGCTGCATATTCAGCACTTAGCACCCTATCTCAAGTGCACCCGATCTCAAGATCCAGTATTATTAAACCTTGTCCTAGAACAGAAACATCTAGCTCTTGCACATTGATCTTCATCCATGCATTGCAGCCCAACAGGACTACTGGCAATTATGGGAAATATTTACTCATCAAATCTCAGAAGAATTTTGGAAAATGCTCAAGTGGCTGTCAGCAGGTGAAACTGGGCATGGATCATACACACCTGAAATGCTTAAAGATCCTGAGGAAGAGAACGACATTTAAATTTGGAAAGGTTTTAATTTCAAATTTCAAAACAATTTCCTAGATATAAATCAAAAGTCATCGCACTGCACCAGTACGCACCCTTTTGAAGACGCATCTAACCCGTGTGAAAGTAAGTTCATCCATTCACAACCTGTTGGCAACTCATTGACATGTTCAGTCCAGAGCCAGGGCGAAGAGTACAACGAGGCATTACATTATGGTGTCCTGTGGCTTGCCTTTCTCCAATTTAGCTTCTGGTCACATTCCCTTTTAAAGACTGAATGTTTTTCTTTAGCACTTTAAACTGTCAGTCACCTAGCAATCATTTGTCATTGACAGGCCTTAGCTCTTCTTTCTCATTCCTCCTATTCCCCAATGTGAAGGCTCCTAAAGAGCTAATGTGCCCCACTGAGTGACAGCAGTCCTGTGGCCAAAAATATTGAGAGAACAAGTCCCAGGAAAAAAGCTGGGCCAAACACAAACAGTGGAAAAGCGAAGTGAGAGACTGGAAACCGATGGCAAGTCTGAGAACACTCCTGATATTTCAGAGAGTCCTGTGCAAATTGCCTGCAAAGTCTTGTCTAACCTGTCTTACCTTTGCCTCAAAATTTTGAAAGCTGCTTCACAACCAAGGATCTATCACAAAAGCTGGAAATGCTGTTTTAAATGCCTTTACATTACTGAATTAAATCATGACACATTTGATGCATAATACATAAATCACAAAATTGACATGAAAGCTAATTTTCTTCAGAATAAATACAGAAACATTTCATGTTGTGGATCCTGTAGAAACCCTTAGCAAATTAATGTAATCTTAACTTTCATAATATGTCCTTGTCAAACAGGACTGGGAAGATTTTCAGTTATCCTTATCACGTATCAGCAATAACCAATAGACATTGAAAGTTTCCAATTTGAAAAAAAAAATCACAAGACAAGCTTATAAATAATGAATGAGCAAAGCCTTCTTCACGAATTTCTATCCACTTGTAGGCAACCATTTCTTTGTTTAAAGACAGAAATGTTGAGATTAAGAATTGCAGTTCAAATAAGGAAGAAAATGCAGCTCAGATAGAAGATTATTCTTCAGCAGAAGCTGCCAGAAATAAAAAAAAAAAAGAATCAAGGAAGAAAATTATGTTACCTTTGCAAGGATTTGAATTACCACAGATTTTACCCTTGTAATTAGATTTAAAAATCTGTTTTGCCCAAAGAAATATTACCTTCATCTTTAACTCCTGCGTAACTATTTCATTCATTTGAAGTCCTTGTCTAGTGTTTTATTTCTGAAATCCTGGATTCCAGTGCAAACAACATACAGGAAATTTTGACTTATGAAAGCAGTATATATAGCAAGTGATAATTACTCTTCACAGCCAGTTCTCAAGTTCCATCTTTCATTCATCCATAAAGCAAAACGGACAGAAAGTTTAAACCAGCCAAAGGCCAAACTATGTATGTCACCTTTAGAGTCAGGAGAAAAGCTAAGAAGTCTTAACCCTGGGCTTATTCACTATGTTAGTAATGATATTTAGCCAACAGGACATAGCAAGCAAGCAAGCAAGCAAGCAGCACATAAAATGTCATTAACTGTCTTGAACTCATAAAAGATCTAGTTGTTTCATAGCCCAAGAAGGTTTTTCCATAAAAAGTTCAAGCACCTGCATTTTTAAAAGCTTACAAAAATTAATTTTGCTGGTTCTTTTTAATCTTTGTTTTTACCTTCCTGATTTGAAATCTGTCTCCTGTTTTGCTTCTTAGACTGACTTCTAGCTCTGCATAGAAATTTAGTAATCTAGTTCACGTAGATTTAATACCTAAATATCTTAGGTATTTATATATTATGCATCTAAGAGCTATACAATGAAATAAAAAATAGTGACCTTGAGTTTAAAACAATCACTTCTTAAAATCTGAATTTTCAACACCGTCATTACACCCTTCATTCAGGAAACTGAGAAACCTATAAAGAAACAAACAATAATGAAGGCAGATCATCCATGAAGTATAATGATTGGTGTGATGAAGCAAGTGTACAGAGCTTACATTAATTCTAAAAAGAATTTCCTGTTTCTTAGGATGCTTAATAAATTCCTCGATAGTTTGAAATGAGGTTGTACATGTGATCACACTTGTTTTGGTTTTAGTACTTTTGGCGTAAAATCTTAACAGAGAATAATAACCAAACTGTATAATCACTGAAACACGTGTCAGTAATTTGAATGACCTTTAAATCCATTAAGGAAGTTAACAGATACAAAAAATAGTCAAATAGGTCCAGTACGATTATATTTTAGGATACACGCATGTGCAATAACTGCAATATCTCAATCCAGCTAAGGGGTTTCCTATGCTATTGTTCATCCTCTTTTATGATGTGATTAACTTTTCAGAGAATGAAAATCCTCGTCATTCTGAGAGCTTCTTTGCCAGAGTAAATTATTCTTTGAAGTCATACAGTATCTCAGAGTGTAAGTACACATGTTTTTAAATATCAATATTTATCCAAATGTAACTTGGTCTACAAACAAAAATTGGTGTTTATTTCACTTATCACTTTGAATCACCTCTTCCTAGCAGAGTCCAAAACCAGCGTGCTTTTCTTGACTCAGAATTTACAATGGGAAATGCCTGTGTAAAACTACAGGCAGCCGCCACGAGAAGGAATTTTCTCAATTAATAAATAACAACACAACTTTATTAATTGTTGTGTGCCTTTAAGTACCTTTACTCTCACACACTAGTCCATTTTCTACAGTGGGTGTGCTAGGAAATCAAACTGTGCAGACACACAGGCTCGGGCTGGCCTCCCAAGAGACCTCCCAGGAGCTTCCCAGGTTTGAAGGGCCGTGCAGGCAGTGACGGGTTTGGATGCGGATGCCACTGATCTGCAGCGAAGTCCCCCTGGCAGCAGCCCAGGGCCCAGCAGCATCTCCATCTGTCGGAGCCTCCCCGGGAGAGGGACAAGGGAAGCCAGGACTGCGCAGGAGGTGGAGGTGCCAGTGAGAGAGGCTGTGGCCACGTCTTTTTCCCTCTTGAGCTTGATTTCAGAGTGCTGAAATGTCAGAGACTGTGAGGCACAATTCAAGATATACCGTGATACTGTACTAATTCGGAGATAAGGGACAGCAAACCATAGGGCGGCAGTGTATCCACTTTGACAATCTGTGAGACTTCTAAGGAAACCCAAGATGACAGAGAAGTAGTGATTGCAGATCTCTTATCTGAGGGGAATAAATGCAATTATTATATCTCTGGTGCCCTGGAAACTGAGTCCAAGCAGGCACAGTGTGCACTATCAGGAGAGTTTGGCAAAAGAAAGATTTGAATCATTATCGAATTATCAGACAACTGCTTTTTAGTTAACCCAAAGTTACTCGTTAACTTAAGTCAAATTCACCAAGCAGTGTCATTTAGGGAAGAAATGACTGGGAACAGCCCTGCTGTCAGTCTTTTCTGACTCACCAGGTTAAAGTTCTTCTGTAGCTAAAACATGCAAGACACCCAAGACGGTAGCCTAATCCCGGCTTCCACCTGCTGGCTCAGCGTTTAAACTTTCCAGACCAACCTGACAGAAGATGTGACTGGCCAACATGGGGGGATGTCCTGACAGGAAGGACATCCAGGGGACCCGGATGACCCTGACTCCAGCCCAGCTGCACACTCTGGTTCAATCAGACAGAAGACCAGGGTGATCTTTTTGTCCTCCGGTAAGTTTAATATTCTAGCATTTAATTTGATTTTCTCGTGGATGCCCAAAAGAAATGTTTCACTATCCTTACCTAAACACATGACTTATCTAACTGAAATTTTAAACTCGATTCAATGTGGAGTATCACTTATTTTTTGCAGTTGAGAAGACAAATTTTAAAAGACCCAAACCAGTTACTTAGAAAACCTAGGATGGTTACCTCTTTCCCCAGAGAGGATTTTCGTGTCAGTGGGGCGATGCACAGCACAACGGCTCACAGCAGCTTTGGCCTGTGGACAGCTTCAGCTGGCCTGAACAGCGCTGTCACGCCTCTGCCACCGTGTTTGCAGGGGCTGCTCAGACCTACAGAGCAAGCTGTGTGATGCAGTCCTCCTTCCGAGGGTTGGGTGGCCCTTCCTGGCTTATACGATAACCAAACTTCAATGCATAACATGGCAGAAATAAGAATGTCCCCCACCACAGACGACACGTGCTTGGCCAGAGGACGGGAGCAGAGCAGTATGCCAGCTCTTGCATGGACACGACAAAGCGACCGAGTGCCTCATGACAAGGTTGTTTTCCGTCCACTTAGCAAGGCACGCCTGCTTTCTGATTAACTCACACAAAGCAGGGACAAAGCGAAGGCTCCAGGACGGCACATTTGGATGCATACCTACGATTGTATGACTAGGGCCTTCCCTCACCGTCTGTCAGGGTTGTGCTTCCCCTCCCCTGGGAGGAGAGGGCTCAGCACGCGCTGAGCAGCCTCGCAGCAGGCTGTGCCTGGTCTGCTCAGAAAGCGAGATGCTCTGGCTTCTTCCTTATGCATCGCATCCCTAAACTTTTTCAGAGTTAAGAGTGCATTATTTAGAGGTTGGAGTTTCACAGTTACCACGCCTGAGATGGGAAGAGAGCAGCAGCTGTCGTGCGTATTATGAGTGTTGGATCTGAACTACTCACTACGTCCTTGAATATCCACTCTTGCCATTACACCAGGTGGCCTGTGAAAACACTGTAGCTCATAAAGAGCTTTGAGTATCTTCTTCGTGATTCAGGGACAAACCTAAGCACAGAATTCCCACTGCCCTCGTCGTAAGATACAAATTAAGGCAGCTGAGGCGGCGTTGAGCACACTTATACAAAGCTGCAAACTCTATGCTCTTTTCTGTCTTATAATTTGTACAGTAACTGCCAGGGTTCTTTCCTGTACAGGAAAGCCAGGTTTGACTCACCCAGGCTGGTTTATTCCAGATACTTTAGGAAGAGCAGGGGAAGCATTCCAAAAAAAAAAATTCAGAGCAACAAAGAGCCCACTTGTGAAATAACCTGCATCTGCAAGCAACTCCTCACCGAGATATAGGGGAGACTGTGAAGGCACACAAGTGGTGATGCTCCCCTAGATCACTCTTCCAGCTTCCCCTGCTGAGATGAACAAGAGAGCCATCACTCAAGAGCCATCGAAAGCCACAGAGATTGAGCCTTGAGCTCTAGCCCTCCCCTGACAATCAGCTCCCGATGCAGACGCCTGGCTCAGGGCTTAGAGCCACACAGGATCACAGACTGTATTTCCCTGTCCCCAGGGAGGTATGCTCCCCATCATGGGAGCATGGGACGGGCTTGTCACTGCTACATTTAGGGAAGGCACACCAGGGAGTGAGAAAACAAGAAACGTTACACAAGCCCAGGACGCCCATCAAAACCGAGAATCGCATGATTCACAGGGTGAGAAAAGCATGTTTGGGAGTGCTACTTTGAATGTTTTTACAGCAGCAGAAGTTGCTGCTGGGAAATTCCTCTTCAAAGTCTGTGTTTCTTGCCTGTCTTTTTGACCCCCAAGGGGCTACCTGAGAAGTTCGGAAAGTCTCGGGTACACACCAAGAGCATGGGTGCTGTGAGACCATAAGCACGTGCGTAAGGAGCCGACTGCCTAGGGCACTGGCCAAAGGGTGCAGGTGGTGATGCTGTGCCCTGTGCCTGAAGGCACTGGCAGACTTGAAATCTCCGTGCGAAGTATCAGCAGCTAGAAAAAATAACCTTGTCCTATTCAGTTCTCACAGGCTTCAAGAGACAGATCCAGGAGATGGATCCACTCACAGGAGACTGGTGATCTACAAAAGAAGTGGTGGGTTTTCAAAAACCAGCATTTGAAATGTTCTCTGGCCCAGCCCAGCCCAACAGGCCCCTACAATGATATTTCTCACTTTATGAATTTCCGTTTGACACCCTTTTTTTTTTTTCAGATGTAAGTGTACGTGAGTTGTATCTCAGGATGAGGCCAAGACAGGTTTGAAAAGTAAGATGACATTAACAGTCACATCAGAATTTAATCCACCCTGATACACATTTTTCACATCGGTAGAGCTGTTGGGCTTCCTCCAGTTACTACCAGTACGTTTTAGCAGGTTGCATCCTAGTCCTAAACTTCAAAATTTATCACCACTACTATTTCTTTATTTTATCTTTTAAATTCTAACGGTGTTAAAACTTACAGGGAAAAAAACCAAATAGTATTTGCAAAAGAAAGCTCATTTAGGAAACTATTTTGGTTTGGTTAGATTTCTTTTTTAACCTGTAAGCTGACCATGTTCAATAAGAACGAAACACACTCCAACTGGAACTTGTTAAAAGTCAACGCTCCAAAGAAATAACTCAATTTTCCTGCTACTTCAGTGAGCCTCCGCTCGCTTTAACCTGTTTCTAGCAATCTCTTTGTATTACTAATTCATGGGGAAAAACAGAAAGGAGGAAAAAAGGCCAACAGTAATCTCCTCTTAGTACTAATTAGGAACAACATGTATTTTACTAAGAGCAAAGAAAATGGTTTAGAAGACTGATTAAGATACAAAGAAGAGTTTTGAAATTATAGTCCCTGATTTTATCTTTCATGATTGCTTCAAAATTTTCCTAAAATATGGTGTGCTTAATTGTTATGCTGTTTAATTTTAAATTCTGATTTATTTTTCCTTTTATTTCTTCATCTAGAGTTCGAATAGCTACAGAAAACAGGCCTGCATTAAGAGAAAAAACCTCCCTCGGAAAGCTACAGCCATTAAATTATAATTACTCTAAATAATAATGGATTTAATAATTGATATAGAGCAGTTACACAATATACCTGACAGACAGCTCTGGAATAAAGTTGCCTGGCAAAACACAGCCAGATCACACAAAGAATTTATGCATAAGCATAGCTTTGCTTTTGTGCATAATATTAAACACACTCATCTAAGAGTTTCCAGAATCAAACTGGATATTTTAGGGACTAAGAGAAAACAGTTTGACAAAACACTCATAGTTTGAAAGAATCTACTCTGCCCAGAAAATTGATAGCATACAGCAATGATGATTTTAGTTTGAACATTAACTTCCTACAAGAGGACAGGATTTATGCCTGTAGGAATGAAATATAATATAAGGCAAAAGTCCTTGAAAAGCTGATTAAAACTAGAAAAGCATAAGTATGCATTTTTTCTCATCTATCACGGTATTGTAGTATGACAGTGAAGAACAGCAGAGACTTTACAATTGGCTGGACATAAAAGACTTGATTAAATAACCTCTGTAGATGCACAAAACTCTGGCAAACCAGCGTACAAAAGTAATGCCATCAGTTTTTCATCAAAACTGGAATCAAAACTTGAAAAAAATCTACTGTTTCAAAAGTGAGGGACATTTGTCTCCCTGTTCTAGCACTACTTTATGCCTTTTGTCTGATGTAATGTTAAACTAGTAGATGCATGATGAGTAAAGAAAGCTGAGGTTTGTTTGAGTATGGAGAGCAACCAGAATTCTGGAAGCAGGAAATTCCAAAAACTGTTTCAAGAAAAAGTATTTCAAAAAGCTTTCCCCTGAAACTGTTAGCAAAATATTACTTTAAGCTATCTGCAAAAGTCAATTGTCCCATGAACTTTAATTGTGACGTATTTGGAAGTCAAAATCACAGCCATTAAACTGTGAGCAGGGGAATTAAATCTTGCTTGAAGTAAGTGAGTATGTATCTCAGTGCATATGTATCTAAGAAATTGCTACCAATCCCTCGTTAGTTACAGCATTCAACAGAAATCTAAATTACAGAATGTTTCAGGAAGGAAAAAAAAGATGTAACGGATCAGGATCATAATCTATGCCATGTGCTTTATATCGCAAGCAGAATTAAGAAAATCAAGTACATTGCCTATTTGACCATAAATCTTTAACCTCCCAAATTTTAAGAACCTCAGTACAACACTGTATTAGAAAAAGTCTACTTAAACTTAGTTACAGTTTTTGTCTCTTTGCCTTCTTGCACACAATTGCCTTTTATGCACTAGCCTTTACGGATTAGCGGGAGCTGGCAATACAAATCAAATGCTCTTACTGACTGCTTTTCAGTATAAGACATAGAAATGTTGTTGTGCTTTCCTGTGTTTTGGGGAGGTACAGAAAAATCTAGCACAAAGCCCTTGTTTCTAGATATAAGTAACTTCAAAATAAACAAGAACAATTGTCTGCAACACAAAAAAGGTCAAAACTCATGAGCACACAGCAGACAGAAACATATGAAACATACCCCAGAGCAGTCACACTTGTGTGACACCAATGCTTGGATCCCCACTTGCATATTTGGAAACCTGAGGCCCTCAAATTGCAGCCACGATCCTTTCCTTACTGCTGGCACTCTCCTCACCTCAACAGTGTTATCTTCTCGGTGTCTAGCACCTCCTGACTTTCTCAGAGGAACAGAGGTGTCCTGTTCTTGGTCCTGGCGGGACCAGGAAAGAGAATGGACAACAAAGGGGCCAGGATTTATAGCATCTGTTGCATGCCACAACATGGGCTAAAAGCCCACCCTGCTTAAGTCACTTTATCACTCAACTAGACTACGTAACTCCTCATTGCATCAGTTGCATGTGTAAACACGGGGGAAAACACAGATGCTGAACAGAACAGTGCTCATGTGGCATCCTCCTCTGCTCTGGCCGTGCTGCTAGAGTCGCTGGCTCCTTTCCAGTCACGTCATTCACAGGAGAGCACTGCTGTTTGGCAGCGCCCCAGTTTCCCATGTACGGCACCAACATTGAACTGCAGCTTGCTTTGCCTTGCTCTGCTGAATAATTTCTAGCATGCAGCAGCGGATGTATTCCTAGAAATGGAAGTTTCTTACTTAAACGGAAAATATTCTGTAACTTCCATAGCTTAATCCAGGAGACGCGCTGTTTCTGCAGATCCTATTTGTACCTGAGCTGTAGAGGATATCAGTGTTGCAATTCATGTGGCTGGGGTAAAAGTGATTCTTACTTCTGCAATCAGTATTAACCATTATAAACCATTTCAACCCGCTGCATCACTTGGGTTATTTCTTTCCTGCAGATTTTGAAGCTGCTGTTTTATTCAAAGACAGCACGTCATGGCTTTTCTGGTGTTTCTTGTGCGTGTATGTGGGATGGATGGTGGAGCTAACATGAAAATTTTATGCATTCTTCTGGGCTAGTGACTAACAGCACAGTCCTTTCCAGCTGATGCTCCTACTGTCAAAATGCCAAATCCCTTCGTGGCTTTGACACACTCCCCCTGCCAATATACCAAAAATATCATGTTTAAATTAAAATATACCTCAACGGTCCCTAATAAAGCCAACAAAAAACTTAACCTGTGCCAAAATGTAATAGCTTTTCACTGTTGGTTGTAAACTTCAGTAGGATTATAGCGCTGAAAAATATTTCGCAAGACCAGGAGGACTGACAGAGAGACCAGAATGAGACCGGGGCCCAGGCTAACACATGTACAGCTGCAGGACACAGCTCAGCTGTCAGGTAGGGCAACCATGCTGAGCCCAGCAACCAGAAGGTACAAATAGTGGGAGGTGCAGAGAGATGGCGGGAGGACAAGGACATTGCCTCATCATGCTTCATTAGCAAAAATTATAGAAGCTAACCCTGGAGAGATCAGAGCCCTGGGAAACAGCCATGTAGATCCATAATATCCACAAAAGAAATATTTACAGGTCTTCTTAGCTACCATTAACTTCTTAATCTTCTCATACCTGGAGAGTCTATGTTACTCAAAACTAATCAACTGTTTTGGGCATAGCACTACCATTTTGAAGTTTTCCAGAAAAGCTCCAAAGAGTTACAGGTCTCATTCAGCCAGGTCCAGGTCAAAAGCAGTTATTCAGTACAGGCTGGGGGTTGACTTGCTGGAGAGCAGCTCTGCGGAGAAGGACCTGGGAGTGCTGGTGGACAACAGGCTCACCATGAGCCAGCAGTGTGCCCTTGCGGCCAGGAAGGCC
>VZSC01012392.1:286376-321869 GCA_013398225.1 Steatornis caripensis | reverse complement strand
GCCTGGATGCATTCCTGTGCACCCTGCTCTAGGCTAACCTGCTTTAGCAGGGGGGTTGGACTAGATGATCTCTAGAGGTCCCTTCCAACCCCTACCATTCTATGATTCTATGATTCTATGATTCTATTCACTAACCAGAACAGCATACCTACTCAGTTTGTGATTTTTGTTTATAAATCCATCCTATTGAGTTCCCTGATTTTTCATATAAAAATGAAGGAAAGAACAGACAGAAAACACAAACTGATACTGCATTTTTGATAGTGTATAAAATCACTATGATTTTTTAAACTCGGGGCATGATGCTCTCAGACCCACTGTTTCTATTTCCTTCAGTGGGGCTCTCCAAATCTCAGAAGGTTTCCACAGAAAACGCTTTAAGACCTTTACTGCTGAAAGATAACTGCATTCAACTGCAAGAACAAACTAAATCCTTCTTATGATCTAGCTTGTACACTGCCTGTTACCTTCAATAGTTAATACTGGTTTTGTGAAAATTTGCCCACTGATTTTAGTAAGAGAAATTGAGTAAGTCTGTTTTGAAGTGGTCCAACTTCCTGCTCCTATTTTCTTAATAAAAACCACCTTCTTTACAGCCATCCAAACCTTTCACTGAGCTTAAACATAAAATTACATGCTATCTGAAACCAAATAATATGCCTCTTAATTATGTGATTTCCATTCGCTTAAAGCAAATGATAATCATTTATTCTATACCTTGACCTAGCACTGAGTGCAATTTAATAATCAAGAGAGCACTATCCACATGATTTGGTGAAAAAGCCATTTGAAGAATCCTGAATTTCTCTGCTTCTTGCATGAGATATTTTCTTAGAGGAATCTGTGTATGACTAATTTAGTTCTACACAGGAAAGAAAACAAGCGTCTTGAAGACCAAGTTGTACAGAATTATCACAACTAATTTTTGCTAAGAGCATGCCAGCTCAGATGGTGTTTTTCTAAACTTACATTACTATAGCTTTAACAGTAATCACAAATAAAAGAAAGAGCTTTAAAGCCAGTTTTAAAAGGACTCTCTCCACATCAGGTTACCATTTTTCTCAGCATTTCATTTTCAGTGGAAATAAATTGTGAATTAATGAAATCAACTTACACTTCTCATTACTGTATAAATGACAATTTTTTAATTTTCTTACTAAAAAAAATTAATCTTGCAACTTTATTTGATCACAAAGCAAAACCAAAACCAGCAAAACATAAGTTTTAAAATATTTAGATCTTTTTCCCAGGTATTAAATAGGATTACCACATTTAGCAATATTTAATAAATTTTAACAAATATTAAAAAAGGAAAATTAATGTTGCAGAAAAGAAATATTTCAAATTATGTATTTCTAGCCAAACACAGCATTTTTGGGTTTGTTTTGTTTTTTTTTTCTACAGAGCTGTGATTGTAAAAATATTCTATGTTGATAAGAAATTTGGTAAGAGAGAGCCACGGGAGTTAGCTTTGTCTGTACTCAGGTGCAATGCTGCAGATACCAAACTGTTTGGCTTACTGCGCTGAACAGCAGGCACCACAAGGGGAAAGTCAGACACAGCTGTCCAGCAAGCCTGAGACAACAAGCAATCACAAAGTCTCCGAAACTCAGGTCTCACACTAGCAATTCCTGAGCTCTTAAAGTTCACTAAACTCATCAGCCTGAGACAACACATCCCACAAGACTACTTAAACACGACAGTCTGCAGCTGAAGACACATAAACCACCACACACAAGAAAGTCTCACCATTTCATGGGCTGCTAAGTCCCTAACCCAACTCCGCTGTTCAGGTACAAATGAGCTTTGGTGTCACAAATACACATTCAAAATGATTTCTCACACCATTATCTATTACAAAACTAATATGCTCAGTTGTTTGCAATAAATTCTTGTTCCCAACCACATGTAAAGTCAGTCTAAACGCTGAAGCACAACCTTAACGAAAGTCCTTTCCACCTGTGGATGGATCTTTCCACTCAGAATTCAGCCGTGGAGAGGGTAAGAAGTGCAACAGAACCAGGCATTAATGATTTCGCTGAAAGCTTCTTGGTTTATGGATGGTGTACCTGTTTAGAGTTTACCATTATTTGCACGTACAAGAAAACTTTGTGCACCCAAGCAGTATAAGTTAGGATGTCAAAGTCTCTAGTTTTCCCTTGTCCTGCTAGAATAAATCATTCATGGTGATATCCCTACAAGTCCTGCTCTGAGGAACTAGTCTTTGGATTTGCTTTGCTCTCCAAAATGCTGTGCTGAGGGGGAATTTACAATGAATGTAATCTTAATTCTCATTACTGAAAAATACAGTTTGGGCTTTCTCAGCAAGGATGTTGAGTTCTCAAATTTACAGATTTTTTTTTTTTTTAATTTACTCTTCAGCAGCACCAAAGTGGTTTTGTGGTATCTAAAGCAAGGAAATAACAAGTTTCTCAACTTGGTTATTTAAACTTTATTACATGAGCAGTGACTACCGATTCCAAAACTTCGGAACAGGCAACTGAACAGTGGTTGATTATATACAAAATTTATTATATGAGAAGTGACTACAGATTCCAAAACTTCAGAACAGGCAACTGAACAGTGGTTGATTTAGCTCATTATTACTGTAGTCAATTCCTTCCTTTCACAGCTGCTACATTGTTTATTAGTATGAAGAATATTTGGTGGGGTTCATCTGTCCAAACTTCAACATGTATGGTGTAGACTTCAATATCTCAACTACCTCATCCAGGCTGTAGACACCTACCTGAGGAAAAGATTGAATTTTATTCTGGAATTGCCTGTATCTTTCTTTAAGGTGGACCAAGACAACTTGCCCAGGAGCAAATATCTGGGTAAGTTATTTGACTTTTCACGAATATCAGAGGTGAGACAGATTTCATCTTCTGAGATGACCATCTTACAAAAGAAAGATAAATGAATACCGACAGATTAATAAATTACTCCCTTCTTACACTCTGATATATCACATGAAGCAGCATAGATTTGGAAAGAGATAAAGAACAAATGTTTTGAAGAAATGTTTGTAAAAAGCCCACTAAAGAAACCAATACCCACTCACAAAAACAAAAAAAAATCCTGCTGTCAGTTAAACCTGTACAAGTAGAGCTGAGCACACAAACAACAGAAACTGAGTTCAGCCAAAGACGACTGCTGTTGCACTGATATGTTTGGACTTAGGCTATTTCTTGACATTTCCTGCTATTTTAACTAGTTTAAGCTGTTTGTTTAACTTTTCCTGGTAATGAAGCACTTCATAGGTCTGCGACTGTTGAAATACAAGTTGAGGAATTTCCTCTTCTGTTTCCAGTTGTGTTGGACAGGAGATTCAATGATGGGGCTTATCAGAAACCTAGGCACCGAGGTGAAACACAAATACGGGCATAATTCGCAGCGCAAACATATCCTAGAAGTGGCCCAATACTTTTTCGCGACAAGAAAGAGGAATTCCTGTTAACTCCCCTTAGCCTTCTGGGTCAGTCACAGGAGGACTCCTCTGAGATACAGTAAATAAGAGTTTAAGTTCCTTCTCTGAACAATCTGGATGAAGGATCTAAACTTAGCTCTTCCCATCACTCTAGATGAATGCCTCAGCTCCCAGACTGTCATTTTGTGCTTGCTTTTTGGTAAATTAATATTTAGTTATTTATTCATAGCAAAAAAGATGCAGTATGAAAGACTTAGAGATTCACCCCAGATATATCTCAGGAGCAGTTCAGTAACTTCAGAATAAAGACAGGTTTTGATGCAAATCCCTTTCCACATCAAGCAGAGGATGGAACCAAATCTGAATTATGCACCTTTCACGTGGCTTCTCTGCCTGCTAGGCACGGGGACATCTTCAGCAAAGCTGCTCCCAACAGGGTGCTCTTTTGGAACTGCAAACCACCCAGGAATGTAAGGAAACACCTAGTTTGTCCTAAGATACTAGATGTGCTGTATTTTACTGTGAGTCAGGAGCAGACAAATGCTAGGGCAAATATGAGCATGCAGGGAGTTTAAGATCAGGCAAAAGTCTGAGGAACGGCTTAGAGGATCTACATTCTTAATTATATATCAGGGTAAAACAAATAAAATCTCTTTCAATGGACTTCATAATATGCAGCTGCTGGTTAAAACAAATTTATCATACAAACTTAGAGGACCATTTTCACCTGGCGAGCACAGTTTGTGCATGTGTCAAAAACAAAACAAAATTAAAAAAACACATTCAAAATGACATGTGATTAACTGTACAGGCACTTTTCCAAATACTAAATTCTATGCACATCTTTTGCATTTATACTCCTGTGAGAAGGCACTGCAGCAGACTTTCACATGCCTGGTATATCTCTGCAATTCTTCAAGGAAATAAGGATTTATATTTCATATGCCTCAAGAACATATTTTCTATAACTGGGTACTTATTATTAATATTGGTTCAGGTTTTTGATTGTATACAATGAGATCAAAGCAGGCCGTGGAACAATACCTTAAAAATTAAACCCAGCAATATCTCAGGTGAATATTTAAGCTATATGCAAAACGGGGTCTTTCGCATTGTCGGTCAGATTACAGGTTTGATTGCGCGAGACGCTGGAAGTACTGAATGCTTAATCAATTTAACATTTCAAGATCTACTCAGAACTTTGGGGGATCAGGCTCAGAGTTTACAACGGTACAACTATACCGTCTTCATAAAGCACTGCTTAATTAAAGTATTTATATACGCAGCAGTAACTCATCACACCATAAACTACTGCTGATTAAAACCAGTACACTGGTTTGAAAACCTTGAGCGCTCATTATAATAAATAGTAGGCAAGAATTCCTAAAGGCTTTACCCACTTCCAATGCAATTTGCCCCAATTCAGAGTAGTGCAGCTCCATTTATGCTTGATCTGTTGATTGGGACTTATCCATCTAACAGATCAGCTATTGATTTGTACAGAACAGCACAATTTATAGAATCATTCCAGATGAAAGGGAAAAACGTTTATTGTTCAGCTATGTTTGTTCTTGCCCACCTCTACAGGATTAATTATCTGACATCATTTTTAGTAGAAAAAAAAGGCTAGCCTTTTCTGAAAAATGAAGTGTGGATGGCATAACCTTCCTGGCAGCTTGTTCTACTGTCTGACTGCTATGTAGAGTTACCCGATGATTTTGCTGACATTTAATCTAAATATTCCCTTACATCTTTATCTAGCCCCATAATTATGGACTGGAGGTGAAAATCCTATCCTTGAGAATGGCAGCTAAATTGTAGTATAGGAAGGGAAACCTACCACGTGCACAAGCCAGGAAGATTTCCTCCTGGTTTAGACCTTTATGAGACACCCATATCTTTTTGTTTAGGTAATCAGTGGCAATTTCTTGAACAGCAATTCACAAATCTCAGATGAGGATAATTCCCAGCAAACTTGTATCATCTGAGAAAAGGGAATACACAGGAGAATATTCTACTCAAAGCACAAAGGAGTTTACCAATATTTCAGGGACTGGTTGCTACTGGCCCTCTACAAAGACTGGAAAACACATACATAATGGTGACAAAAAAGGCATGCTGTGTGTTGTTTGTGCTGGGTCTGAGACAGCAGTGTGTGTACAACACTATTTTTCATAGAAAATTTAGCCAATTGTAAAGTGCCTGGCATTTTTACCAAAGGAAGAACTGAACCTGGTTTTCAAGGTCTAATTTTCTAGCAGTCCTCTGCTCTGGGAGGATACCAACAAGGATGAATACAAAAGGATTGACAGAGGGGAAATTCAGAGAACCCTGTAGTTTGTATTTCCTTTCTGCACATCTCATACAGCCTTCCTTTTCCTATATTCGTCAAGAAACTATTAGTAAGTGCTACGTGGCAAACATTTGACTGAGAGTAACATTCTGAAACATTTCAGCTATCTGTTTCCATTTCCATCCTGAGCAATGTAAAACAGGGTCAGAATTTCACTTTCTTAATGCAAAGTGACTAAAAGCCACTATATGACCTAATCTTTCACCTAGTTAAAATTGGGTTTGTCAGCATAGAGTATTCCAGTTTCTTTATCTGGACCTTGAATGAGCTTACCTCTGCTGCTTCCAACTTTCAAATTGCTAGAGATTTTCTGCATTAGTCATTTTATGCTTAAGAATAGAAGAAAAAAATATTTGTGAGCTTTTACCTTTGATCCTGTCATTGCTCACCTTCGAGTGCTTGATTTATGGCATGCAAATATCACATTTTGGTCCCTTACTCCTGTCTCCCCCTTTTTTCCTTGTTTTTAATAATAATTGCAAAGCCAAGAAGATGAAAGTAAAGCAAGCAAATGGAATATACCTAGTCCTAAATAAAGCATTTCATAATATTTCACCGTAAATTTATCCAAAATGATGAGAATACAAATGACATCTGGAATGAATAATGCTTGAATGAGGATAAATTACAGACAGCCATGAAATCTGTCATACTGTAATGAAGGATCCTGCTGAGCCACTTTTACACCTGTTACTTTAGTCTATATATTAGTGAGCTGGTGAGAGCACAAAGCAACAGATACCACTAGGGCCTGGAAATCATCTCTTCTCTCACCATCCTTTGCATCCGCAGCTTGTAGTTATCTGGCGTTCAGGAAAAGCACTGCAAATTCTGAGGTTTAAACAAGCATAATTTTAATGCCGGCCAAGAGTCCATAGCTGGCAGCAGCACCGAGGACGAGTGCACCTTCCCTCTGGTGCCCACGCCTGGCTATGGCGGAGTGGTTTGAGGGAAGGAGCTGCATGTAATTCCTCAAATCTGTCATGAAAGGGACAGTGCGCATTTCTGCTACTATCTACCACCCAGCACAAGGAGGTACGTACGCAGGTTGTGAAGGCTCAAGTTATTCTTCCGGTACATCTGTCCATGGCCCTATGGGATACGAAGTTCTGCCAGGGATGCTAGCTGAATTGCTTTGTATGGGTACATCTGTAGGCAGGAAAAAGAGCCTTTTCTTCCAAGTTCTCTGCCTGTGCAAGAGCAGCCAAGGTTTTGGTAAATGGGAGAGCCCCAGGCCAACTACCGCAAATAAATTGAAGCTGACAGATCATTTAAGATAAACTTTTATTCCTTTTAGGATCTCACACTAAGAAAGTCTTAACACAAAATTCCACAAGGCAGAGCTGAGGAACTTTGCGCTGCTTCTACCTAGACCATTTTTCTTTTTTAATGCAGTAAAAGAGCAAGAAAACATTACCATTATTCTGGCAAGATCTCCTTTTCAATCGCGACAAACGTCTAAGGGGAGAAAGGCTTGGAAAACTGCTTAGATGCTCAAGACTTCAGTTACAAAGCCAACTAACTCATCTTTCAAAACAGCTGGGGTTCAGGTTTGCTTTATTTGGGGAGAATCCATTTTGGGTAGTTTTTTCAAAATGCCGAAGTGATTTTAAAATGTAAGTCTTATGACTCAGTTCTCTTTCCCCCTAACATTTTATCTTTTGTGTTTCTTACATTTAGTCAGCCTCTTCCATACATGTAGATAAATTATAGAGGGCCGAAAAAAATCATTTCATTTTGGTTAAAAAAAAAATTGAAATATGAATCAATAAGGGAAATAGAAGCATAAGTCCAGTTCAAGCCCAGAGGAGGGATGGAATATTCTACTTATCTGCTGGTCCACGCATCAGTAGGGCACTCTATATCCATACGGCATGTGTATATGTATCTATGACTTGCGAGCCCAGAGTCCTTCCCAGAACCCACACTTCCATAACCCCACCGATTCCAGAGCCGGCCCACAGCCAGAGTTATGTGCACCAGCGATTTTAGCCATTATAAGCTTGCCTAAAGCTGCCTGAGTCTTGGAAAGCTTTCAGTGATTGAAATCGGTCTACAGTGCTGAAAAATGAACCTGTAACACACAGGCAATAATCTAGCATTTGGCTGCAGGTTATCACTTAGATTGTCAGCTGAATTTATCAAACCTGGATATGAGCAGTTTAAAAGCTTTCGATGATCTGTAGCTTCCATATACAACCGCAAACTTAAATCCAACTTAACATTTTCCAGGTGTGAAAATTCATGAAGGATTTTTCAAAAATTTTGCTCTCTTCTCTGAATTCAACAAGCCCTTCATATATTTACTGACCTTTGAGATTCACGCTTCAGGGGCTTTTCAGAGTCTTCCCCTTTTGAGGGGGAAAGCACAGACTAAATATGTGAACAACTTCCTCCTTCTTTTCAGGCCCTCTGCCATTTACTAACACAACACAGCGTTTGCCTGCTGTCACATCACACTGCCACAATCGTGCTCCAAATGTCACATTAGCAAAGTCAGGTTAAAATCACTTGGTGTTATAACACTTTCTGCGCTGACCTTTTGAAGGGCCAGAATGACAGGAAGGCGTAGTTCCCCTTGCTCTGCACGGGGAGCCTCTCTTTATCTTCTCTTCTAAATGCAAGAAGCACATGCTTCGTATTCAAGAGCCTGTTGGAGTTGCCAGCTTTTACGAACACGCAGCATCCCTGCAGTCCACTGAGCTCTCTGTGGCTTCATCCCATACCCTATGTGGTACAAGCAGTCTTGTAATAGAGTAAAATGGATTGCTCGAGGATTCGGATCTCCCTATATGAAAGACACCTTGTTCTTTCCAATATGCAGGTTGAGGAGCAAAGGAATCTGTTTTCCCAGCATATTCAGCTTTCCATTTTAATGCTTTTCACGGCAGAATGTGGAGCCTCACCGGCTTATAACCTGACCTTTTAAAATGGCCAGAACAGGGAATCTGTATTACTAATTTGGGACCTCTAGCATACTTTTAATTGAGACAATGATCCACCATGGCTTTATGATAGATGGGTACGTGTATTTTTTCCAGGAAGCTATCCAGCCTGCTCAGTGCAAAATCCAGTGTGCAGCTACGCAGGAGCATGTTAGGGGTTATCCTTTCAGTGAGGTATTGCTCTTTCGCTCTTCCTTCAAACTAGCCCCTATCGGTTGCCGCAAGATGATTTGCAGTGGCCCAGCCAACAACAGGGAGGCTGTGCCAGTGCTTCCCATGTCAAGTGGGGCTTCTGAGCCCGCCTAGTGAAACCAGGCAAGTCCCAAATCCGGTAAAATAAAACGAAATCGATTATTATACATATATCGTCCTACACAAGGGATTAACCAGCAACAAGTGTAGACAGTCTGTCAAGGTCCAGCACGACCTGGATAGCCCTGAATTAGATACGAAGAAAGCAGCTCAAAGAGGAAAAATGGCATAGAGGTTAAAAAAAGAGGGGAGGAATATAGCGAGGACACAGTGAAGTATCAAACAGCTTTGTGTCAGTAGTTAGGGATCATACAAAATTGCACTTAGTTTTATGTACAAATGACAGTTCCCCATTCCTCTGCCTGACCTTGTTTCTTACATGTACGGTATTAATTCAATAAATTTTTCATTCTGGCAATAGTTTGAACTAAATCACCCCTAAATCATCTGTGGTGAAGTAACTTATTTACAGGTAGATGTACTAAATCCACCTAATGAAATAATTTACTCATCAAGAATTCATCCCCCGTCCTCTATAATCATTTAAAGAAAAAATTATACATGCACGCCAGTTGAAGATAACGAATACCAAGATGGATGGAATTGTAAGCAGACATTTTTGTCAACAGTCCACGCTCATATTCTCCCCTTGGTTTCAATTGTTGAACCAATAACTCAAGAGTAAGAAAAGTGTGACTCATTTCTTTTGTTCCAAGGACAAGGGGACATTAGAGTCCACAGTGACATTTTTACAGACGTTTTGCCTAAGTTGTACACATCTGGGTTTTTTTTGACTTGAGAGTCTGCAAGAGGGAACTTTGGAAAATGAGCTTACTCTCAGTCAACCTATATTGATTACAAAGGATCTATACTGCGACTGGAAATAAAGAAATAGAAAGGTACTATTTCCTGAACTGGCATCACCACTTCATTTCTTTTGAAAGGGAGGGTGATAAACTCCTATTCAAGCAAGACAGCAAGATTCACTGAAAATAAAGGGAGACACGCTTATCACACAAATATAACTCATCACCTTCATAGCCCTGCGCTGGACTCTCTCCAGTAGTTCCCTGTCTCTCTTGAACTGGGGAGCCCAGAACTGGACACAGTACTCCAGATGCGGCCTCACCAGGGCAGAGTACAGGGGGAGGATCACCTCCCTCGACCTGCTGGCCACGCTTTTCTTAATGCACCCCAGGATGCCATTGGCCTTCCTGGCCGCAAGGGCACACTGCTGGCTCATGGTGAGCCTGTTGTCCACCAGCACTCCCAGGTCCTTCTCCACAGAGCTGCTCTCCAGCAGGTCAGTCCCCAATCTGTACTGGTGCTTGGGCTCCCCAGGCGCAGGACCCTACACTTGCCCTTGTTGAACTTCATCTGTTTCCTCTCTGCCCAACTCTCCAGCCTGTCCAGGTCACGCTGAATGGCAGCACAGCATTCTAACGAGTCAGCCACTCCTCCCAGCTTTGTATCATCAGCAAACTTGCTGAGGGTACACTCTGTCCCTTCATCCAAGTCGTTGATGAATACGTTGAACAGGACTGGACCCAGCACTGACCCCTGGGGAACACCGCTGGTCACAGGCCTCCAACCAGACTCCGCACCACCGATCACTACCCTCTGCGCTCTGCCATTCAGCCAGTTTTTGACCCACCTCACTGTGCGCTCATCTAAGCCACTCTTCCTGAGCTTTCCTATGAGGATGTTGTGGGAGACAGTGTCAAAAGCCTTGCTGAAGTCAAGGTAGACAACATCCACTGCTCTCCCCTCGTCTACCCAGCCAGCCACGCCACCATAGAAGGCTATCAGATGGGTCAAGCATTATATCCCCTTGGTGAATCTGTGTTGACTACTGATAGCCACCTTCTCCTCCACATGCTTAGACATGACTTCCAGAAATTAATTATTTTAAATAATTCAAAAGGTCAGACATTTAGAAACAAAATTCAAAAGAAGTTTTCCTCCTCCTAAATCTGTTAATTCATATGCTCATTCTCTGTTGCCATGTTTACAGCATCAGAATTCTTTAATTTCTGAACTGAATTCCAGTGATGATGTATTGAAACAGACTGTTTTTACAGAAACTAAAATGCAGCTTAGAGAACAAGGTGTCAATACAGTGACTGTATGATCAACTATGAGTTGAAATTAAATTAGCTATTGTAATGACTGAACAAAATCAAACTATGATTAAGATGCAAAAAGAAGGACTAGTAAATTTGAAAAGCAATTTAACTTTTTGTGCCTTTAATAAGGAGCTAATATCTGGACCAATACTGTTCCTGTGCTCTCCAAGGTTTAATCCCAAGGCCTGTATGAATTCTGCAGCACAGGATTGACAACTGCCTATGATCACCTACACAGCAAACAAACTCATCTTCACTGTTTTTTTAAAAGTGTTGCTTGTTCATCTCCCTTATCTATGATAGGTCTGCCTCTCATCTTTGTTTTCTCCTAACACTGTGATAATATTGCCTACCACCCCAGAAGTAGTTGTCTAAAGGAAATTTTTGTCAAATATTCTTTGTTACAAAATTTCATTGACTTAGAGATCTGCCAAGCGCTATAACCTTATCTCAGTACCCCTAGCCTACAACTACAGAAACCTTTACATGCTGCCATGATGTACGAGTAAACAATATTCCAGTTTTGTCTGTTCAAATGCTGTAATGTCAAGTAATAAATTTATGTCCTTTTAGTGACCTAGATAAACTTCATTTTCTTCTCTTCCATTCATTAAGAATTAAAGTTGTCTTATTTCACTGGCTTGTATCTCTTGGGGAAATATTTGAACTACAGGTCAGGGACAACGTTATTGCAATAGACCACATTCTCTATTAATTACATTAAATGAAATATTTTCCCATAATATATATCAGAATCTGATTAGTTTCTTGTAAGCCTTCTGGCTCTTTATTCCCCTGTAGAAACTGTATTACAACTCCTTCCAGAAAGCAAGCGTCTCTCTGAGACGCCAAGGGGAGAGACTTGCCAGCACACAGCTCTGCAGAGAGCGGCAGCTTGGGCTGGCTCCGTAGCCCTCGAGAGAGACTCTGCCTCTCTTCGAAAGGTGAGGAGGACCGGGTGGTGAAAAGGTGGGACAGCATTGTACATCACCTGAAAGAAAACATCTGAATGAGTTAAATTTAGTAGAGGCAGGATTCTGAATACTGATTGCAAAAAGAAAAATTTAAAATTTTCAAATTGCAGTAAAAGCAGGAGAGCTCTGAAAAAGACAGCTGTCAATTCTTTCAGGTCCTCCTCAGACACTTTCTTTAGTAGGGTACTTGTTTCTGTTAACTTGCTGGAGCTGGATACTTCAAACCTTTGTACACATTAATAATTATAAAATTATTTTCCATTGCTTTCCAACTTTTTTTCCTTGCTGTTAGTCCTTTTTCTTGGTATTTAAGGTAGCACCTAAGACATTTTTGCACAAAATAGTGACAGAGACTTATCAGTTCCTACAAAACACTTTGTGCCTCAGAGTAAGCTGAATGAACTGAAGTGGAATTCTATAAAAACTACAGCTATTTCTATAATGTGTGTACTTGTCCCAGTAATAATTATTTCAACAGTCCACACCACCTCTCAAGGGATGAAGTGCTCTGTAAAACAGCGATAAATAGGTCTCCCTTGCTCCTTGCACGTGCCTACCTCTCATGCCTGGGGACAATAATGAACCCAGCTCTTCTCAATGACTCTGCCATGCTTACCGCAACTTTGGATGACGCAGTAGTACCGAGCTAGCCTTAAACTAGCTGGCTTGAGTGCTGATAGCTGCAAAGCTTCACTGATAGCTGTGGTATCCCATAGTTGTGTTCCCAAAGGAAAGGTTACCTACCAAAATGCTTGTTTTGCTGCTTGGCAGATTTCCAGCTTACAGTCTGTTCCATGTTATTGTTGCTACACTTCTAGCAGCACCCCGGTTTGCCATTTAAAGCTAGCTCAGGTAAAACAAAATTATCTGCTGTGACAACCAGCAGCTGCAGAACCAGCGTACCCTTTCAGTGTGTTCTCCCTGGCCTTGCAATTTGTATCCGCACAATGTGGCTTGTTCCAAATGAACAAGCGACTCCAGGAATGCCACACACTTAACACCTTTCATCTTTCTTTATAAGTAAG
This sequence comes from Steatornis caripensis, assembly GCA_013398225.1. NCBI lineage: Eukaryota > Metazoa > Chordata > Aves > Caprimulgiformes > Steatornithidae > Steatornis > Steatornis caripensis. Next base: position 308,764 of record VZSC01012392.1, on the reverse strand, counting down.
TAATGCCCTAAGACCCCAAACAATTTCTGTAGATTTTATCTTTCCTTTCTCCAGTTTGAGAGCGCACCCGCACAACTTAGGTACCGGAATCTCAATACAATAGCCCATGTTTGTTTATAAAAACAATCCAAAAAAATTCTCAACGTTTACTAAATAATACCAATACAATAGATTACAAAAGGAATAACTGGTTCAGGGGGAAACATGGCTGCTAGTGGGTATGGAAGAAAAAGAGCAACTGAACAGGAAATGTGTCTAAAATAATCTGACAAATAAAAGGGAATACAGATATAAACGGTTATAAAAATACAATTTCCTTTATGTTTTCGTCCGTTAGAGGTTTAGTATAAAGGTGCCTGAGATAATGATAATAAAATGACAACCGATGTTCAGTGCTAGTAAGATACAGAGTAACATACAAGAGAAGAATAATATCAGGTATACAGACAGAGTGGTTGGTACTAATTAATTAATAGCATCCAGGACAAGACCTTGGACTTGCTGTGGCAGTTTCTTCGAAAATATCAGTGCTGTGTTCACTGGTGATCAGAGAGACAAAGAGGGATGAATGCGGTAGAACAGAATATTTGGAACACAGTTAAAATAACATGGATAGGTCATTCGGCAGCGTGATGTGTGGAGGCAGATGTTCCAATGCTGCGTGTGGCTCTCGGTGTGCTCTCGCAAAAAAGGAATAAGAGTCTCAGAAGAGGTAGGGAATTATTAGAATTATAGAGCAGCTTTTACATGAAGAAAGAAGTAAATGGGTGGCAAGGACTTGCATTTCTAAAAGAGTCATTGATAAGAGAGATCTCTAAAACATGAATGATAGGAAGAAAGTGAATAAGGCAATTATTGACTGCTTCTCACATTGCAAGAAGCAGGGTACGGCCAATGAAACTGTGAGATAGCTGGTTTAATATAAACGAACAAACAAACACATGGAAGGGCTTAAATCATTGCATGCACAATTATTTCGTGAAACTCATTGCCACTGGATGTGTTGAAGGTCAAAAGTACAAATGGATTCATGAAAGATACGACAAATTGATGGAGTATAAATCCACATGCAACCGTTAAATCTGATGGTCCAAAGACATCCTTCAGCTCTAAAAGTCATGAAAACAGTTGCCTTTGGGAACTGAGAGCGTATAATCAAGAAAAAACAATTCTACATATGCCTGTTCTGATACACAAACTCATAACTGACATATGTCATATCCTTCCCTTTGGAGCTGGACACAGCTTGTTACGTGACCCAATACTATAATTATTCACGCACCAGACGTACAAATAATGACGGTCAGATCCAGAGAATCAGGTGTTACAGCATCAGGCATTGAAACACCAAAATCTCTGCACTCCAAATCCCACCACTTGGTATACAGACAGGGGAGCATTTTCACTTTTCTTTGGGGTTGTCAGGAGGTAAGCAGTATCTCTTGATAGATTTCTCAATTATCAGTGCTTTTTCTTTTAATGTGCATGTGCATGTTGTGGGGGAGGATTCGCCTCTTTCTGTCAAGAACTGATTGGGAGTCCCTTCTTTAAAATGCATCAGCAGAAGGGGAGGTGCAGCACTTCCCTTTCATACAGTACCTATTTAGATATAAATGGTTAGAAGAGTCATGATATTCTGGGGAAATCCCAGGTTTAACTCACTTTCTCCCTGAGGAGAACCGTAATCTTCACCTCTTTCTATTTATGACCACACTATACGTATGTCTGGATAATGACTTCTACTATTTGTCCTTCTAAAAATCTCGTACGACATAGGAAAAAAATCAAGACTGATAGGCCAGAAGAGAAAGGGTTAGACGGCCTGACACTGAAACCTATTAGTAGTTATGATCCTCACTTGGATGAGGGATCCAAACCCCAAAGATTACTTAAGCATTTTAAATTCAAATAACACATTGGATTTAAAGGAAAACAAAACAAAACAAAACAAAACAAAACAAAAACCTAGAACCCACGTTGGAAGAGGAACCAAATCTATGTGTCCTCCCTACAAATGATGAGTCTAAGGTTTCATGCTTACGTCTCTTACTCGAAACAATTCAAAGAAATTCAACAAATGGTATTAGTAGTATACAGTGGACAGATTCTTGCAAATAGCTTCAGAATCACATCACATACACTGTAGAGGAGCAATAGCTTACAGTGACATACAGCTGGCCTAGCAGAGACCTCAAGATGTAATAAAAGGCACCTGTTTGTCTCAAGGCACAAGGAACACACTTATGACACTTCAGAGGTCTGTTTAACTTCAAAATCTCTAGAGGCAGCAATTTTGTGCTCCTTCCAGAGTTTAAATATCATTTTCATTAGAAAGTTTCTCCTAATTTTTTGGCTTATATGTGCATGGCTACTATTTAAATCCCTTACTTGTCAGCCAGTCAATGAGGGCAGGACAAGCAAATGTTTTAGTGGCAACTGTCAAGTATTTCAACCACCTTCTCTTCTCTAAGCAGCCTAGGTGTCTTGCTTCTCCTAATGTGGTATGGTTTTAATCTTCTGTTATCTTCACGCATTTTCCTTAAATTAGCACTGGACACAGTAGTTTGGTGTAGCCTTTTGGCACTGGGTAGATTAAAAGGATACTATTATTTATACAACCCAGTAACAGATTTTTTTCTTTTTTTACCTCTTCGTATTTTTGCTTATTCATGTTCAGCGTGTGACCCCTAGTTCCTTTTATGTATAACTACGGCCTGGTGAATTGTTCCCCATTTTGTATTTGTATAGCAGTTTATTCCCAATGTAGTACCAGGCGCTTGACCTAAATAAACTTATTCTGTTTTTTCCTGATTACTTCTGCAATTTGTTAATATGTTTCTGAATCTTTGTCTAGTCCCCCTTGTGCTTGCTGGCTCCCTCAGAGACCGTTGTACATTTGATAATTACACATTCTAGTTCATCTTCTTAATCAGTAATGACAATATTCAGTGACTGGATTTAAGGCACACCCTTTCAGGACTCTACATGGTATATCTCTCCATACTAGGAGGCTATTCTTTTCATTGAAATGAGACTCTAAATCAGTTTCATGGACTTCTTGTATTTTCATATAGATGATACTATCCCAGATTGCTTAAGAAAATGTCATGGCCAACAAAAGAGGGAAGTAGTACTTCATAGAGGTAGTGCGACTGAAATGCAATGCCTAAAATATGTGTTGAATCAGTGTTCTAAATGACAAGGTATACGGTAAGATAGCCCCAGCGGGCTTTTGTATACCACAGCTCAGACTATCAGGATGAGCTGGTATTGAAACATCTGATAGCATGTAGAAAAATATTATTTAGGGGGATTTCAATTGGGAAGGATCTATTAAAGTTTCCACACAGTCATCACTAACTGCCCCGGAGCTGAAAAAGCAGGTTTGGAGTGAGGCAGGGAAAGGGTGGTTCATGTGTGTGGCATGCTGGAAAATTGCTACAAACCACTGTGGGTACTGTTTAACAGACTTATTTTTACAGTATGAATTGATCACTAAGCTAAAAAAAAACAGTGGTCACTAAGATATGAATGGCTACGATCTAACTATACCACTCCTATGCAGAAAAAATGGAGTGGATAAGGTACACCAAGAAGTCTACCACACACATTTTTGTGATTGCAGTCAAGCACTCCAGTTAGGATGTGTCAGAAGCAAGCTTTCTGTCATTTTAATTAATTACCTGTTTTGCATGCAAAATGGTAGTTTTTAATAACAGAGTGATCTTTTCCAGAAGAATCCAGCTGACCAGGATAAACAGCACACAGTTTGTTTTACATCTTTGTTGTTCATTATATCACACTAGCGATTATTTATTGTTCACTATTCAAATTCTGCTCAGTCAACAGAATTCTGTACTTCTTTATTTAACTTTCCCCTAAGTTCATACCCAGCTATTCAAAGGTACTCCTTAATCTCTGAAAAAAACTTAGTATTTATAAGGAGATTTTATTCTCACTTTGTAAATATGCTGCATGTCCTGGGTTTGGCTAGGATAGAGTTAATTTTCACAAGAAAGCTGGGAGGGGGCACAGGAGGATAGCCAACCCAAACTAGCCAAACAAGTATTAGATACCACTGACCTCACGCCCAGTATATAAACTGCGGTGGCTGGCCAGGCAAGGCGCAGGAAGCATGGCTGGGAAGGGCGGGGGGCGGCTCCTGTTCCCTGTGCATCACTCGTTTGTATTCTCTCTTGTCAGCATTATAGTTGCTATTGTTATCGCTCTCTTCTCTCTCTGTGTTGTTGCATTAAATAGTCCTTATCTAAACCGACGAAGGCTGCCCTTTCTCTTCTGATTCTCCTGCCCATCCCGGTGGGGGCATGGGGATGGGGGCAGTGAGTGAGCAGCTGTGTGGTTCTTTGTTGCCAGCTGGGCTCAAGCCATGACAGTCCTTTTTAGCACCCAACGTGGGGCAACACAAGGGTTGAGATAATGGCAGGGCTGACCAGAGTGTGTTAAACCAAAAGTTGTGATACGCATTTATTGTATTAGCTACAGTCGCTGATCAAAATGTTACTTTATTTGTTCACGTGGTGGTGGTCTGTAAATCCCTACCTGCACCATGTATTCCCTGCGGTACTGTTTATCGTCTTGGGGAGAAAGATTAGAGCTATCATTCTGCTATATTGGCTTAGGTTGGCTTACAATATGATTGCATCCCTGACCATGAGTCTGATCTGTTTTTTGTACCCGGCGTTGTTGTGCTGCCCGTGTTCTGGGCACCTCCTTGCGGAACTGATCAATAATTGCATCCAATCGATGGGAAAGGAGGGGGGGGGATAATTTCGCCCACCCTTTCACCTCCTTTTCCCCCTTCAGGCTAACTACATCATCTTTTGAGAAATTTGAATATCCTTGGGATGTTCAAGCTAGCATGGTGTCATTGCTATGTCTCCTGAATATGCTCTTGATCTTAATTAAAGTTACAAAACTTTTCTTTAAAGATACTGCCCAGAGATGTGCCCCAAGGCTGGAGAGTCATGGGTGGCATGGCATGGGGGAGAATACAGGCAGGCATCTAGAGAACTTCCCTTCCCCAATCGTTTGCAACTTTACTCTCGAACAACTAGAGAACCCTGATGAGGTGACGGAATATTTGAAAGGAAAGTGATGTGGCTATTCCAAAGAGGCACAACCCATCATACTGTGCTGGGCCCTGGCCAGTATCTACCAAACACTGCTTGATAATAAGCTGCATCCTCAGGGGGAAGGGAGGATAAACAGAGCATCAGGCACTGCGGCTACCCCAACCCCAGCATCAGGCACTGCAGCTGAACCAGAGAACCAACCTGTGCCGGTATCAGTCGCCCCTATGCAAAAGAAGAAATATACAAAGAAATCAGTTCACTTAGTGAGGGGTGAAGGTGAACTAGGGCCACCAGGAGAACATGAGGAAGAGGCAGAACCAGAGATCATCACCTGATCCTTGTCCCTGAGTGAGCTGCGGGATATGCGAAAGGATTTCAGCTACCATCCAGGTGAGCATATTGTTACCTGGCTGCTCCGAAGCTGGGATAATAGGGTTGGTGGCTTGGAATTAGAGGGTAGGGAAGACAAGCAGCTGGGATCCCTGTCAGGGATTGAAGCAGGCATTGACAAGGCAATTGGGAAAAAAACCCCAAGCCCTCAGCCTCTGGAGGCGACTGTTATCAGGCATAAGGGAAAGGTACCCATTCAAGGAAGATGTTACATGTCAACCAGGCAAGTGGACCACTATGGAGAGAGGGATCCAGTACCTGAGGGAATTAGCTGTGCTGGAGGTGATTTATAATGATGTGGATAACAAGCAGTCATCCGCAGATGCAGATGAAGTCCAGTGCACACAACCCACGTGGTGGAAGTTTCTACAGAGTGCACCACCATTGTATGCCAACTCACTGGCAGTCATGTCCTGGAAAGAAGGCAAGGGACAAACAGTGGATGAACTGGCTGGCCAACTCCAGCAATACGAAGGAAGTCTTTCTTCTACCCTGCAGGCCTGTGTCTCAGCTGCGGAGAAACTGCATGGCTGAAATATAAATATGGGGAGGCCTGGCAGATTGACTATGTTACACTTCCACAAACCCGCCAAGGCAAGCGCCATGTGCTTACGATGGTGGAAGCAACCATTGGCTGGTTGGAAACATACCCTGTGCCTCATGCCAGTGCCCGGAACACTATCCTGGGCCTCGAAAAACAAGTCTTATGGCGACATGGCACCCCAGAAAGAATTGAGTCAGACAACGGGACTCATTTCCAAAACAATGTCATAGACACCGGGGCCAGAGAACATGGTATTGAGTGGGTATACCACATCCCCTATCATGCACCAGCCTCTGGGAAAACTGAATGATACAATGGACTGTAAAAAGACTACACTGAGAGCAATAGGTGGTGGGATCTTGAAACATTGGGACACACATTTAGCAAAAGCCACCTGGTTAATTAACCCTAGAGGATCTACTAATCGAGCTGGCCCTTCCCAAAGTTTCCACAGACTGTAGACGGAGATAAAGTCCCTGTAGTGTCCATGAAGAATATGTTAGGGAAGACAGTCTGGGTTAGTCTTGACTCAAGCAAAAGCAAACCCATCCACGGGATTGCCTTTGCTCAAGGACCTGGGTGCATTTGGTGGGTAGTGCAGGTGGGGAAGTCCAACGTATACCTCAAGGGGATTTGATTCGGGGGGAGAATAGCCAGTGATGGAAGTACGTAGGCCCAAACCATGCACGTGCTACTATGCAGGCAGACCTACAATCCCTGCAGACCAACGTGGTGTGACCATCAGCTTCAGCATTGACCACGAGGGCCGTGATCAACATCCACAACCATCCTCGCGAGCACAGACAAGTACTTCCCTGTTACGGCTTAAACAATGAACCCATCAGTGAATGATTCCATCAGTGAGGAGTCACAAGAGGAAAGAAGGAAAGATGTTATGTACACTTGTGTTAGTTCATATTGGAGCAATTGTTCTTGTACTTAGTGCCGTGATTATTATTTTAATATGCACTTGTTTACCTTGTGATTATCATTGTGGACAATCACCTCCCTCCTCTGATCCACCAGAGCCGTAAGCAGGTCCTCAAACTTAGCCTGAGCCACGTTTGTTTTTGAAAAAATTGTTTACCTTTAGATATGTTATTGATAAAAGTTCATTAATGATTGTTAGCTACCACAAGTACATGTATTGTTACTTCTGTTTTTTCATGTGTCTCTCTCTTCTCCTCTCACTCTTTTATTTTTCACTACCATAGACAAGGATTTCAATGGAACTGAATGGAGTGTACTAGTGATGGGACTTGAACTGGCTTCAACGACTGGCGCTCAGCAGCTTCTGTGAGATTTACACCTTCACCTCACAGACCATGAGCATAGACCACACCAGATACACCAGCCATAAGCTCCGGATGCAGCATGCAACAGTCCGTCACCCCACACATGATCTCTCCTGCCCTGAAAGACTGTTATAACTGACGGAATCCTGGCTTATATATATATATGGACAGTAAGGGTGGTGGTAGTTACTTGGGAAGTGTAGGATCTGGGCATGACGTAGATGGTATAGAATAAGGGGTGGATAATGTCCTGGGTTTGGCTAGGATAAAGTTAATTTTCACAAGAAAGCTGGGAGGGGGATAGCTGACCCAAACTAGCCAAACAGGTATTTGATACCATTGACATCAAGACCAGTATATAACTGGGGTCTGGCCGGGCAAGGTGCGGAAAGTGTGGCTGGGAAGGGCGCGAGGTGGCTCCGGTTCTGTTCTGGGTGGTGAGCGGTTGTGCTGCACATCACTCGTTTCTATTCTTTCTTGTTAGCATTATAGTTGTTATTATTGTTCTCTTTTCTCTCTCTCTCTCTCTCTCTCTATGTTGTTGCATTAAATTGTCCTTATTTCAACCCACAAGGGCTGCCCTTTCTCATCGCTGTGGTGGGGTGGGGGCAGTGAGCGAGTGGCTGCGTGGTTCTTTGTTGCCGGCTGGGCTCAAACCACGGCAGCTGCAGAAGCAGAGAAATCTGAATCCACTGATTCTGGGTATTTAACACCACAGATTCCAGATATATGACATGAGATATTTCAAATATGAGTTTTCAGAGTTGTCACTAAATATTTTCTCTTTATAGGATTATATTCCTTCAATATTATCACAGAAAGAAAGTCCACAGACTGGTTCTGTGGGGTATATACTGGACAGGTGTTAAATATAAAAAAAAAAATTCAAAAGTAATTAGTCTAATTATTTGTACAAACCTTATGGAAGAAGAACTAAAAGTAGTTAAGAGTCTGCTGGATTGTGTTTAGAATAATAGAAGAAAACTTTACCAGGGTTGGATTAATGACCCTGGAGAACAAGCTGTTGTATCTGTAGGTGATTCTGGAGACTTGCTAATGTCTCTTTGATTTAAGCAGTTGTGGACAGCAAACAAGCCAGAACTAAGTAGATGAACTGAAGCTTCAGGAAAGCAATCCTGGATTCTTGTGTACTTTGGTCTTGACTCTAGAGTAGTCATTTCTTTGTCTATTTCTGTTGACTAAACTCAGAGAAGAATATCTGGGGCTTTTACTCCAGAAATCCAGCAAGGCTTTTCTAAGAAGACCAATGGTGTTACCCTTGACAAGCCGTGCTCTCACTCTTGCTTGGTACCCATACCAGCCTTAAGAAATGTTGTATCATGTTACCTGGCTAAATGAGTTGAAACTCTTAAATTCTTCCCAGAAAGACACAGCAGGTGATCACCTACCTTCTTCACATTTTCTCAATATGCAGTACCACAGACTTTTGTTCCTATCTACAAGTATGATTTATGGACATCGCAATGTTATTTGTTTACAATTCAGCTTTAATTTTCCTTTTTAACCTATTCCAGCACAGAAGTCTCTTAGGTTTTCTCTAATGCCTGACAGAAATCGGAATATGACTGAAAGCAAGGTGCCTTTTAGGGTCCAGTTAGATTAATCAGAAGAGATCTGCCGAAGTGAAACACTTCGAAGGACAGGTATGTATCTGTTCTTGCAGCCTCCTGCATCAGAGCAATCTACAATCTCAGTTTTGTTCCTGCCCTCCCTGCTCCTTGATACGCACCCAACAGTTGCCAGGACTCTCTTTCAGCTCTCAGTAGCCAGAACATTTTGGCCATCTACTTCAACTACATGTTTGACAATGAGAATCGTCCTTTAGCTGGACTAGCGGTAAAATTGTCAGTCATTTGGAAGGATGCCAGCTTCAAACATCCCTTGGATATTTGAACTAGACTGACAGACTGCTCTTTATTTGCCAGTAAGGTAGGGGAAGAAAATGCTGTTACATGTGCTTTTGTATCATCTGCTGCATACTAAATCATTCCTGGGTGGTATTCACGATCTATAAAGCATGAAGTAGTTCGGTCACAGCTATCTCTGGCACCATCTGTTTGACCACTTGGAAAACTAACAGGCTGCACAGAAGCTGAAAAAGAGACGACTAGCGTGAGTTTGGGAAAAACTATATCTAGATTCAAAATTAAACCATCTATTCAAAATTTCATCACAGTGTGTCAAGCATACTGCCGTTACCCTCTGAACACTCACAAGCTGGTTTTCCATTGCCTTTGGCAGACGTGGCTGCCTGCTTTTCCCATAGCCAAAATGTTTGCAGATAGTCTCACTAACACAAAAGTTTCCAGCAAAGAACAGAAAATGAAGCTTCTGAGTCTACCCAGCTGATTTTCTACCCTGGCAAATGAGGAACAGTGGTTTTGGCTAAGGAATTCTGATATATAATTACCTATTTACCTTTTTTTCTGCATTGAATTATTTGTGATAATTGTGCATTTTCATTCAAATTGTTAACAAAACTACAAACCAGTGTAGATGAAGAAATTACTCTTGAGGTATAGAACACTAAAACTGGTGATTTCCAGTTATTTTTGGATAATAAGCTACTAATACATTTAATATATGCTATACTCATAATAACAATCAATCTCATAAAAGCATTTACAAGACATCTTTGATGCCATCTTTTTTTCCTAGAAATCATCGTGATTTGTATTATATTCTAAAAAAAAAAAAAGTTTAATGAATGAGTTGTATCTGTCTCAAGCTTGACAGCACCTAACAGGTATGACTACAAATGAAAAGTTCATTTACCATTTTAAGTACTGGACTTAATTAACATCTTTCCATTATTAGAAACTTCCCCAATAGTCCAAGATTTAAAGCTTCCTAACCAATACAGAATTCTTTTGAACAAATTAATAATTTCTACAATTATACCACAAATGCTGAATATAAAAGCCTTGTATACAAACAATACAAATGAAAGAAGAGGAAAAAAATTGCTATTAGTTAGAATATAATTTGTAGTTAAAAAAGAGATAGATTACTTTCACCTATATTTCACCTATACTCTTCCTCATTTCGGTTTCTCATACATATTTGTACATTCTTTTCATTTTCAAAATTAGTAAGAAACTAAACAAAACTTTAGACCAGACTTTAGATGTGTTCACAGAATATTGCTTGCACGAGCCCTTCTCATGCATTTCTCCATAGGATGCTTGCATTATTTTTTCATGTAGGTTAATTGGAAACCTTTGATTGATGATCAAAATCCTGAGTATGTGCCTGAATCAATTCTGAAGTAGTAATTTTGTAATTGCAAGGAATTATAAAATGGGCAGTTGTCTCATATGTTCTTATTAACCAAACAGTACTTCAACCAATGGTAAAACCATTGGTGTCAAACAGCACCTGATGTGAAGCTGAAAACGTTATAAAGAAACTTAATTTGAATGGTTGGAAATAAAAATCTATATAAAATCAGCTATCCTGGACTTTTATTGCTCCTCCGGATTAGTTCAGAAGATACATGGTGCACCTCCCCATGATCCCAAATCACACCCTTAATACACAGAGGGAATGTGCCAAACTTCCTTCTTGCTCTGCTTTAGGTGTAATGCATAAGGCCTCCTTCAGACTTCAGAGAAATAAACACCTCTTGTAAAATCCCCTTACAATATTTTCTTATGATTCTTTCATGTGGTTGTAAACACTGCTAGTATCAAAAAATGGCAGGGGAGGGGGGGAGGTGTGGATGGAAGACAAGGAAGCAATCAATATTATCATTGTTGTTGAGCAAGAATTTATAAATTATATTATCATGAGATCACATCTGCAAAGTTTTAGTGAGTAGAAATTCTTCAGGGAACATGAGTTATTACCATCAGTTATAGCTGTGAAGGCAAGAGCAATCCCAAAGATTGCTTCAGTAAATTAGAATTAGTAACAGATGCCCTCAAGTGCGCTGGCTTTTCATTAATAGTAATGCCCATACAGTAGACAACTTCTGTTTAAAGGATGAGCCTTTGTAGTTGGTCATCAGGATTATGTTTAAAGTGATTTCCTGAAGACAAAAGGAGTGCAGGATTCTTTCTCGTGCATTGTCTGAAAAGGATTTGCCAGCTTTCTCACTACTACTCTCACGAGACAATCCAAATGCAATCATCTCTGGTTTTATTTCAGCCTCAGCCTAGGAACAAAAACACGAATTGCATTCCATAAACTATATACATCTATGAACAACTGCAACATGTCTTCTATGAGTCACCATTTCTTCAGAAAACTGTCCCAAGCAAGCACCTTGTTTTGGCTGCAAGTGACCCCTTGACATATCCCTGCGGCTGCATTTGTGGTGTCTGCTGCTGAGACCATTCCCGACAGGAGCAGCTCAGGCTGAGAGGACGCAGCAGGCTTGGCAAGTCGCGCTGTGGAGCGTGTTGCCTCTGAGGGATGGGGTCAGCAGTTTGTGTCCTCTGCACACTGAGGGACTGACTCCTGAAGCAACTTTTAGCTAGCAGTTGCAGAATGTCAAAGGTGAGTCTTCAGAGAGCACAAACACTACCTTGAAAGTGCTTAACAGTAAAAATCCTCTCTAAATTCCTCTTTGGATCCTGTTTTCAGAAACAACTGTATTAAGAAGTGCATGCTTAGTTGGCCGGTAGAGATTTTCCAACAGCTGTCGGCTGTTATAGATCAGTAGTTTCTGTAAGTATGTGGATTTTCTTTCAGCAAAATTCTTGGAAATATCTGGGAATATCTCAGAGCACTCAACGTTCAAAACATAGTATTTTAAACAGATAACAAAACTTCCTAAGTACTTGCTGTGTTTGCCAAGCAGTTTCTTTTCAAAATAATTATACATATTCAAAATATCCTGAAACAACGCAACCGATACACGAGTTTGAAATTACATACAGAATTATAATGAAAATTAAATTGATTGCAACCTACCTTGGAATTGCGTGAATTTGATGTTTCCCATCCTCTCTCCATTTCTGAAAACAACTTGACCCTAAATAAAATAAATAAATACCTTAAAAGTTTTATAAATCTCTCATAATATAGTTTCATTAGCACTGCAATTATTTTCCATTCACCATTAAAATTACCCAAGCAAGGTTTAAACTTTGAAGATAGCAGATCCAACCAAGGTTAAAACAACTCAGTAACACCTCCTTAAATCTTTCTTGCACAGATTTCAAATGGCCTCAGAAAGTTGACCAGTGTTATCATCCACTTTTCATGGATGGAAATGGAGGTACAATAAAGCCAGTAAATTACTGAATCTCAGATGATGAGAGATATGCAAACAATTGATTTTTACTGTGTGTCTGTCTTTATCAAGGATATGTAATAGCTGCCAAAGATCACACAAGAAAATGGTTCTCCATTTCATCCATCATATGGTTCTCCAAATGGCTCTATCATCTACTTATATAAATGATTATGGATGCCTGTAGCTTTTGTGGTGTGGTTTTGTGCTACATGAACATGCATGTCCTAGTATTCTTTTTCAAAGTAATGCCTTTAAGCCAGTACCACCCTTTGTTGTTACACGTCTTTAACTCTTCAAAATAATGGACATGTAATGCTGAAACCTGCTCACAAAGCCTCCCTAGAAATTACTCCCAACTTTCATCCTATCTTTCATCTCATCTTTCTGACTTAAATTAAGAAAAATTCCTGTTAAATTTCTTCCTTACTTCAGCTATTTCATGGTTGAGTATGAGAGAAGAGATTTTCATTCATTTATGCTAAGAAGTATTTTTAATATTTTGAACCTGATGGGGGAGTGCNTCTCATCTTTCTGACTTAAATTAAGAAAAATTCCTGTTAAATTTCTTCCTTACTTCAGCTATTTCATGGTTGAGTATGAGAGAAGAGATTTTCATTCATTTATGCTAAGAAGTATTTTTAATATTTTGAACCTGATAGGGGAGTGCTGAGTGCTGTCAATACAGATTGCTGTTTTACTGCATCCCAGGTTTGGTTTATTATTATCCCCATTAATCTTTGCTTTAGCAGACATCAGGATAAGAGAAATCAAACAATAAGCATGTAAGACCACAAAACACTTCTCTGTGCAAGCCAGCCCCTTTCTGGATAACCCGTTCTGGCCAGTAAAGGATTGCACTGAACCATCTGAATCAGCTCCCTGCAAGGAACTGTACAACGGATGTGTAGTACAGCACACTCACCCCACAGTTCCCGCAAGGCACAAGACATCATTTCCCTTGAATAAATAGAAGAAGACACCCTTCAACAAGTGTGAGCTACCTTGTGGTAAGGCTTAAAAGCCAAAAGGCCCAATGTGTGGCAAAAAGAGAGGAAGAAAGATGAACACGAGTAATGAGAGAGATTCTGGTGACAGCTGCAGAAGGGCACAGGAGCTGCTCCTACTGAAATCCAGTTGAGCTAAGTCTTACGCAGTGGGCTGCTAACACAGCTCCAGGAGAGAACGTAAAAAATTAGCAGGCAGATTTATGTGTGCACCTTAGCAGCCTTCATCCAGATCTCCTCGGGTTTGGAGTACTATTTAATATCTCTTCATTTGTTTGAACATAGTCATAATGCGTTTGGCTACTTTGTTTAAGTGCCTACTTGGTTTAGGTAAAAAAATAGTAGAAAATGTTAAAGAAAAGACCTGTAAAGATGCTGTGCAAGTGTCACTGATTGCAGACACATATCTATGGTCAATCCGGTCTTAACCTTGCTAATCTCTTGGTTCTGTGACCTGTGTCAGAGATTTCTGTAGTTAAATCTTTCACTGTGTGGAAAAATTACTTTTTCATTTGATTTTAAATTTACTGCCTTTTACTTTAACTCTGTCTTCTCTTATTCTTTTATTACAAGATAATAGGATTGTAACTTCTAGTCTACTAGAGTGCCATTTATAGATAAACATACAGCAAGAATCACTGCTATCATCTATGATGACAATCATCTAAGATTGTCATCTATTACTGATAGTACAATAAACCAGCTCATGAAATTTTCTAGATTCCAAGTGCAATTGGTTTGCAATATTATCATTGCTTCTTGTAAAATCACCCACATTTTCATCATTCAGTCAGACATATACCATATGCGTCTGCTGCCTAGAGATAAATACATACATTCTCATTGACGTGTTCTGAAACTACCAACAGAACATAAATCAGGTCTTAGTGTTTTGAATAAACGTAAAAATTTGTGTTTAAAAAAATATAAACGGAGTTACAGATTTAGAAGTATTTGTTGTATCAACTTCCCTTTGCTAGGATTTGTGGATTATGCTGACCTAAGCACTAGATAAATAAAGATATGGATGATGGTGATGACAGTTACGGAACAACTCATGTGAAGATGTCCTTGTTATCTGCAAAATTATTCAATCAGTGTTTTACTTCCATTAAAGCTGACTGGGAAAATGCTAAAAAGTCAAAGGGGTTATTAAAAGGAATAACAATTTCTAAATACTATTTTATGACTTCTGACATTGTCCTGGGTATTGTTACAAACTACAGAGTCCGTATGTGTGATGGTGTAGCCAGCAGGGCCACTCTGAGGTCTCAGGATAAGCCCCGTTGTGCTGTTATCTTGGACACAAGCACAGTGACTTGGGCATCAGGCACTCTCCAGCTGCATCTGGGCCATCTGCTGCCGGGATGGTACATCCGGCTGAGCCACGGGCGTTTTGGGAAACACTCCCTTTGTGCCGTTACCTTGGCTGCAAGCGCAGTCGCCTGGAGCTGGGGTGGCCCAGCACCCTCTGGCCACACCTGGCCCACCTCTGCCTGAACTGCCTACCAGAATGGCTCGGCACGAATTGCGGCCAGAATGGAGAACACTGACCAAAGCCAAGCATCTCGAGATCCTATAAATACTGATCCAAAAGCGAGACCTTTTGAGCTCTCTGGGACCGCAGCGGGTGGTGTGACCCAAATATCTCCCCCTGAGCTGGGATGCCTCTCAGGCCAGACTTCGCGAGGATTAAAAGATCATCCGTCGATGATTTCGCGAGGACTCAAAGGCCTGATTTCGTGAGGTTCACCAACCGTCCATTGATGAATGCTGGCATATGAAAGTGAGTAATTCATGGAACTCACAAAAAGGGAAATTTTAATCATAGGTTAACCTCTGTGTGTGTGTAATTTGATTCAGAATTGTTTGTCTGCCTGTCTGTACATGTGATTTGATTTAATCTCCATCTGTGTGTGCAACCATGCTGTAAATTTCAGGTGACCCTTGCCATTCTCAAATCTTTAATTAGGTCACTATTTGATTGTAACAAATTCCATTTAATTGCTCTGTTAAATTGGCTGATTATTAACTGCTGTTAATAACTATTCAACCTAATCTTGTGATCTATCTGAAAAAATATTAATAAATCCTAAATTGCTGCTAAACCAAAGCTGAGTAGCTAAATCTTATTCTTGACAGTATGTTACACATACAGATACTAACAGGGAAAAAAAGAATTTGAGAAATCGAAATCGGCTATTTATTCCACATGTAATCCAACGAATAAATCTGCTTTCAAAGGTAAAAATCAACAGAAAACATATCAGCAAGAAGCCTCAAAGCAGGAATCTCTAGTGCAATCCATGACGGTGACAGCCCTTATTTGTTACCCAGGCATCAAAACTGCAGCCACAGCACAATTTACCCCTTGGTTCTTTGCTCCTCAAGAACATGCTGCTTCATAATAACATGTGACAAGTAGTTACAGCGTCTCAAGTACCTTAAACCCCTCAAGACTCTAAAATTCCTGCGTGCTGGGTGAGGAAACACTCCTAGATTTTTACTGGGGCTTTAGGTAGCCCCAGCAGACATGGACATAGTGCTCCTGCTGCAGTATTTGGTTCTGCCAATGTGGCGGAAAGCAGCGGTCCTCATGAACACTGAGAAATTACATAAATAGCAATACTTTCACTTCACTTTTACAAATATTAACTTAAAACAGGAATAGGCTGTAAACTAATGAGAGTCACCTATTGCTCTATGTTTTCATCACTATTTTATGAAAAATAAGAGAATTACATTTGGGGTAAAAAAAGTGATATAAATACATAACAAAACGTTGTAGTATTTAATTTTATGAACTTACAGCAACGCTAGTAAGAAATAAGCCAACCAGAGTTTCATAAACCTGGTGTGTAGAAATGATGTGCTGATTTACGGCATGAGAAGTCAGTTATAATCCGACGACGTTCTATGCCTCACGTCAAGTCATTTCTTTACCACTGAGGTAACATACCATAAGATTTAGCTAGAGAGTTACCCTCTTTAGACTTGAGATTCATAAATTACTAACAGTATTTTTTCTTTACTTTAAGTAGCGCATGTTTGAATAATAGATATTCCTAAAACATTAAGCTCTGACGTTAGAAAAGTAAATCTTAGTACTATTTTGTCTTTGACTTTTACCTCACAGCATACTCTCGCACATGTGCCAGTACACACAGCAACTTATGGTGTGACCCACCATAAAATCTAGATCTTATTAAATCCATGTGAACATAACATGTAATTATGCCTCTTTTACCTTCCATTGTGTTCTGAAGACATTGCATAGGCATAATTAGATACTTACTAGGAAAAGGATCAGTGATTGTTCGTATAAGAACTACTGTTTTAAAGAAAAAGAATAGAAGTAATGTCAATACTGTCAATAGTTCAGAATGATTCTCAGATTCAAGCAATATTTCCTAGTCAAATAAAAACTTTACTTCCAGAGATGCAAAATACGACCTCTCTCCTTTAAATCAACTACACAACTGGATTACTTTCACTTAGATCAAACCACATATTTTACTATAAATTAAAATCATTAATCATCAAAGCTTTCCTCTTCATTACACACAGGTCATCCCAATGGAGACCAATAGAAACCAAACTAGTATCTTAGCGCCTGTTTTATTTTCTTCAGTCTACCACCTACAGATTTTTTTTTCTTTCTTTCTTCACCAGTTGCAAAAGTGATGCTAGAGTAAATACCAATTCTGTAACTGATTTGCCCAACTCTGAGCTGTGGACAGGCATCTTCACATCATCAACCACCCTTGAAAAGTTGATGGGAAGGAAATAGAAAGTATGTGGCTTGGAGTCCAACAGACAGCGATGTGAACAGAGGGTGGCAGAGAAGCTGAATGAGCTCAGTCTGGCACAACATGGTACCCCTGGATGTTGCTGCTGGTATGCACAGCCACTGCTGCACACAGCATCTCAATAACATATACTTGGGATCCGCTGCAGCTGCATAACTCATAATGCAGCTTTACCAAAGTGTATCTTGCTCATTTTTTCTAAGTGTACAACCATCCTGTAAGAGAAAACAATACTAGTTGCACATTGCAAGTTAGGTGGTTTGAACAATAGAATAATAGAAACTTTCATGGTTTAGTTGTTGTTTGGGTTGGTTTTAGATACATCTCCGAGCCTAGTGTTTTTCTTGTAATTGCTTGTCTTTTTTCCCTCAAAAGACAGAGTTTTAATGTCCTTTTCGAATCACGAAAACCAGAACTGCACCAAATATTTCAACAGCGTCAGTCTCACGATTGCTGCATACAAGGGCAAGATCTCCATGTTTCTCCTGCATACTGCCTTCTTCTATGTGCTCTGTTTCACAAGCTTAACATTGATTTTGTCCTACTCACACGTACTTTGTCATACAGCATAATTGCATTTCATCTCATTACTAAAAAGACAGTCTCTACCCTCCCTGGACGTACAAACTTCACATTTTTTCTTGAACTGATGTTCTCTTAAGCCATTAATCCTTTATTTGGGATCAGAATAAGAAGTCCACAACAGTCATCCATTCGCACTCACAAAATATTTGCCACCGTTAGCTTTAGTTTAGATATATGGGACTTCCCCTGTCTTTATAGCAGTTAGTCATTTGTCTACACTTGGAAGCAGCTGTTTAGTATACTTTATTTTTTTCCTGGTGGATAAAGAGTGGTTATCTTTGCTATATTATGAACATGTCACTAAGCTCTTGTCGAGCTATGGAGCACTAGTATTTATTAGAATTTTCTTTGCATTATCACTGACAGTATTATTATTCAGCTCTGGACACAGGCGCATGCCAAAGTTAAAATTCTTTCACTCCTTATACACTGACATCCACAGCCAACANCTGGTGGATAAAGAGTGGTTATCTTTGCTATATTATGAACATGTCACTAAGCTCTTGTCGAGCTATGGAGCACTAGTATTTATTAGAATTTTCTTTGCATTATCACTGACAGTATTATTATTCAGCTCTGGACATAGGCGCATGCCAAAGTTAAAATTCTTTCACTCCTCATACACTGACATCCACAGCCAACGCATTTTTTCATTCACGTCTTTAGCTTTCTTCATCAGTCAGTAAAACCAGAGTTCAGAAGATTCTTAACTGCTCTCTCAGTCAAGGTCAGGTCTGTGCTTTGACGATCATTTTGTTTACTGTGTATTTTCTTCAGCAAATTGTCTCAAATATAGTAAACAGAGAAATAAATAAAAAGCATTTATTTACATGATTTTCAGCACTGTACCTACAAAAAAGGTCTGATTTAGACCATGCTTTCTTCATTCTTTAACAGTCTTCACCCAAATGGCACCAAACAATTTTTTGTTTATTCAAATTTGTATTACATATTCATCTTATGCTTGGTATCTTATTGCTGATTTAAATAATCATAATTATATATTCAATTATATATTATAAATATATATTCATATACATTAATAACACAAACACCCCTTCGTCAGAGGAGAGACGATGAGTATGTTGACACACACATCGCAGTGGGATGCAAGGCAGTTGAATGCCATAGGACTCGTGTTCCCTGAGCATTTTCCAACAGGCCGACACATTTCAGGGCTCTGCCTCAGTCTCGCTTCACTGTCCAGAAATTAGGGCTACTGTCCGCTGTAGGGAAGTCTCCCCATGTAACAGTGTTTCTCCCCAGTAGCTTTCCCTGAAATGCCTGAGCCTACACAGTCAAACCGGTTCCAAAAGTGACTGTCAGTATTTTTTCCAAAAATAAGTTAAGTCAGTCACTTTTGGGGTTCTTGAGTTAGATATTTAATATAAAGTAAACCATTTAAATAAATACATACAGGAATACCTGAAAAGCAGTGGGATTACTAAGGCAACTGAAGTTATATTTTTAATTTAAACCACAGTCCATTTTTGTTAAAGAATGATGAGTCTATAATTAAAACTGTTCCTTTAAGTTCCGTGACATCTGCTGAAATCAACGCGTACTTCTGATCCTGTAGTGTCCTTATTGGACTAAGTCCATTAAAAGTAGGAGCCAAGGAGAATGAAGCTTCACAGGACAGCAAACCTAAGAGCTTGCTGACACCCAAAGGGCAGGTGCTGTCCTCTCACGTTGCTCCTAGCTGCACAATCCTACACCTACCTGATGGTAGCTCAGCACTTACAAGGTCCCTATGCGAACTTTCGTGGCCTGTTAAACCAGCAAAATGTATTCTGTGATTTTTTTGTTTGTTTCTTTTATTTTGTATTGTTTTGGCAACTGAGGGAGATGATGTTTCTGAATCGCTTTCCAGTGCCAGCCCCAGAGACAGCATAAAGGAGCCCTGGAAGGGTGCTAGTGCTAGCAGAAAGAGCTAGGAGGGAGGGAGCGAGATACCCTCTGTTAGTCCCAGCTCCTTCAGAAGCCTTTCTGTGTTATCAGGCAATCTACACAGGCCGGCATTCACAAGTTACACACACTCAATTTACTCATGCAGGACTCCTTAGCTACAGACGTGCCTTCCCTGCCATGCAGAAAACAGCAAGCTGGCATTCTGTGGGTCTTGGCTCCACAACGTCTAGGCGGTGAAGAACTACAAGCTGTAATTCATAACCTCTTACACACTCCAAATATCACTTCTAAGACAGCAGTGTTTATAGAGACAAGGGAATATCGTTTAGTCTATCAAATGATACAGCTAAGAGTAACCCAACAAGCTTTTAGCTATGCAAGTCTAACCCCACTTCTGAAACAAAACAGCAAACTTCCAGCTGAGGGCAGCTTGTGCACAATTCTTCTGGTTTCAACCTAGCTACATCACTCAATCAGCTGGAGACAAAGAGCTGAGCACAGGAGGATGTAAGCACAGTGCAAGAGAGGGTGCTAGGGAGACAGCAATAAAGCTGTTACCCTCTGTGGGATAAAGAGGTAGTCGCCACCTTTGGAACAGAGAGAGGAGAGCAGAAGGCAGAAGGTGACAAAAAATTAAAATGCTACACAAAATCAACAATTCTTCTGAATCTATTATTTCATATCCTTAGAACGTTGTGGATAAAACGTTTCTAGAACATTTGATCAAAGCAGATCCAGTGACTGCTGCTTTTCAAGCCCTGAGACTATTTTCAGAGAAGGTGTTTCTGTCAAAATTTTCAAGATTGAAGATTTTAAATTTGAAATATTTTATGATCCAAATGGATATTTTTTTCCCTTGATTGTTTTCTCTCTTACGACATTTTGTAAAAGATTGGAGTGACTGAACACCAGTGTCCAGAGAGCAGCAGCAACAGAGCAGCTCAAAGATCAGGTGTGAAGCATAATTACAAATCTGAACTTGGCTAACATTTTCTAGATGAAGCAATACCACTTTTCTCATCTAAACAGGTACTTGTGTTCTAGCTATGACAGAGCACGCATAAAACAGTAGGAAATCACGAACACACTTACTTCTATGCATTAAATATCTGTCTGCACCACAGGAACAATACTTGAAAAACATACTCGCAAACGAGTAAGTTTCCCAAACATGAAAACATGGGGTTTGGAGAAAGACGGTGGGGAAGAAGGAAAATAAATTGATAGAATACACGTGCCCAGAAAATTTTTTTCTGGTAATCATGACAGTGATGGAAAAGAAGAATGAAGAACCAGCATTCATCAAATCCCATGATATTGGAAGTAGGAGACACTCATCAAAACTATTAGGACATCTGCCTAAAATGGAAAAATCAGTGATGTTTTTCATGTTGTTCCTTTGCACAGCAGGTAGTGAACTTCTCAAATTTTCATTGAGTGGGGTTTGCTTATCTGTTTCGTTTAGAAACAGAGGACTAGGAGGTGATCAAGTTTACTGACTTCATGGGACACCTCATATATTCTTATGAAGCTTCTGTGAACTCTTGGTAGACAGAAAGGTAAATGAAAAATCAGCTTTATCTCAGAGTTAAGGAAACATTAATGATTTTTTAAATAGGTTACAGAAACTGAGTGAAGCACCCAATTTGGTGTCATCTGCAGACTCACTGAGGGTTTACTCGATCCCCTTGTCCAGATCACTGATAAAGATACAAAAGAGAACCAACCCCTAATACTGCCCCCTGGAGAACAGCACTCATGACTGGCCACCAAAGGGATTTAACTCCATTCACCACAACTCTTTGGGCCTGGCCATCCAGCCAGCTTTTTACCCAGCAGAGCATACGCCCGCCCAAGCCATGAGCAGCCAGTTTCTCCAGGAGAATGCTGTGGGAAATAGTGTCAACTGCTTTACTGAAGTCCTGGTAGACAACATCCACAGCCTTTCCCTCATCCACTAAGCAGGTCATCTCGTCATGGAAGGAGATCAGGTTAGTCAAGCAGGACTTGTCTTTCATAAACCCATGCTGACTGGGCCTGATCACCTGCTTGCCCAGTATGTGCTGCATGGAATCATAGAATCATAGAATGGTAGGGGTTGGAAGGGACCTCTAGAGATCATCTAGTCCAACCCCCCTGCTAAAGCAGGTTAGCCTAGAGCAGGTTGCACAGGAATGCATCCAGGCGGGTTTTGAATATCTCCAGAGAAGGAGACTCCACAACCTCTCTGGGCAGCCTGTGCCAGGGCTCTGTCACCCTCACAGTAAAGAAGTTCCTCCACAGTAAAGAAGTTCCTCCTTTGCATGACGGCAAAGATGATCTATCTGCTCCATAACCTTCCCTGGCACCAAGGTCAGACTGATGGGCTTGTAGCCCTCTGGATCCTTCTTCTTGTCCTTGTAGATGCTGCCACTTAACTCCCTTCTAAATAAAGAGTTCCAGTCCATTCAGTCTCTTCTTCATAGGAGTGGGGATTTTTTTTTTTTTTTTTTTT
>VZSC01012392.1:199241-278037 GCA_013398225.1 Steatornis caripensis | reverse complement strand
CAGAGCCCTGGCACAGGCTGCCCAGAGAGGTTGTGGAGTCTCCTTCTCTGGAGATATTCAAAACCCGCCTGGATGCATTCCTGTGCAACCTGCTCTAGGCTAACCTGCTTTAGCAGGGGGGTTGGACTAGATGATCTCTAGAGGTCCCTTCCAACCCCTACCATTCTGTGATTCTATGAAACCCCGACAATAATTTCTGTGGCTTGAAGCCGGGAACAATTTCCAGTGCTCTCTGATTTATCTCCCAGGGTGGACAATGTGTCTTAGAGACAAAGACACAATTGTTCCTACTCTTACCAAGGTATGTTCATACTCTTGAACAGAAACACAATATTCATACTCTTATATTTTAAGGACTGAACTTTATTTTGCTCCCTATACAGTGGTGTGCACATAGGGAGTAGTGGATCCAGTGATAAAGTTGCTCCTAGTTGCAAACCTTTTTATATCTAACCCCCAAGAGACTATCAATATCCTATTTAAAGGCGATGTCTGGGGAGAAGACATCTCTCCAGTCATTCTAACCTGCATTTTATCAACAGTATCATAGAAAATATCTGGAATCTTCTACAGACATCAGTGAAGTCTAGTTAATGCAAATTTCTGCCTCAAGACAGCATTTGTCTTTTCTTTTTTGTCAAAATGTGACCAAACGGTGATTATTTTTACCCAGCACATGCACTACCTTATTAACAAAGACCACAGTTTGGAGGTTTTCTGAGCCTCGGAACATCTTTAAGATTCATTCTTAGAAGACAAGCCCCTACTCACTCCACTGAGATTTTATTCATGGAAGTATTCTCATGGAAAATAACGAGCTAAATAATCTGGATCACATCTAAGCAAGAGAAACTTTCTTATTAAGTGCTCCCAGTGAGAAGGGGAAGAGTTTTTATTTGTATGTGGACTACCATAGGCCATTTTAACCTCTTTGTCCAACAAAATGCACTTTACGTGGGGTCACATATTCCCACTGAAGTTACAGCAGAAGCCAGTTGCTGTCTTTGTTCAACAGTGCTTAATTTATACAATTTACACATGCAGTAGAGCATTATGATAACTTTATTTCCTCCTCAGTGAAAATGATGGTCAGGTGGATATAAAATATTCCCATACTTAAAAATGTACAAAATATATATAAAAATCAGGATGTCACACACAAACAAATATATTGAGTATTAGAGGTGAAGAACAAGAAAAACGGCAGACAAAGTAGTCTCCATTTTGATTGTTTATAATTAATGAAATAATTGTAAATTCCATGCTATGGCAGAATGGTAGTCCGGCACACAAAAAATAATCTAAAAACTGCTATGCTATTTTAGTATTACAGAGTATTCCTCTAACATTTTCTTTGTATCACAAACGGTTTCCTAAAATAATACTTCCAATTATAGCATGAGATGAACCATTTTTAGTTCCAGATTTATCTAAGAAATCCAGGGTAGGAAATGCAAGTACACTTCAAATGCACAACTTCCTATTGGAGTTTTATTTTTAAAAATTCTGTACATTAAATGCTAGAAATCTCTTGCTGCTGATTCTCTTCTTCCCAAGAGATATTAGCTATAATAAAATTGTACTTTTTGTTTCTACGTGTATTAAGGTAAATCAAGATTGTTTGTACGCAGTCAATCAAATCCAGGGTGTCTAGAATGGTGTCAATGAGGGAGACATGCTGTCATTCCACAATTTTAGCCCACCCTGTAATGGACTAAGGATGCTATTACAATAAGCTCTTCACGATTCTTTGGGCACTTTGCCTCTTTCCTATTACTTATCTCTTTTACCCAATGATGTAAACAGAAAACCTACCGAACAAAAATACTGTGGCTCAACGTTTGAAATACACAGAAAATTTCCTGAAAATAGACCTAAAGTCTCGGGTTAGTTCTCTACTCCTTTTCCCATTTCACCCACAACCACCACAGGACTTCAACAAGCACTAGAGCCAGCAAAAACTTTCAAGTTTTGTCAAATCTGGCTGCTCATTTCAATATGGAACAAATGCAAGAAAAGTTTTTCAGGCAGACATACTGCACAAAATACCATGCATTAGAAAGAAAGATCTTGCAGACAGCTGTTATAAGAATATGCATTCAAATTTTTGGTGTCTGCTGGCTACAATTCCAACACACTCCACAACACTTGGAGCAGATTCTTGCATCTGACCTTCGAAAACAAGCCACCTCACCATACAAGTAAATTGTCAGAGCCTATCACAGAATATCACGTCAGGCAATTTTGAAAATTGTGCCTAATTCACAGCAACGTGATCCACATATGCCAGCCCAAGACTACTGCTGCTGTGTTAGTCTACTGCTACACTGAGAAACAACCTTTTAAGAGGCAGGTGAGCAGGTTTTTTGGACCCTCGGATCTCATCAGTGCTCCCTTTACCGTCCAGCATAGTGGGTTTGCTGATTTCACAAAAATGAAAGGAAACAGTAAGACAAAAATGGGGAGAGAGCTGAAGAGCAGGCCTGAAACAAGAAGATGAGATAATTTTTTTTGAGATGAATCATATTTTCTTGTTTCATATCCTGGATGGCTAATCTGAAGAGAATTATGACCCCTTCTGCTGAAGCAAACAGCACCATCTGGTTTCTAAGCAGGTTTTACTTTGTCTTATTTTCACCTTTTTTAGCACTATGGAGACATCTGCCCTTTGAAAAACTGATGGTTTGCAAGTGACATCAACTATAAACTTGTACATACCCTTTGCTCTACAGCGAAATGTGGTCAGGTTAGGTTTTGTTTTTCAAATACATTATAAAAACAATCTTTGCCAACAACTTCCACAAAGCAGCATTCAACATACAGCTCTCCTACATAACTAGTAGTAACAAGCTCCCGTGTTTCACCTGTTACTTTATGATAACTCTCGATGATCTATTTTTGGATTCGGAGAGTTTTTAAAAGTAGTTTTCACTTCACCCAGACTGACACAAGTAGAACATAAAAACGTCAACAATAGCGCTGTCAGTAGTTTTGTGGAGAATTTTGACACATCCAAGCGCTGAAGAAATATTTAGCGTTTTTAATGTTAAATATCTGCAATCAGTGAGTACAAATGTATGCTAATGACTGCACATTTTAGAAGTACTCTGCAGCAAATGTTGGAATCACTCAAAGGCCTTGCCTTGCCTTTCTTAACATTAGAGAGAGACAAACCGGACGCACTCTGTCAGTAAAGGCATCCTTGTTACCCTTGTCCGCGAAGGGACTGCACAGAGAAAGGCTGGGGAGGATGCCAGCTGTTCTCACCTCCATCGATCAGTACCGTTCTCCTGCAGTTAATTACAAGGTTAAACTAACAAAACACATCCAGGCTTCAGGAATCTGGACAGCCAAGTAGTGGGTGTTTACAACAACATAAGGTAGATCTAAACAAACTAATGCACAAGCTCGAGGCAATGAGGAAAAATGGGGAGGAGGAAAAGTGAAAGTGCCAGCGTCTGCCTGGAGTAAGCTTTGCAATAAATTACATTGAGGAAACTTCTATCACTTACAAACACTGCCACTGCAGAAAGACATGAATTAATGAAGGGAAATTCAGAAAGCCACAACACAAAAGCAGCTTTTGCCAACATCATGCATGTCAAGCATTATTTCCCCTCTCAGATCACGGCATTTAAATCAATGGCCTGCTCACTGCCACATCACTTCTTAACATACGCATTGGTAGAGGAATTTAAATCAAATTAAGTACATAGGGATTAATTTCCTGGTGAGGATTAAGATCTTTCCATCTATACAGAATGGTTGAATAACAAGCAAAAAAAGATATTGCCACAAATATTTGAAGGAGGCAATCAGCACACAAAAAGGCTTTTTCAGTTAGGTACTGCAAAGGTAATTAAAGAGGAACTATAGCCAGAGAAGCAGATTAGATCTACGGCACAAAGAAGGCTAGGAGAGAGAAATATGTCTTTAGTATAGACTTCAAGCTTTGGTCATTACCAGTGGGATTCTGTTGCGAGTATAGAAATAAGAGCAAAAGGCAGTGCTATCTTGGAGTGGAAGAGAGATGGTGGTAAAGAGCAAGTCGTGGGCGCCGGGCTTCAAGGGCTGTGCACCAAGCATTGTTGCTCTGTGAACCAAGCCACGTGCATTTGATTAGCTACAACCAGTGTTTAAGTCAAACAGATAGTGTAGTCTGAATTATTAATGTAAGCTAAGCCTTATTTTGGCTGCTAGTTAACAAAGGTTAAAGGGACATGAACTTAAAGTTGCATTTACCTAAAAGCTTGTGGTTATTGCAACTTTTCTCATTGTTATAACTGAAAGCCAAGTGAAACAACAACAGCAGAGCCTTGGGAATGTAACAGAGCTTAAACATTTTACCATGATGAGATAATTCTTTTTACAAAAATGAGGACAATAATTTTACTTTGGCAGAGAAAGATAGCCATTCCTTTTTTTCCTTCCTAAGATCTCATTAAAGCATGAGGGAACTGCTGTGTTTCAGAATTTTTTACTTTTTCCCCCTTCCTGTATGAGACCCACTGCTGGATGAGATTATTCAAGTGACTCATGGGGCGTCTGGACCAGGGTCTTCCCAGGCTACTAACTCCTACATACTGCCTGGTGTTACTGAGCATTGTGGAAAGCAGTCTGAGATATGGTTGGTATGAAAGACGCAGGAGAAAATAAGGTTGTTGTATTGTACTGGGATTGCATCACATACAGCTACATTTTGTTACTGACTGAGAGGAGTTCATGATTTATGTGTTTTAAAAAGCATTTGCAGACCTCAAAGAATAAAGCCAGGCTAACACTGAAGTTATCATTGTAATGTTATTATCTCCATTTGATATTCCTATTTATAACTTAAGATCACAAAATACACGCAGTCTGCAAAAGCCTAACATGGTATATCTCTGCTAGCATTGTAGCTTGGGTTGTAGCACTGACTCGCATGTCACTCAGAGAAGTGAAAAGCATGTCACAAAGTAGACTTTCAGCCATGACAAGCCCCTGGGCTGTGGCATGCATTTATTGAAAAAACTAAGTCTGACATGCCTTTAATCCCCCTGAGATGCACATTGAAAAATGTTTAATACTCACATTTTGTATAACAAGTTTATTGTCTCGTACTGTCAGCATTTGTGATATCTTAAAACAGTTCCACAAAGAGAGGTTGCTAAATGTTAACTCTATATGGGAAATGTTTCTTTTACTTGGATACAACCTATCTTGCAAAACAAAGAACTTACTCTTTCGAGACTTGATTCCATATAGCCCTTTACCAGCCCATTTGGAATACACATGCTTAATATTCAGTATGCTCTTAAGAACTTCACTTAATCAGAGCCTCAGAGAAGGACCAGTATAAACAATTTGAAAGCCTCAGGGAAAACATTTTTCAGAAATAACATATGAAATTCAGCTTTTCTGCCCCCAATATTTTTAAATAACTGTATTAAGAAGTAGAAAAAGAATAGTCTACATTTTTTAAACATTTGGATTCACATTACATGTTCCTTTGATTTACAGTGAGGAAATATGCAGCTTGACATTTGCAAACAGGCAATAGTTAGGTTCTTCCATCTTTATTTCATAGTTTTTTATGGAGTTCTTTCTAATATCACTCTTTTTTAGCACTCATCAGCCTTTGACAAATTCACCGATTCATCAAAATGCTTATCTAAAATACTCTGAATGTATAAGGCAGATAATATGGTTATCAGGATATACATGAAGTGCATCATCCACTTTCCTGTGGAAATACTCTACAGATCTATTTCAATCAGAAATACAATACAGTATGCTTATGTTTAAATACATACTAAATGAGTTGCACAAGAAAATCAATATTCTAGGTGCTTAGCTGCATCTTTACTTGCCCGAACATTTTTCACAGCTGACTTTCATTCACTGATGGACTATACAAATATAGAAATTTTAAAAGCCCAGATTTTAAAAACCCCAAATGCTCTAATAAAAAAACCAGATCTGAAAAGAAATAATTGGCAAAGTAGTTACAACATTTTGCTTCCTTTCTCCCTTCCATGTTTATGCTATTTGCTGTAACAGCTACAGAAATTTATGAGCTCAATGACTCAGATGCCACTACTTAGGTTTTAAGGGAAAGTATGCTTAATATTCATGATCCATAACACTTACTTGTCCAAATATTTTCTGAACCACATCTACAGACTTCTGTTCCCTCTGCTACAGCTTTTCCCGCAGCCCAGGACCTGCTGGCGCTCAAGCCAG
Organism: Steatornis caripensis; assembly: GCA_013398225.1. Taxonomy (NCBI): domain Eukaryota; kingdom Metazoa; phylum Chordata; class Aves; order Caprimulgiformes; family Steatornithidae; genus Steatornis; species Steatornis caripensis. The sequence goes on along the minus strand of VZSC01012392.1, from coordinate 271,815 downwards.
AAGTGCTCTGGACCAGATTCCCTCCCCTCCCTCACTGGTTAGGGGTTGCCTCAAAGTGGGGAAATGGCCCCTGCTGTGTTCCTTAACAGCTGCGTTATGGAAAATAGACCTAATGCAAAGAAAAAGCTGAATTTGGTCTACTGCAAGAAATACCCATTAAAGGATGTGTTTCAGACCCACATAGGTCTGAAACAGTAGGCTGGAAACTAAGCACTGAATCTTTCCCAGAATACGAATTGTGGCCCTTTGACCTCTATAAAATAACCTGCATCTTCAAGATGGATACTAACAAAAAACATCATCTAGACACAAAGAGATCAAAATTTCCACAGCGCCACGGTCTTTGCATTCAAAGACCAGGCTATAGGATAAATCCCATTAAAATAAGTAGCTTTAAAATCACACAGAACTGTACAAAGCAATAAACCACTTCAGAGTTTACAACTAAAAGGTCCTTACAATGGCTTTGTGATGCAGCTGTGGTCTATGCACAAATCACAACTATCACTACGTGACCTGGTATTTGATGCTGTGTTGGTTTGTTTTGCACTCATCCAAATGGGCCAGCAAAAAATTATTCCTCAACTGTACGTGTAGCTTGACTGATTTACTCCTAGATGCAATCTAACTGATCTCTGTATTCTTTAAGTTACCTGAGGCAATTTATATTTTTAATCCCCTATCAAATTTTGTGGTGTCATAATTGGTTTTTAAACTTTTGCCTTGCTGTTATATCAATGAAACTGGCAAAATGGGGAGGAAATTGTGCAGCAAGACACCAGGAAAACGTTTTCATGGAAGACAAAAAAAAAAAAAGAGAGAGAGAGAAATGCAATTAACTGACAAGATAGATATTTTGCATTTCAAATGCCAAGCTTCAGGGTCATTCATAACAAAAACACCAATAACGAAACTTCTGAGATGTGACTGTGATCTTGGAAAACTCAATGTTAAGAAAGTCTAACACTTCCAACTAGAAATAACATTTCAGCCTCTTTTGGAGATGCTTCTCGTGCTTCTCTGATACACAGCAAACATCTGAGTTCAGCAGAACAAGAGCCTCTGGGCTACAGAAGTTTAACTCCGTCTCACAGAATTCACATTCAGCTGAGATGTGCATGTCTGATCATTGTAACTTCTTCTCCCCTTTGTAACTCCTGAGGAACATTTTAATTCCTGAAGAACGTTTTAGCCGAAGTAGCTCAATATGAACGTGCTGAGGCTGTAGCCCCATAGCTGCCACGCGAAGGCAGCACCATCACCACGCCGCATCAGAAAGTAGTCAAGCAGTGGCATGCAGGACTGGAAAGCCAGGTGAGGCGAGACCTTTAGCTCCTGAGACTGCACAAATAATCCAACAAGCTATGTCTTAGAGGCACTGCATGGAGCAGAACCCTGTCCTTCATGGAGGGTGGCTGAGGGAAGGAGGGAAAACTGCCGGGCCCTCTGCTGCTGTCTCTCACTCCTGAGACAATATTCTTTGCAGTCTTTAGCTGTGGTTTTTAGCTCTGTATATTTTGCAGCACTGATAATGATGACTGCTTATGCATAACATCATTCTAATTACATGATCAAACACAAGTGAACCACTGCCTAATTCAGCAGCTAGAGTGAATGAGGCAGAATTGAAATAGCACAGGCAGAAGAATTTCACCAGAAGTTTTTGGGGCACAACTTACAAGGTATAAAAAAGGTAGAATTTACAAGGTATAAAACAATCCATAACCGTGTTTTTCAAAGTTTTCCTATTAAAGGGTTGGCCCCTATATAGATAATTTACGCTTACTGATAATAGATTTCACAAAAACCTATGTGTCAGTCCATTATACATGAAAAAACACTATAGCTTTTGCTCATTTTGAAATACAGTATATGGCCAACTCTTTCCCCGAATCATTCTCTATAATCTCTTAATTTGTGTTGATTTACTCTGGAAAATCCTTCAGCTCGTCACTATTACAGTAACACTCAGAATTTTACATGGCACCACGCGGCACGTAGAGCGTTCTTTGTAGTGACGAGGAAACATCAGCCCTGGACAGCTTTACATGATCTGCGATATTGTTTAACCGTAAGTACACTCTTAGGATTTAAGTTATGTTGTTTTGGTTAGCGATGGGTTGTTTTCATCTAAATTACCTGTTATTACACCTACTGATACTACACCAGTGGCATGACACAAACTGTGCAGGTTATGTTCAGAGTGAAGGGTCACTCAACTAAAAAAGCTTGATCACAGATAAGGGAGAGAGTTGGGTACAGCTTTGCTTATCTTAGTCACATACACAAGATTTAATGTCAAAGCAGTCCAACAAATTATTGGATGAGAGGCAGAAAGACTTGTTGGGAGAGACAATAAGGTTTCATTAAGCTTTGGCTAGATGTTGGAGCCTGGCTATATAGAAATATGCTGTCAAGAGTATCAACACCACAGACATGTGTGAACTTTTCTGTAGACCATGTTCTAGAAGAATAATCTGATTCCTGATAGTGGTCAGTGGTCATGGTTATAATTTTGGTGCATTTGAGGTCATTAAAAATCACAGAACTGGGAAAATTATTGTCACACAGAAAGATTCAAGTGAAGCACGATGGGCCCTAGATTTGACTAAAACAGTTTATAACAAAATGACAGAGCAGCCTGCTTCCTGTTCAGTGTTTTGGGTTCATACACTGACAACCTCAGTTGTCGCTATGGACCAGGTATAAAGTGGGTGATAATGCAGAAGGCAGAATCCTGGGATTCTTTTTCTAAAACTTATAGAACAGAAATACTCACGAATTGTTCAAATGAGGGGTTTAGTGGAAAAAAGAAAAGAAAAAAAAAAAGCAGCCTACTTTAGCTTGCAAAATGCTGCCTTTGGCTGCTGCTGTTTTGCCATGGCAGGTGTGAAGCTGGGACTCGGCACAAGTAGAGCATGCTATCCTAGACTGAAGGGGCTCCAACAGCGGTCCGGTTGCACTTTCGGCCTCCTCACCTTCCGCAAGTTTCTTCGGGTGAAGAACTCCAAGGGGGAAGTCCTACCATATCATATACTCTACTGAAGTACAAGATCTTTGATGTATTATGAAACCTTAAAAAAGAACACTAACTTAACATTGCTCTAACAGAGGCTGGATAATTCAAAAACCATCCTCTTCATCAGCAACCGTTGAGGCAACAACCTGCTATGAGAAGATGATGGGGAGAAGAGCAGAAGGTAACAAATACAGAAGTCCTAAAAGCTGATTCCAAAAATATCAGAAAACTATTTGAAAATGTACTGTGCTTTTGCCTACAGTAAATGCCATTAGAATACTTTAATTTTCCTGTGTTTCACTAAAACGCTTGCAGGCTCCAAGATTCCTATTTGCAACTGGAGCACCTCTCCAAGGAAGAAAACTAGTTCATCACAGAAATCATGACCGCCAGAAAAGAGGAGCAGTGATGTATGAAAATATAACCCATTGAACATCAGACCTGACAACCTCAGAGCACCTCCAGGCTAAGTCAGTTAATAACACCATTTTTAACATTACCGGTGGATTCACAGTCAGCGAAATGCTGTATTCAAGTTAAGGAATATTCTTGCCTTGAGCTATGAGAAAGATTACCAACAGTGAAGGGTACGTTAATTGGTGAAGCCAAAATCTCAGAAGTACTGCAGTATGAACAGAGAATTAAAATAAAGTTTTGTGGGTTGTTTTTTTTTTTCTGGTCAGAAAGTAAAAATGTCACATTGCAAAATATTCCCCAAGGGAAAATTTTGCTCTTAGGTGCACAGAAAAATTCCCATCAGGTTAAATTCTAATTCTTGTAACATCAATGTGGGTCACTTTCACTGAAGACAAGAAAAAACTCCTTTTAAAAGCTTTTTAAAATTGACCAATGACAAGGTAACCTAGATGAAAACAGAATACAAATTAAAGTTTCCCATGCAACTATTCAGCAATAGAGAGAAGCAGTCCGATTAACGTAAATCATCAAGGCTTTGCAAATGTGACATAAAAATTATCAGAAAAACATGTTTCTTTTCTTTCTTTTCTTAAAGTACACAAATCAGTGATGTAAAGGATTAAATTAAGCAGTTTAGAACTAATTTTATACTTTATAATTTATTTCCTGAATGAACCTGCTTTAAGATTGTGACATATTTAGGAATATACTTATCATTTATGTGCTTTCTTCATTCTCTAAACTCTCAATACTGAATTTAAAGCAAAACAGATATCGAGAAGATTTTCGAGTAGTATGATAACAGCCCTTCAAAGAACAGTAGAAAACACATTCTTAAGATTTTCACAAACTGGTTTATGAATAGTCTTCCTATGGCTTCAACTTTCATAGCATTATCTGTACCCTCTCTGAGGTTTCTGCTTTATCTTTTTTCACATTACTGTTTCATATTCCCAAATATCTGATACTGTGTTAAGAATTACACTGTTGTGTCAAAAGATTATACGAGCACAACCAATCACTAAAATATTCAGCATTTCTTTGATTTACATGATCTGCATCACTAGATGTTACTTTTTAGATTGCTCTACTCCACCACATTATTTCAATCGCTCGCAGTTATTTGACATCTGAGTCATGTAATTCCACATAGTGTGCTATCTAGAGGCATTTTCCAAATGTGCTTGAACAAGCTCTTGCATCTAATCGTTCATTACTAACTTACAGCACTACAACTGATTAACACTCCTAAAATACATTCATTAATTCTGAAAGCATTTCGGAATTTTTTTTTCTAAATTTTCTGTGAGCAAAAAAGGTTTTAGAATTACATGCACAAATTATTTATTAAAGCACTTTGCTAGGTAAGGATCTGCCCCTGCTCACAGTGAAGTTGAAAGAGATTTTCCACTGATTGAAACAGGAATGGGATCAAACCAGTAAAATCTTACTATATTTCGCCTGTACAGTGAAATACTAATAAAATGCAATGTCTAATAAAAGAAGTGAGAACAATAACACTAAAATTTTGCATCTTTATGGCATTTATTGTCCGAAAAGAGTCCTGGTGTAAAGCTAATAAATAATAACTTCCTTAACCATCTGAAATCTCAGTGAGGGTTTTTGGTACACTGAGTGGTATTACCAGAGCTGGAACTATCCCAAGGCAGCAGGGCTAACATCTGTTCCCACGGAAAATAAAACAAGAACTACAATACGCTCTGGCACCCAGGAATTCAGTTTTATACAATTTCTAAAACATTTTCTCTCTAAAATCATAGTGTTTTTTAACTCTATAGTCATGACTGAAAGGCATTCACATCTCAAACAGAAGTACTCAGGTACTTCTGCAGTACTCTTTTCTAGGAGGGAAGATAAATCAGATGTAGGTCTGAGGAAAGAGTTTGCAGACTGAGGTTGCTGCAGAATAACTAATCTTGCTGCTCCGACCACTGTGCGTATCGAGAGAATATGCCGCAACTGAAAGCTGTACTATGTTTGCTGAATTTCATCCCCAAGCCTCTGGGTAGCTGAGGGCTTGAAAGCATCCATGGAAGACGTCTTTGCTCACCATTTCAAATGGAGACATAGCAAACAGAAGCAGTAGCATCCCTAAATTTGCCATCCGTCTTTTTTTCTTCTCTTAACACCACCAAATGCAGCAAGAACTGTACCACTGAAAAATGCTGTTACTCTGGAAGGTCCATAATTCCTAGATTTTTGCCTATACACCATTGCATCATCTGCAAAGACTCACCTGAAGGTGCAGTTCAGCTGTGCCTGTGCCAGGCTGTACTTGTTTGATTCACACTCCATCTGCCAGGTAACCATAAAAGAGCCTAGCTGGCTCTTCAGGACCGTCACACTCCATCTGGTAAACACTTACATGGCCCATCTAGTAAACACATGGCCCATGCATATGTCTATATCTGGACATATTTCTACTGAATGAATATAAGCTGCTAGTGATCTGCTCTCCAGCAAGAACAGTAAAATCAGTTTCAACTAAAGTACAGCCAGGTGAGAAGATGTTCATTAAACTGTATGCACTATTAAGCAAATCAGAACAAGAACAAGAGGCACTGGAGACTGGAAACTCAGAAGTGCTCGGTGATGCACATTATATGAAAGCCTTCCAGGAAATCTTTACCTTTCCCATTATAGTCTCCTAAATATACCTTTTCCTGCAGTTTTCTTTTCCAGGTTCATTGTCGTTAAAAAGAGGTGGTGGGGGGTAGGGACATAGCTATGGATTCAATTCCTCTCCCGGGGCCTCCCATCCAGATCCCAGACTCTTACGATTCTTCATCTGTTCCATCTGCACTCAAGGCATTTCTCTCCTGGGGTAGGAGCAGTCTTCCTTTACAGACAATAATACTTGAAAGGGGCTAAAATAATTTTAACCTGCACTATGTAATCATAGCACTCAAAACAGTAGTTTGCTAGGCTAATGTATTAATTGACACATTATGTGCTACCACAGCTACCAAGAACTACATCAGGTCTCAGGGCAATTAAAGCACCTGAGACTTTCCCTTATTCATCATGCTTAACTTCCCTTCTGCACCTCCCTTAACAGCTGCAGTCCCTCTTGTCCTTCCTTGGGAGCTTACAGCTGCAGTTTCAGGGAAACAAATGGCTAAATTTCACAAACGGAAAACCAGAAATTTGCAACATTGTCAACACCACACACCTTGCACCATGCTTTCCGTTTTGGATTATAATTGCAGGAGAGACCCAGACAAAACAGTTCTTCTAGCATATATGCAAATCCTTTAACTCTTTTCCACAGGCTGGTATATAGAGAACAGAGACATCTTGTGTGCATTCTCTTGCTGATATAGAATCACCACCAGAGATCCACACCGATGTGTCATCTGCCTTTGATCATACGATACTGGCATGGTTTGAAGCCACAGTGTAGGTGGGTGGAGCTATTCCAGGTTTTCTACAAATTTTCAGAGATGATATTTCATTGTTACGCTTACTGCAAGAGGGTTGCTTCTTTAAGTGTCTGTAAGATTTTATCCTATCACCCATTTTCAATAGGCGCATGAATAACATTTCCTCTCTTGTCAAAAAGAACTTGGAGAAGCGAGGCACAGGGCTTTACTGCGATCAAAGAAGGTCCATAACATTTTTCCTTCTTTTTCTACTACACGTTGGGTGGGTGGCAAAGGAACACCTTACCTACTTAGTACTTACGTCTAAATAGAACACAAAAGGCCATCTAACCATCAGGAAAAATAATGTCCTACTTATGCAAGAGATACCAGAACCCACAGTTCCTATGTTGGTTGTCCAGGACGTATAGCCTTTCTCTTCTTTCAGTATCTTTTTTTTTTTTTTTTTAATGGCCCTCTATACCAATGTCACATAAAACCAGCAGGCAGAAGAAGACACCGTTTTGAAAACTCTTTTTAAAACCACTGATAACCTCTCCCAGCTTAACTGCTGATCTGGAGCAGGACAGAGCTTCCAAATTTGGTATATTTTATTTTTTCTTTAGTCTTTCATCACTCAACTTCAAAGAAAATGAAAATTAAAAAAAACCAAACAAACAAAAACAGGACAAGAGAAAACAAAACCAAAAAAGATAAAACAAAGGTGGATTGGAAGCAGACAGCTACAAAACAAAGCACACCTCAGAAAAATCAGGGTGGTGGAACTACTGACATGTGCTTTGTTTCTTCAGAAGCTTGAAGGAGAACTACCCTGTGCAGCACAAACCTGCACCACCACTTAGCCAATGCAACACCTTCACTAGAGCTTTGTTTATTATTCTACTCTTTGTACTCAAAGTAGCAACAAAGCAGCTTCTATGGCATATTAAGTATTATGTTAAGCACTGTCTAGATACAGAAAAAAATAAATATGGAGCAGAGGAAGACAAGAGATGTTAGCTAGATCTTAGAAAATGTTTCACTAGCTTGCCTGTAAATGCATGCTGTTCCTTTATTTTCAGAAAATATCCGCCTATTAGAATGACAGATGCAGTAATAAGTGTTCTACAACTTTAGACTAAAGCCTATTTTAATTGCCACCTACTGTATTTATTAAATCATCAGCTGCTGACTAGCTTGAGGGCTCATCTTGAAATGTCACAGTTAATCTCAGTTCTCACTTTAAAAAGTTAGGATTTCCTTCTGTATGCAGTTTTGCATTGTTGGCAGATGAAAACATTTGCAGTGAATTTTCCTAATGAGCAAACATCAATTATGACCTTATGCAAACTTGCCGATGGCTTACTTTGGCATCTCTCTATTTTGAGGAATCTCCTAAATAAATCGGCTGTATAGGGAGCAAATTATTTCACCAACCCACTGTACCGCACTCAGTTGCTCATCTGTGTTGGATAATACACTGGAAGTCAGGAGGGAGTAAGGAAGTAGGAGATTCACCATGTTTATCTCCACTGGGGAAAGCTCAGATTCAAGGTTCAGGAAAACCAAAAAGAGGTGTAGGAGGTCTTGCACACAGCCAGACCGCAAGTATTTTTCTTTCTCGTGCTACACAAGAAACTCTGTAACAGCAAGCAAGTTCTGAAAAATCAAAAGGAAACACAAGGCATTAAGTTCAGAGTAGTTCACATTCGTAACCCACTGGATCAGGTGTGGAAAAAACTGAGATCTGCCAACAGTCGGCTGCGGCTGTGGACACACACAGGTGTGCGCGTACAAATATACATACATGTAGTTTCCTGACTATGCATTTTGCTAGCTTATTAAACTCCCTCAAACCACCCCGTTATGGATAACGGCCAAATGCAAATTTTCAAATGCTCAAAATTAAGACCATGTCAAATTTGATGGAACATTCAAAAGCATTTATCAGAAACGGGTATCTTTATAGTGTTAGATACTCCACTGCACGCTAAACCCCCACACCCCTCGCTTTGTAAAAGTGAATGTACATTTAAAGCACTATTCTGGATTAATACGTTACTTTATTACATTTTTGCCCTCCCTCCAATACTTTTACTATCTGCCCTACCTCAGCCATGCCAACTAGGAAAATTTGACTCCAGGTATAAATAGCTCGTGAGGCTTAATTGCACTTCATGCAAAATTAACCGTGCTGATCAATGCCTCTACATAGATGTTTGTCAGATTCCCCATATTAAGAACAAGTTCGTTCTGCTGAAGTCCACACTAGTTCGATCTGATTCTTTGCCAAAGACCAACATATTCCCTAATTTAACAGTCTTAGAGTACGTTATTTTTCCAGGATGACATGAAACAAATGCTTTCTCCCTACTCCTATTCTGATGCTAACTTCTATATTTCTTGGATTCTTACACAGCACAGCGACTACTGAAGCCTGGAAAGCGGAGACAAGCTGCGAAAATCAATCACAACAAAATCAAAATGAACTTCATATCAATAAGCATTTTTCCAGTTATGAAACATGACTGGATCCATTCAAATGCAGGATGCCAGGGACAGACCTGACAGCTATTTCATGGCTGTGGTTTCAAATCTGCAGCAGCTACTGTGATGGAACTTTATCCTACTGTGCTAGAGTCTCTGGCAGACATAAAAGGAAAGACAACACTGTATTTAATTTTCTTTCTCTTCCACTGTAATTCTTTTTTCATTGCACACAAATAATAGAAGGCCATGAGTATCAGAAATAAATTAACAATTCTGAATGCTGATTTATAATCACAGATAATAGCAATAAACTCAAGCAGCAGAATAGCCTATCCTAACAGTTACTGGACTTCAGGCATAAATCAGGGAGAATGGCAACATTCACGACATCACATCAGTGACAAATGTGAAGAGATTAGAAAATTAGAGAAAAGCATTTTTTAAAATAATGTCATCTTTTCCATAAAAAATAAATTAAAAATTATCTCCAACATGCACTGTATTTTTCCCACCACCTGGCTACCCCATGGAGCCAATGCACACTTCTGCCATACTCAGAATAAAGCTGGTATTTAATACCTTTCCAAGTACAACCAACAATTTTTTTGCTAACAAATATAAACAGCGCTGTAGTTGTAAGGTACTATGTAACCACCCGTAGTCTTTACAAGGAGAAAAAAAGGGAAAAAATTACTAAACCAAAATCCTTCTATTTTCTAGATGGATTTAGTATCAGTATGCACTAAATATGACTGAGTAACCTGAGAAGATAGCACTAAGTATCAACCTACAAGTTATACTATGGTAGTATTACACAAAATAAAGTTAGATTTTTCTTCTTTTTTTTTCTCTTTTTTTTTTTAATCCTTTAGCCAACAACCTTGCTTTAGGCGAATTATTCTAGCTCTGTGGAAAATTCTCTTAGGCTTTGATACATACATGATGGGCATCTTATAGTTAGTATGCTATAAACTGCTGTATAACTGAAATGAAGATATATAGATATCCCAGGTAATCTATGCTGTTTCCCAGCTCTTTATCAGCCCGTACTGATTCAAAACAGTAGCACTTCGACAGAGAGCTCAGTAGATTCTCCAACTCTACTTCCAGTGGCTCTACCAAGTACATAAGGATACTCCTCAGACATCTAAACTGCGTCAAAATAAATTTTGTAAGTACTTCTTTTCTTATCTTTCATTTTCTGACACTTAGGTTATCAGAAAGAATGTGTACTACTTGAGAAGATGGATATATTTAGCAAAGAAACATGCTTCTGGCAGTTTATAAACCATTAGTGTGGCAAGGTTGCATTCAGTTTACAAAACTGCCTTTAGCCGGATTAAGAAAAGTGGTAAAAATTGTCAAACTCGTTTAAGACTCTTTTTTTCTTCAATAACTGTCCCATTGAAAAATAAGTAAGTGCTCTGATAAGCAAGGAATTAGAAAAACATAAATCATGAACGCCAAGCTAGTCCCAAATCAAAAAGACTCCTGTCCTGAAAGCTGATCACTGCAGATGGACCGTTCTAACCACTTCATTTGAAAATAACAAACATCAGGGGGTCTGACTGCAGAATTAGGACATTCAGATTAACAAAACCATAGGAACATGTCTGTAGGTCTTCTGTTTGTTCGTATTGCATTTGTCATCACAAAGCCTTTTTGTACCTATAAGACAGTGTCCATTTTACCTTTGAAAAGTGTAGCAGATAACTATATTACTATTTTCTGATAAAAACCCAAATATATGTTTCCCTGCTCTATATTCAAAATACATGAGAAAATTATAAGGCAATCAACATCACTGTAAGTCAGACAAGCATGAAGGAAAAATAACAGAAGGAACCATTTTGCTAAGCGAAAAAAAAATCCAAAAAAAGAGCAGAACCTTCCAGAATGTTTAAGGAATAGATATAATTCTCTTTCCAATTGATTTCTGACAGTAGAATTAGGATAAGTAATGTCTATATACTGAGTTTCTGATGCACAAAAAGGAGATTAATCCTGTCAAGTCTTTGGGCAATAGCCTAAACTGTTTTCTAAATGTTGTCTCCTCGGGGAAAAAAAAATAAATCGGAAAAAAACCAGAAAACTGAAAGAATGTCATTCTGTGTAATCAGAAACTGACATACTTCACTCCCAGTGAGTCTTTTCAAAACTGTTTAAAAAATTCTCCCCAAATCACCACTCAACAGTGATTCTTGTCCACAGCTTCTTGTCTACGTTATCCTCTTACCTAATAATTAACAACATATTTTACTGTATCATTGGATGAGTTTTGAAGATTGATCAGATTTAGTTCCTCTTTTTATTGCTTCTTTTTTTCAGAAACTCATTTTATATTCGGCATAGATACTTTAGAATAAATGAATGTCCTTTTCCGGTTTAGAATAAGTTTTTAAAAATAAATTGTAAAAATTTGATACTAAAATACTTTTTCTGGAAAAAAATATTAAAATTTTGATTTGAGATGAGTGGCACTCCAAGACCTAAAACTTATGTTCCAAATAAAGTTTTAAATTAGGTCTCAAATGAAAGCAAATTAGTAGACCAAAGAATAAAAAGTTTTAAAATATTTCTGGTAAGAATCAATCTGTTCCTTCAATTTTCTGAATATTTCAATGCAAAAATTTTAGTATCTGCTATAAAATTCTTCTTCTTCACACTGTCTGGAAAACCTTGAATATTGTTTGTTCTAATTATATCCTAGGAAATTGTAGCCGCTATAGATTTTCTTCTCTCTGTATCTTTCTGATTAAAATGTTTTTGTGAATATATTATAGTAACAAGAAGGATGATCCTTCCAAATACCAGATTTGGGCTCTGCTTTGTCACAATGACTTGGTAGACAAATCTTTAAGAGAAATATTTTACAAAGCACCTCAGACAAGCACTAAACGCAGTGAATAATCATGCAGTAATTTCTTTAAAAATCATTATACCTGAGGGAATAAAGTAAGTAAAAACAGCTGAGTATGGTTGGCGAAACTTTGATTCATTCCCTCCCTAAAGGGATGCAGTTCATATGTGAGGTTCTGCTGGTGTCTCTGAAACTAATAAAAGAACCTTCTTGATCTTGGAGGTTTTAGGGGTTTTTTTGGGAGGAGGAAGCACTGAAAGGCAATTAGGCAGTGCTAATGAAATCTATCAATTTTACCGTAATCGTCTGTCAAGACTAAACAGCAGACCGAAAGGCTAAGATGGGGAAAGGAAAAAATAAAGGAGCTACATAGCAATATACAATTTAATTCACATTGAAAGATACTGTACTTGGAATAACTCAGGACAGAGATGACTGATTCCCTGCAGAGTCTGGTTTATAGCTGCTACTGACTGAAAGTTTTATCAAAGATTTAATCCTGCTGTGGATGCAATGGGATAGCCCATAACTGCACAATTATCTTACTGAAACCTTCAGTCAAATGTAGTGTAAAAAGAAAGGAAAATTCATAGTGTACAGGCAACTAGACTCTAGTATTTTCTTGCCATATGATTGTTTTGTACTTATAAATCCTAAATTAGTTTCAGTTGTACTGTGATACAGAACATAGGCTTCTTCAGCATTTAACAAGGACACCAAAAAGTTAAGCCTGCACTCATTGTTGATGTCTATACGTAGGCATTTCCTCCTTGAACCAATTTGTGACACGTATGACAACCTTAGTTCTGCTACTTCAACATGTTTTGAGGTTAATTGATATCCAAGATAATTTAAATTAACTTGGGGACAGGCTCTGACAAGCTCTTGCACAGTGGCAGGAACACTGCCAACCTTCTGCATAGTCTTGCTACAAGGAGGTGCCTAAAAGCACTCCCTCCATGCACCACTGAAATACACATTTCTTTGAAACTCTGGTTTCCTCATCTAGCCATGTTGCAGCCCAACTATACTGCTTAATGAAGTGTTCCAGTAGGTTCCTTATTTGCTACTATTGGAAACTGTGAAGACCATGCTTCCTGAAATGCAGTCTGCTCATCTTTCGTGGTGAAGGAGTATGGCTCTGCACACTCTTGAACACATATGCACCATTAACTTCCCAGTGACATTGCCTCAAATACAATTAAATAATTTAAAGGTTTTAGGGCCACATTCCTCTTGCCTGTTTCACTCTGCTAAAAACTAGAAGCAATGTCAATTAAAAAAAATTATTATGAATTTGCAATGATGTAATTGAAAACAGAATGAGGTTATTACCATACGTGACCAGTTCTTCTTAAGTCATAGTCAACATGCTTTGTACTTGACTGTGAAAAAATACAAATTATAAACAAACGTAAAAGGCAACTGAAGTATGTTGTAAGAATATCTAAGATGTACAGCACTGGAGTTGGAGACATTAGCGTACTACAAACTATTACCAAAAATAAATGATGAAGGGAAATAGGAGGTATTTTCACATCACATTCCAGCTACTCCTCAGCTGCTAAAACAGTCACTTAAAAGGTCACTGCAGCTTGCAAGACTTGTGGTCCTCTTGAGACCACTCTGAGTTGTTAATTCAGATGACATCCATGCTTTAAAATTTGGTAACTGAGGAATTGTACAGTGTCATCACTTAGCATCAGAAGACAGGTAATGAGCAAGAATCTTAAGGCAACAACATTAATTCTTAAGATAAAGTAGAACTGTGAAAGCTCTGAAGATACACGAAATATACAACTGTGTTTCTTTTCCAATAGTATTAAAATTTAATGCTTGCCTCACCTACTGACATAAAATCGCAAGCTTCCTTCTGTGTCTGTTTAGGACTTACCGTTACTCCAAAGAAGTTGGTTTCATTCATAGCATCCAGAAAAATTTTGCCAAGTTTGTGATTTGTATAGTTAAAATCTTCAATTTTTTGATGCTTGTTGGTGGCATTCAGATACTTCATTGCCCGCTGCAGAGTCTTGGCAATCACCCATATTCCATCATAGGCATACCCATGAAATTTGCTGGATTGCCCATCACCGCGCTTGGCGTTGTATTCCTTTTCATATTGCTGTGGAGTCTGCAGAGCAGTAAAACATTGATTTTACTCCCATACTTAACATTTTACAGATTTGCATCCAAGTCTACACCTCAAACTGCACCCTCCAATTTAGAGACATGCATGACAAATCCAGAAAAGGCCACCAAAACAAAAATTAAGAAGGAAACTAAAATTCTTTTCAGTGGTGCCCAGCGACAGGACAAGGGACAATGGGCACAAACTGGAGCACAGGCAGTTTGACCTGAACATGAGGAAGAACTTCTTTACTGTGAGGGTGGCCGAGCACTGGCACAGGCTGCCCAGCGTGGTTTTGGAGTCTCCTTCTCTGGAGACATTCAAAACCCGTCTGGACGTGTTCCTGTGCAACCTGCTCTAGGCTAACCTGCTTTAGCAGGGGGGTTGGACCGGATGATCTCCAGAGGTCCCTTCCAACCCCTGCAAATCAAATGTGATTCCAAAACCATGTGCTTCCTGACTTACAAGACTCATGGCGAGACTGGGAGGGAGACCTAGGAAACAAAGAAACTGAAAAGCAGTTCTGCTTCTCTGTGTGAAGGACAATTTGCTTTATTTTCCTTTTGTACAAAAGGCTTCAGTTCAAGCAAAGCTACCAGCATACTGGTGAGCCGTAACACTGGAAGAGAGAATAAGTCTGTATCACTGCAAAGTAGTGGTCTGATTACACTTTATAGGATAATGCAAATCAAGTAACCTTTACTTGAGCAACTATTTGCTTAATATGCAATTATCTGAGTGGCAATTTGTCTATGTTTAACGAGTTTACTATGCTCTTCATGGTGTGCTATCTTATGATGAGCTGTCTTTTTGTAAAGTTGTCTTTCGTGCTCACTCAGCAAGGCATGAAAGACAGAAGAAAATAAGATGCAAAGCAGCAAAATCAGGCATGTTTATTCATTGGCCAGAGTTTGCATGAGTTTGTTCTATGATAAAATGTTATGTACTTTATGGAAAGACCATATATTTACATATT
Organism: Steatornis caripensis; assembly: GCA_013398225.1. Lineage (NCBI taxonomy): Eukaryota > Metazoa > Chordata > Aves > Caprimulgiformes > Steatornithidae > Steatornis > Steatornis caripensis. The sequence goes on along the minus strand of VZSC01012392.1, from coordinate 256,542 downwards.
TCAAAAAAGCCCTACCCCCTCCCCTCATTCTGAGAGGCACAATGAAATCAGCTGTTTGCAGGATTAGCTTTAAATGTGCAAGTTTTCTGTTTCTATGCTCAACTATTTAACTTGACATGATGCAGCATGTGATATTGCAGGTGATAACTTGAGCTTCACTGTACATTTAACTGTAATGTTCTTAAAAGAGGAACAGGATAGATCTGAGGCAAAGGACTTCCCTGCTTCCTTACTCTGCAGAAGATTGGAATTGAGTTCTAAATATTTAAAAATTGCAAGCCAATCATGGCGACTGCCAGCTCTCTTTGTAGAACCCTTTAGCTTCACCTCCCTCCTCTGCTTTGCTGTGTCAAGACACTGGTGAGACAACAGATGAAATAATAAAATAGTTGGAGGAAAAATACTAACCCTTCCTGATATGGTCTTTATCATTTTTGAGCTGAGAGGCTCAAAATCCACTCCAATATAACCTTCCATGGCTGCAAGAAGATTTTTGCTGAGACATTGTGAGGAATTAATCCAGGATTCCCACCACAGGTTTTCATACCACCCTGGAATAATCCACAGATATTTGCTGCCATACATTTCTTCTTCATAAGCCTACAAAGAAAGACAAATAGAAAAGTAATAGACATTGTCATAGACATAAAGAACATAAAAATAAATGTTTTCCGAACATGTTTTTTCCATTATTAATGAAATTATGGCATAACTGAAGGATACACAAGTATTTTGAACAGTTTAGGATAATTACTTGCCAATAATGAAGACTCCTTTCTTGAAGATTCCTGTCTTTAAAATTCAGGTCATGAGAAGAGAATTTACTAAAACCTATTCTAGTTTCAGCAGATTGTTTATTCAAAAACTAAAAAATAAAATACCATATTCTAAAACCAGGAGAGACAGAGAGGAACACTGGCCAAAGGCACACCATAGCACTTGTACCGAAAATTCTCCAAAACACAGCTATTACATAAGTGGTAGGACCACCATGTTTAAACTAAGTTATTATCAGCCTAACATCATCCAAAAGACCACATAAATCAGGATATAGTTAAACAAGAGAACGTGGATCCTAGGCACCATCAAATCACAATGTTGCAAATATGAATTATGTGACTGTGGTAAGACAGAGCTCACAGGGACGTTAAGTAAGCAGGTTCTTCTGAGGAGCACGAATCAAAGCAAGTAAATCTCAATGATTTCTTTATTTTCAGCAAGAAGTTTTTTCATGTGTAATTCTATGTTGTCTGAATACAGCCCACTATACTCCAAGATACTGAGATGAGGGTTATCTCATTTCAATACATAGCAGATACATATAACAGGAAACAGAAATAATCAGGCATGTATGCTGTTGTGCTTAAAAGCTGACCTATTCACTATAGATATTCATTCCATTGTGAAGAGCATTCTAGGATAAAATTAGCAAATTTTATCTCAGATGTTTCTCTCGCTGCCTTCTAACTAGATATTTTTCTTTTGACATTTCAGTCCAAATCAATTTCAAAACAGCAGGTTTCATGCTTCTTTGGCTCCTAATATAAGCAATACTGGAGATACAAGGAACACTTACAAAATCCAGATTTTTAGAAATAGGTGGTGCAACCTTAGAGGTCTCAACTGGAAAACCTACATCTTCACAGATAATGTTACAGGAGGAAATTATGAGAATGCAAACAGGACATATTAGTTATTCAGAATACAACAATTTTGAAAAGTATCTCAAAGTTCATAGCAAAAGCCTATCAGATAAATAAAGATGAATAGCAAAAAATATGAAATAGGACAGCCTCTTAAATAGGTTAATACCCAAATTAAAATTAGGCTTTAAATCTGTGAAGGCTATTGTTTTGGTGTTCATAAATCGTGCACAAAGCAGATTTGGTTGGCCACTGGTTGCAGGAGCTTTTGTTCAGCCAAAGTCAAACTTCATGTATTTGTATACAATGCTGCTTGAAAGCTTTCCTGTCTGAAACCCCCTGTCTTGCATATCATATCTTACTTATTCCATAATCTATATAAATTTTTTGTCTTTCTCTTGCTCATTAATTCTACCCTTCCAGAAACACATCTGCTTTTACCCTCCTGCCCATCTCCACTTCTGCTATAGCTACGGTGACGCTGCATCCCAGGTTCACCTGCGAGAAACACAGCAATACCATCCTGCAGTACTTTCTAATGGCTAAAAGAGTTTCCATTACGAAATTAGATCATTCAAGAACTTTCAGTGATATAGCATCTTTTATTTGACAGTTTTCAAATCACTTCGGACACAAATTGACACAGAATACTGCTTTCAGAGAAGAACAGTCTTCTGTAGCTTGTCCTGCTCTATACTGATTAAAGTATCAAATCGTTTGTTGCAAGAAAGTATCGGCCGTGAACTATTCTGAAATTGGAGCTGTTAGAAATTTCCCGTTTGCATAAGCATTTAATCCTGTTTCCTGAATAATCTGTAAACATCCTGGGATATGGCTGAAAACTGAAAATTTCGAAATAGCCAGAAATTCCATCCTGCAAACAAGGGATCATTCCCAACAAGGTTGCACTGAAAATTTCACATTACTGCAAGAATTTGGTTAAAAAAAAACAAAACAAACCAACAAACACTTTAAGAGCTGGCAGCTCTTCATTTGACATCTGGTGCAATGATAGGGCTTGAAGTGTAGCGAAGGTAAAAGAAGCAACAAAGTCAGCTTCTTCAAAGCTGGTCACCATGACCATGCATTCATTTTTCCAGTGACAGCACATTTGTTAGTGTTCAAGCATTTCAGTGTTTGGGTTCCAGAAGACCTTTTTCAAAATAGTGTTGTTTGCCACCACTTCCTCCCTGTTGATTCTGCTAAATGGAGATGATTTTGATGCTTAAAAGGTACATATTTCCTTGAAATAAGCAGATCTTTCTTGAACTGTTTGAATGCAAACAGACCAGTTCTTACAGGTTTTAGTTTCTAAGGAGAAGCTTTGTTGTGACACAAGAGCAAGGCAAAGAAGGTTTGCAAGTGCTTTGTACCATCAGAACAGCATAAAGTAGTCACATCTCTTCCCTGATCTTTCCCACATGCCCTACCTAGGCTCCAAAGCTGGGAGTTGCTGTCAAGCAGTTGGGAAACCGTCCAGGACATTTTCTGCCCTTGTGAGATTGAATTTTTGGGGCTTTTTATAAGTTTTTCATTCTTGTTTGAATCCATAAAGAGATGTTTATTTACAAGACAGAAATTTCTGTAAGAGATCTTTCTATGTGTAGTAAACAATTACTGGCAGTTTGTGTAAATGGGCCTGCAACACCTTACCCCCACTGAATTTCCATCACGTTTCCATCACGTCAGCATGGACACATCCTATTATCTACCCTTACAGCAATGACTGTAGACTTCTGAACTGCAATGAGCTTCCATCTGTTTCTTATTAAAAATCGATAGTGCCTTTAATTCCAAAACAGAGGCTCAACAGTAAAACTCTATCAGCTCAAGGAGAAAAGAGTCTAGGCATTTTGATCAATCATGCTGCTTAAGACTGCCTTTAGTTATTATTAAGTGTTTACTAAAAGAACCACCTAAAGCTTATGCAGTGACCTATGCATAATAGTCATCTTCTTTAATTGTCTTCAGACAGATAACTGTATCAGCTAGGCGTCAGTCTTGATGTGTGCATGGCTATACTGCATTATCTCTACGGCTTAAAGACAATATGAAAATTCCCACTAACAAGTTTTTTAAAATAAAATTTTTGCAGAACTGAAGTTTTCATTGGGAAGATGCAATTTCATGTTAATCCAATTTAAATGAGGAAAAGATTACGTCTACCCAGCACGGATGACCATTTTGATTGTTCAAGTGTTAAGTTTTGAGCAAAATACTCTAATTTCTATTCCATGAAAAATATCGCATTCATCCCACTGAGGTGAAAACAACATTAGAAAGCTGAGATTTCCCATAGAATTAAAATTGCTAACTGCAATTAAATCATCGTAGGAAACACCTGCTAACATTCACTTTGGCTTAAATTAGTCCCGTCATGTTTTTAAAGTTTGCCGCTGAATTAGACTATCTTTTAGTGCATGTATCTTTATGTGCTCCGCATCTTTTTTCTGTGTGTCATTGGCGGGGGGGTGAAGAAATACTCAGGCAAAATGAAAATGAGCGTATAAACTCCAATGGATGTCCTGAGGAAACCTCGCAGCATATAATTATTGAATCCAGACAGAAAACTGAGGCAGATTTTAAAGATTTTCCCACCTACATAAATAATTAGAAAATAATATTCGGGTTATAACCACAATCAGAGAAAAGAAACATCTAGCACCAGTACAACAGCACTTTCGTTTAACAAACCCAAAGCCTTTCTCTGGTTGACATCAGCCACCCTGCAAAATATCACAGGGAATCACAAGTGAAACCTGTCTGAAGATACACCTGGGGAAGGGGGTTAAAAAAAATTGACATATCTAAGTTATTGTGATCTTAGACACATATCTGTAGGAGTGCATGAGTCAACAACATATTTTATGACTAATAACAAGCTTACTGACATATTGCAGTGCATTAATATACAAATGACCTACTTTGAACTGTCCTCTCCTTTATCCAGTCTCCTGCTGAAACTCACATAAATACATTTATAGAAGCCTAAATACATGATCTCAGATTTCTCCAGGCTCCAGAAAAATCCACCTTATTATTTTTGACACTAATGTACTTTAGAAGCAGCCATCACACCGTGACAAAACTGCTCTGAGTTACACACACTTCCCATGTTTGTACCAAACGGTTGCTGCAGAAAGCTGCAGTGGGTGTTCGTGTGAAAGACTCATCTCCCACCCGAAATCCTTCAGGCTAGAGTGGTGCAGATAAGAGGACACCCTGCCTCTCCAAGGACTTCTAGGATTTGCTCAGTGGTCTCACAAGAACACGAACTTGGAAAAGGATTGTAAAGGAAAGCAACTAGATACTAAGAGCCGTGGCACAAGTGAGGTCAATTGCTTGTCTAACATTGGGTTGGAAGACAGTTCTGACTGGGACCCTCCGGTGGCAAAATGCAGCCCAACTGCAAGTGATCTGAGGAGGAGCTGGGCCACGGAAGGACTGTTCTTTCTTTCAGGAATGGAAAAACAGGAGATTCTCTCTATCAATTCAATTTAAATGCTGGAACAAAAAGATCTATGTACAAAGATCGATCAAAATGAGAAGAATGAAAAAGAAAATAATGCTTTCCATTTCCTTCTGGATGTAAGCAGATTTTGTTCCTTCAAAATATACACTAAAATTCCCTTTTCAAATTTTGCCAGCAAGTGGGATAGCTGCTAAGTATGAGCCAAAGTGTGTCTGAGGCACATGCATCACTCAGATTTTGAACTTCTGCCTTTCCTTTCTTTGCTTGGATAGGTATCTTTATATCTCTAAGTGAACATTAAAAAACAGCCTTTGAAATTCAGATACCATCATTATTGCTTTTCCATTATATTTATTGTGTTCTTGGCTCATAAAGGAATTCAATACCAATACAAAATTTAGGCCACTAAAATCTGCCTGTTTGGGATTTTTTTTTTTTTAGTTGGTACAAATAAAGATCCATGTTTCAATCCTCCTACTTGCAATGGCAATCACACTGTGTACATTTACAGCACATTCACACACACAGACAAATAGTGAGGATAGGGAACTTTATCTATGCTTGTCATACTACACTTATTTTAATTTAAAAAAATTTTTTTTTTTTGCAAACTAATATTTGCTTTCATGTAAACCATGTAAAACACAGCAGTCAGATGTGAATGACAGGTGTACAATTAGCAACATTTCGAGTAGCAGAAATTATTAGGGTTGCTTATTTAGCGTGTATAGAAACTGCTTGGATTTCTTATTCTTTCAAAGCAAAACATGCAAAACCACATACATGCAGACGTTACCACTAGAACACAACTCTTGGACAAGATTCAAATTCCGTAGTTCTATATATCTGCTCCTACACATACAAGTGTTTCCCTGGATCTGACATGAAGAGAAATGCTCAAGCTTGATTTGGCATTTAATTCCACTACATGAAAGCGATACGAAGCAGCTGACCATGCAGTCCATGCCTAAATTCCACCAAAGTCAAGGGTAAAGTATTTTATTGAAACAGAAATGGAGCTAAGCATATGTAACCTCTCTTGAGGGTATAAACCTTGACAGAGCTGAACCCCATGAAGAAACATTTATCCTCAAATGCATTTTTTGTTCAAGTGTAACACATTCTTTATTCTGATATGCAATTCAATATATTTACTTACGCAGCAGAAAACTTTCACAGCCATTTCCTCATCGAACTGGCCAAGGATTATCCGAACGTCATTACCCTGCAGATTGAATAAGATACGTGGCTGTTAAACACAGTCACAGGCTTTCCAGAATCCACTTCAGTTGGCCATTCAGAGTTAGCACAGATCACAGCTGCAGACAGCAGAACTATTCCATTTTCTATAAGTTCAAGAACTTGAAATACTGCAAGAGACAGCAGCTGAGGTGTTTGAAGAAAATGTTTGAGCAATAGCACTAATGAGAATAAAACTGTAATGCTTATCTTATCAAATATTACTATTCAATAACACTGAAGTATCAAGTATTCTTTTGATCCCTTGCAAGATTTCTCCTTTTAAAATTTTGCATATTAAAACCCCCTGAAAATACATGCTTTTTGTTGCTTCCGTGAACTAATGCTGTAAAGTTGAGAGACTGGAGATTTGTAAGTAAGATAAAATGCCTTGATATTATGCCTGCTCTGGTAATTTTTAAAGGTTTTACTCATACAACATCTTCTCTACAGTCACTATAAAGCATTGTCAACCCCTCCTCTCCTCCCTCTCACCTCCACACATTAAAAAAAAATCATTACTCTTTAAGAACCTATGGCCGAGTCAAGACAGATAATTTTATTTTCATACTAAGAAAATATTCCTAAATTCAGGAGCATATGCAGGAAAATATTTCTTCAGGAACTGGGCTACTTTTTTTCTCACGTGAAAATTGTTGCTAACATCTGTGAAACACAGAACAATAGGTTTTTATGACTTAGTTTTACCTTTTATTTCACACAAAACCTGGGTTCTCAGCAAAAGCTTGAGTACATCTGATTTTTAATTTCTTTTATAGAACGCTTTGTCAGAATTACCAACAGCTCTTTGCTCTCCAAGGAAAAAAGAAATAGATGATTCAGTGAGAATTTCAGCAGTGAAAAACATTTCAGTTTTAATTAAATCAATTTAACAAAGATTTTCATTTTAGATCATTTCAATGTTTATTTCCTGCTCAGCAGAAAATATTATGCTGGACGGTGTAGAAAGATACTAGAATGCTTTCGCAATTAAACGCATGAAATCAGTATCACTCAGCATGTTTAAAGTTGGAAAGTATGTAATACGCTTTGCTCATTCTGAACCTGGGCATTTCAGTAGGCCTGCTTCTTTTTATATTCAGACACAGATTGACAAAGTAATGTAAATCTTATTGAAGCTGATTAAGCTCTTTTAAAATTAATCTAACAATGTTACATTAAACTAAACAAACAAATTACACAAATTACAGCAATAGTATTACAGTTTTTGTAAGGACAGTAGATTTGGGAATTATGCAGCAAAAAACCCAGTCATCCATTATCCTTATTTTTCACATTTTAAAAATAATTTTAGTCACTCTTGGAACTCTGACTCTGAATCTCTTCCCCTTTCTGAACACAAAAATGCAGACTTAATATTTGAAAAAAGAGTAGCAAAGTTTGGTTAAAAAATAAATTACTTAGCACTCAATTATGACACTTAAAATTGAATAAATTCCTTTTCATTTTGTAATATGATGAGAACCAATTTTTAAAGAACAGAACATGTGTGGCCTCATAGTTCTAGAGCACCAAAGACTGTAGACAAGGTGTAGAGAGTAACTCTATAGTGCATGTGCAGCAACACTGCCCACTGGCTAGGCAACGGCCTTCAAACTGAAGGCGTAGCGCCTGTGGTATGTGGTACCATGCCTTAAGACATTACTTGCACCTGATTATCACATAAACCAGACTGCATTTCCCACAGTGACTACATTTTTTATTGTAAAGCACTACAAGAACTGTATCGTTAATCCTACTTTTTTTCCTGAGAAATATCCTATCCGTTTCAATAACCACACTCTCCGAAAGGATTGTCTTATATTAATATCATTTCGTGATTAGTTTGGCCATAGCACTCAGACCGAAATCTTGCACATTCAGCCACATGAGTATGTGGCTCTTCAACTCCTTTTGTCTATAGGCGTGCAAGGAAACAGGTGCTGAAGAAACTCATCTTGAAAATGTTTTTAACATAAACTTTATAGAACCCTATTCTAATATTGACAGCAAATCCTATTTTCAAACATACTATGCTCTTGTTCAGGCACCCAAGGAAATGGGTTTATTTGCTGATTTGTCCAGCTGCCAGCAGATTCCAGTTCTGAATATATGACCATCTCAATATCTGACTAAGGATATCAGGGAAGCTGGGTTTTCTGTCAGGAAGGAATCTCCACTTCCAGCACGAGTTGGGCTTCTGATGCCAGAGCAGGAAATCTGCAAAGTGTGACAAACAAAGTTCTGGAGAATGCCTGATGCTCAACTAGAAAGCTTCATGGCCCAAGTTCAGACATCAGCTATGGTTCTAGAACCTGAGGATCCCTGATGTTCTGTCATCCTTGAGATGTATGATCAAGCCAAGATGCAATACTCAAAAGTTCTTTTGCCTAAATTACTGAGTTTCCATGTTAACACATAAATTACGTTTTTTGAAGCAGTCAGTACAGTAAGGAGGACATCAACATGTCTGCGTTCACTAAAAGATTTGGATGATATCCAATCACAAATTGGCTGAAGAACATCAAAAGAAATGTTCTATTACCACCTATTAAAGAATAAGTCATAAGTCCTTCATTTAAAGTGTTATGCCACTGAAGACTACAGCAAAAGAAAGTTGAATGCTGATTTTCTTCCAAAGGCTTAAGTTATAAACGTAATAATGTTCTTTCCCATGTCTTTTTCTGTGCAACATGCTAAGAAAAAGAAGTTTCCTCTGACAGAAACATGAATCCTCAGTTCTACCCCACATTTATCCAGTTTTTAACCCTTTGAGAGGTGGGGAAAATCACAATCCACATATGCTCAGTACTGGCCAGAAATGGATCCAAGAAGATAATGCCAAGAGTCACTAAATAAAGTGAATGGAGGTAGGTAGGATCCAGTGAGAGAAAAAAGGGCACATGGGATGGAGAGACAGACCCAATCAGGAATGTGAGTAATGAGTACTTACACTTTGTAAGTAAAGATGGAGCAAACAGCTGGGGAGGTAGCAGTAGGCTTGAGAATCATTGAATAAGGAGCTTGAGAGGGAGAATTAGAACTTTTCAAGAGAATGGCAAATAGGAAGCTTGACAAATAATTAGCGTTAGACAACCACAATCTCAGAAAGTAAGCCCAGAAGAATGTGGAACAACAATCTAGAGAACAGTACTCAGAGGGAGATGAAAATCAGAGAAGCAGAACATAGCATTAGGTAAGTGAGGAACTTCATACTGGGATCAAGATCCAGAATGAGACAGGAATGTTGCTGGGTTAAGTGGAGAGTACAGGATCACAGAGCCAAGCTGACAGCGAATACATGGCTGAATATCTCCTTATTTGTCCAGCTTCATAAAGTTGCATCATGAAGAACATAATATATAGTTCTAGATGGTTAGTCATGTATGAGAAATTATAAACAGGAAGAATTCCTGTTTATAACCATGCAGATATCAAGATGATGCTGTGAGATGCAGTGTTTGAGGTTTTATGGCTTGCAGTTAAAAAGAGTGGAAAATTTAGTATTCAATTACGTAACCAAAGAATTGTATGATAGAACACAGGTAGAAGGAACTAATTTAGGAAAGACTGTACAATAGCTTCTTCTCTTCCACACGTAACATTTTTCCTCTGTGCAATGATGCACTCCGCAGTAACTTTCTTTCTCTCCAGTTCTTCTTTTTGCATCCCTCTCCGCATTTTTCCCAGATTTGCTCCTGAAAAATTGCATTCAACACGGTAAATAAGCCTAGATCCATTTGATACCAGACTTGGGTCTGCTGGTTCTGTCCTGCATAAGAGACATTGAAGCTTCAAATTCATGCAACTGGACGTAGCTCAAATCCCTTGCAGAGATTTTATTTGGATGGACAGGGAAATCTGTGCTGAAGTTTATCAGAGCTAGGTTCAGTTCGGTGCTTGTGGGTCTGGGTATATGTCCACGTTGTAGTCTCATGCAAAGAGAGACATCAGACACACTGGGGCATAATTTTTCCCTCCCTCCATTTACACTATTAACTGAATATCAACCAGTATGACTTCCTGTCATGGATATACTATTCCTTTACATCAACTCTTACGGGAGTGATGCAAGTTAACACAGTGTAACTCTCGTGTAGGGATCAAAGAAGTCACCCAGTGGATCCCAGGAAGTGTCAAATACTCTTTCTTTCTCATAAAGCTGTAAATTGCTTGCATGGAGCTAAAGTGTATTTGACAGAAGAGTTTTTAATTCATGGAACTAGGCAGGTGATCTATGAGTTTATTAAAAATATCCCAGAAGGAAGGCAACTCCCAAAACTGCATTTAGATAAAAAGACCAATGTTTAGACCATTAGCCAGATGGTAAGCTGTCATATTTACTCTTCTTGGAGATTAGAGTAGCAATATCAGCATTTAAGCTTTGCCCCTCACTAAGCAATACATATGTTCCCATATGGACTAAAGTTCAAACAAGAAAATGAAGAACAGTTACATTTCATTTACCCACGGTTGTGGTGGGGTCTCCATAAAAACATGTTTTATAAATCAAGACTATTGCATAGCCTCAAAATGAATGACTCTCTTGCTCCTTTCTTTCTTTCTTATAGGTGAGGATATTACTCATCCAGTAAATATAAAGTGTCTTTGGTACTACTGGCAGCTGAGTAGTATAAACCCTGAAGACAACGAGGATGAAGACATCTAAGATGCTCCACTGAGGGATGAAGAACAACTTGTCTCCTCCACTGCATTTCTAACAGCCTCAGATATGAGGCACTCTTTAGCCTTTTCAGAGTTTTTGAGTGATGCACACTATTTGGGATACGCAGATATTTTTTTTTCAGCCTGCAGAGCTTTCCTTCTGTGATCAGATTTAAATCTGCCTCATTTCTAATGAATAACACCACAACGTTGTATTACACAGCTTTCCGGAGAAGGATCGCTACAATATCTCATCTGCCAGAAAAAGTCAACGTCTTGGCAGGCTCTTTATGAACTATCTAAATTGAACAGCCCAGATACTCTGTCATATTCTCTACCAAGTATCTGACAGTCAAGATATTATCAATAAATCTACTGAAAGCTGGGTAACTTTGCTAATAGAGGTATTCACATCTTCTGTCCTCTAAATGCCTGGATGTCCACTTGAAGAACTACAGATGAGCCTCTAACCTTAGCTATGGAATCACTGACAGTGAAGGTGAGCTACAGAACATCAGCTCCCACCATCGTGACAAAACCGCTGGCAAAACTTGCTGATGTCTATGTTAGTGTGCATGTCACTCAGATTGAGGCCACATCCAAACCTATTCCCAGCCCAAAATTTTAAAATGTAATTAACTTGACTGTTAGAATCAGAGATGGTGTTCAGTCAGTATCTAAAACCACTATTGGATTTGGGAAATCAGGTAGAAACGTTTCCATTGAATTGAAATTCATATATTGCATTTTTCGTCCTATGTGCAAGATACAAGAAAGTTGGAAGTAGAAGTGTTATTGCTCATACAATTTGCCTGTGCATGCTTAGAATTTTTAAACATTTCAGTTGATGTACAAATGCGTATCCTCCAACATGCCTTTCTCTGAACATAACAATTAGTTTTAAAGTTATCCTTAAGCCTAAATTTACTTTCCAACCGTGATTCAAAGAGGCTCAAGTCAATGTAGTAGAAGTTAAAGTGTTGCTGGTAAAAATATAGAAGATACATTTCTGCAAATCACAACAGATATTTCTATTTTGTATTGCATAATCATTAATTAATTTAAACTATGTTTCTGAAAAGGAAAGGTATTTTATGTCTATTTTAATCACAAGTACAGTAAGCAGGTATCAGTTTACCTATATTAGGTTTACACCTTGAAGAAAGGAATGAACATTTTCAGAATTGGATGGCTAAGTTGTGCCTGACATGTACCCAAGGATAAGAAACTCTATATTCCTGTTAAGAATAAATGATTGTCTAGATAATTGCTTATTTATTGTTGCAGTAATTTGTTTTGAAGAAGAAATCAGGAGATAACTTTAATATATTGTTTGATAGAGTCTTCTGGTCTTCCCTATTAAACAGTGTGTTGTTGACATACAGGCAGGCTAGAATTTCATTGCTTCTTCTAACCTTCAGCCTAAATTTACACGCTTATATGCATTTTTTCTTGTTATTACATCACCCATTGTTCTAAATAGCTCTGCCTTCAGAATTGTCAGTTTTCTGATGCCAGGGGTTAAAGACTTGTAAAAAATGTAGACTTTACTGATAACACATACCGGAGTCTGTTCAACCCCAGATAGGAAATGCAAACTGGCTTAGACTGAACAGACGCAAATGGCTTCCTATAAATGTAATCTTTACCTATTTATACTTCAAACATTTAGGCTTGCATCTCTAGACTGTGGAAATAATAAAGCACACTTAGTTTACCATGCTTCAGACCTTTTCCAGTTAGCTTTAGTAGAAATAATTCAATCTAAAATGTGTAATGAAGCTAATGGAAAGATGCTCAGTGCTTTTGCTACATGATAATTTACCTTAAAAGAGTTCTGGTTCCAAATCTCAAGAGCTTTCACACACATATCACTAAGACTGGTGCTTTAGGTACAAACACTAAGCCAGCAACAACTTGGAACTATAAAAATCTGTACTACATGCATGGACATACACTGACTCAAGCAGGACCAGGCCCCCAAAATGCCAATTGTTAAGCTTACTATGCAATGGAATGTAGTAGTACATAGTTCGTATGCACATTTTGTTTCATTAGCCTTCATAGGAAAAAAAATGTTAATCAAATGCCATGACATAATCGTCACTTTCTCTTCATACCTCAAACAGCCACACATACCTTAAGTTTCTTTACACTCGTGCAAGGATCGTTGGAGAAACTCTCTGTATCTGAAATCTCAATGTTTTCACCATACAGGACGCCAGTCAGATCATTCCTCACCTGTCAGAAGTTGAGAAAAAGGCAAACCAGTGAACTGAGACTCAGTGAGGAGGAAGCAGATGGACTATATTTATCACTGTAATGACAAGCAATGATCTTGATGATGATATATGGACCCACAGGTTTTTTTTTTTCATTTTGCCTAAAATCTGATCAAGACACCATTCTTTTACCACTGTAATCTACTATCAATGGGTGTACTATGTAAAGAGCTTTACAGTGTGTGACAAGAAGTTCACAGTGGGCTCCCACTTTCCATCATGGGAATAGATAATTCTTGTGTATTTCCAGTGCTGTTAACATCAAAAGCTTTCTTGTAGCCAAAGTCACATTTGAGACTGTATAGCGGGAAAAGACTCATGAAGGAAACTTACACATTCTGAGTGCTGAGAGCTGATTTGAAACCACCACAAGCTGGTCCTGGCATGAATCAGCAGAGCTGAGCTTACATCAGTTAGGGATCGGTAAAGCTTAATGAACTCCTCCGTGCCCTGCCCCTTTCTTAGAGCACATATCTCACCGCACGGTGCAGCGAGTGGTATGGTTTGCTTAAAGGTGACACAAGCAACCATCTATCAACAGGTTTTCTCACCTTTTTTTTTATAGTGGCAAGACCCTGTCCTCTTTGAGCTGCCTAATAGCACAAAGAAGCCAGATAACATACAAAGCGATCCGGTTTACAGATTTAGGGCTTTTTTCCATATAACTACTTTGAGGCTTTCTGTCTTAATCACTGCTGGTTTTCCTCCAGCCACAGGACTGCAAAACCAGAGTTTCACATTACTATTCCTGGCAGATGAGCAAAAATAATTTTAGCTGGAGATAACGTGGTTACTGAAACGAAGAGAGCAGCACTCCAAGTTTGATTTAACAAAATTATGATCACATTCATTGCACCAATTGTCTTTTTTTACTTGTTTGTTATGTCAGAACTAGGAGAAGCAAATCATAGTGTGAAACAGGTATCTCAAATGCAAACAGAAAATACAACACATTGAAGAGAAATATATGTGATATTAATCAGGAAAATTTAGAAGTGTATGAATTATATGCAGATATTTTCCAAAGACCCTCTCTGTGGGTCGTTGGAATTACACATTTTAAGTCTCCCTCCTAACTCCCATTTTCCTCAATCTACTTTGAGAGACAAGCACAGTGGATTCAAAACAGTCTGAAAATATTTGATACACAGTGACACGGTCAGCTAAAGAAGAGGAAGTTGTATCTGTCCAGGAGTAGGAACTTCTTCCTTTGAATCGAAATAACCATGAAGTTTATATAATGAGAGGATATTTTACCCATGCAACAATAAGACCCAGCTATCGCTAAATTTCCTGAAAGTCTGTCATGCTCTTGCCTAAGTATACAGCAAAAGCCAGGGGACGCACTGAGATACGAAAGGTCACAGGTGAGACTTCTGAGTTCTGTTGGCAGCTTTTCTTTCAAGACAAACTCATCTCTTCAGTAATCCTTCAGCCTTTCTTTAATATATGCATGTGAGTATCCTCCCAATCTATGAGTATTAGCCGTTCTGCTGGGTGTATTCCCTGCTTTTATGTTTACCATTCAACTAATTTATTTTTTTCAGTATGATGCTTAAGTGTTAGATAGCAACACAGTTTTTGGTAAAAAAAGTTAAAACTATCTTTGTGCTTTTGTAAATTTCGTCATCACAAAGAAGCATAATGTGGTTTCTGGAATGTAGTGATTGCATTAATTGATTCTCAAACAGTATTCCACCTTTTTGTTGTTCCTTTTAAGTTGGTATTGCCAAGTTTCTTCGTTGACTAATGAAGTGTTTCCTGAAGATCATTAGTACACTGGCTGCCTTACTTCTTTCATGGCCTCTGCTTCATCTTATGCCTTTTAGCCATGCTTTAAAATTACTAAGACATATTTTTTCACTGTAACATTTTACAATGATTAAAACAAGTGGATGTGTAGGTAATTTTGAAAATAAAAATTATTTTATCTTACAGAAGAAACAGTCAGAATGGCCAGTCCACCGAGATTTGAGTTATATTCTTCAACCTTTTGTGATGTTTCAACCAGTTTTTAAGCACATTCTGTGAAAATATATTCACTGACAAAAAATGATCAGTAGTGACTCCTTTTTCTGCTAGTTACTAGCAAAATGAATGATTGATATTTTAGCTCCAGCAATGCCATTAACTGCTCCTCTTTCACGACACTTAGAAAAACTGTTTTTCTGAAACAAACCCTCAGTGATAACAAAAGAAAATAGACCTCTCTTGGTCATAGTTTAGCTAATGTTGTAAATCCTTCTACCTAATATAAAAGATTACTAGAAAAAGTAAAATTTTCCTTAGCTACCAGAACTGTACTTTCCAAAGCTATACAACTTGTCATATGCTTCTACCCCATACTGTCCTACCTTCCTATGTAAAACAAGAAACTTTTTAGTTGCAGGTTTGATTTTCTGATATTTTCTTGATTTTTTTTTTCCTGGAGCCATTTCTAGTCATTCTTTTAATTGCAGAGAGACTAGATTAACATTACTCAGCTGACTTGAGCAGAAAACAGCTGATTCACCAAATACAGTTCAGTCAAGTTAGACCATTATTAGCACAAGAAAAATGATAAAAAATACACATTAAATATTGTTAAAATAGACTAACACTTGTAGGTAGGCTTCAGTGCAGGGCATTTGATTAGACTTCAGACTGTCTACTGACTTGCTGTGATTCTTTCCCTTCAGACCTTGTTCAAGAACTTTGCAATTGAGGTATTCTATTGCATAGTATTTTTTTTTCTGAGCAACACTTATATAAATTCAGCCACTGACAATTTTCTTTGACATCTTCCTGCCCCATCTGCTAGAAGTCCACTACTCTGCAGCTTTCAGAGCTTTTAGATTTTTCATTGAACTACTGAACTACTGATTAACCTCCCAAAAGACACATCTTATTACATTTGGTGCCAGCGAAGTTGGAAAACTTTTTCTCTTCACTGCCACAATCAGATATTGGATGCTTTTCAGATGCATTTGTTGTGGAGATTTTGCCAAAAGAAAGGTGTTTCTTTCCCATCATCACAACAAGATATTAGGAGCTTTATAAGAATTTACAAGGTTTACATAGTTTTTCTAGAAGACTTCATGGGTTTTTTCCCCTTTCAATGCTATGACCACTAGTCTGACAAATCCCGTCTTGTGCCTGGTCTGGGGATATTTCCACTACATTTTCCAGTCTTTGTTTCCTTTTTCCATACTTTTTTGTCACCATCCTCAGGTTCTTTTCTTTCTTCCTAAATATGCTAAATATCTCACAGAATCGAAACTTCTTCTTCCTACGGAAGTTCTTCACTTCTTTCAAATAGATTTAACTACAGAATCTTCTGATCTGGATTTGGGTCCAACATCAGAATTCACAAAGACTCACCTCCAGTTCTAGAGCCACCAATTCCTGTAGCAAATGTTGCAATTTCGGATTAAATTTGTGAAACTCAGAATACAAAATGCTGCATATTTTGTTTTAGCAGATGCTTGCAGTCCTGGAAAATATATCACCAGCAGTACAAGCAGCTTTGGAGCTCAGCAGTAATTGTTTCATTCCACCAACTCCGAGCAAAGATAATTGTAAAATACTATACTTCTGCTTCTTTATTGTGTAGAACAGGGTAATTTCAACCAGAGGAAACTGCTGTAGAAATCTGTAACAAAGCAGCATTAAGGTCTGGTGGAGATCTGCAGTTCCTAAGTAAATCTTGCACTGACTTACAATACAGTAGTATAATTCAATGCAGTTTTAGTCTCTTGTTAACAATTTAAATGAAAGTTGCATTTCTATGTCTGTTTATACAAACTTTACACACTTTAAAGACACCAACATTTAATTTTCAGAGACTACCAGACCTGATCGTCAATAAACCAGGAAGATTTCACAAACCATTGCTTAGAGACCCTAGTCCTTCACTTACAGAAAGAAAAAAAAAAAGACCACTTTTATGCTGTTCTGTGTAAAAAGGCGGATGAAATCAGGATTTCACCTTACTACATATTTAAGAGATCTATGTGTGGTCAGCTTCAAAACTTACTGGGGTGCAAATATGCTTACCCAGCAGCAAGCTCCAAAAAATGAAGGGTTTATATCATGTGTAAGAGACACATTTGCAGGAAGGAAAGGATGGCTCTTGTGCTTGAGGCAATGGACGGGACACCAGAGAACTGTCTTTTATCCCTCACTCTGCCAGAGCTGCTCTGTGATACAGCTCATATGACCTAAATAAGATTTTAAAGTTTGCTACCAAGCCTGGCTGTATCTTTTTTCTGTGAAGTGGATGGCAGCAATTCTTGCCTACCTCATAGCTGTTGTATCAAATTCAGTGATGTTTGGGAGGCAAACAACAAAGTCCCTGACCTGCACCTGCGAAGGAAGAAATACAGGGGTTTTGAGGGGCCAAGAACTTGCATTGCCAAGGAAGAAATTAATTTCTTTAATCTCCAGCAAATTAAGAGAGTAGACAGAATGACTAAATGCGCCGTAAAAAAAATAAATTAGTCTAGATGGGACCAAATTACAACACTCTCATGTTCTATATCAGGAAGGATGGATTTAGGCTTAAAGAAATAAAGTGAATGTTGGGGAACAGCACAGGCCGGCTACTTCGTAAGGAAGGGGGATGCGAGTGCCATAACACAGCCACCAGGGACCTCACCAGCCAGTGCCCCAGTGAGGGGAGCCAGGCAGGCTCGGGGAAAACAGTCAGTTTCAGCCATGAGGCCAGACCTCCAGGCAAGTTCACAGTGACAAGGCAGGTTCGGGGTAAAGCTGGGAAGTCCATCCACAAGTCTGGGACAGGATCACATCTGGTGAGAATAACCAGGGTCAGACACAGACCCGTGATTGCCGGGCAGGTCCCTACCAACAAGAGAGGTCTGAGGCCAAGCCAGGAAATGGGTCCAAACCAACAGGGTCCACGCCAGGCACGGCTGCAATGGAGAGAGAGAGACCAGCACTCCCAGAGCATCCCTGGGGCAGGGAGTGGTGGTGCCTGGCTGCACTGAAATGGGGTCCTGGGTTGTGGGCAGTAGGGGGGAGCCTTGGGGGGGCTGGTCAGGGGCAGAAAGTGCTTCTGGTGCTCTCAGGACCCTGACACCGACTTTCGGTTGTTGGCATGTTTTTTACTTCCTGTGTGATCTCCATATGATGATTCTCTGCATACAATCCCTACCTGAAAAGGACAGAAAAGTGTATTGATTTTGTTTTAGGTGAATGGACATTGCTCACTTCAGTGGGATTATTAGTACAAGCACCTGTTTACCAATAGAAAACAGCGAGCACCCATTTAATCATAATATTTCATTTTTATCAAGCCCATTTTATCCCCTTTTCCCAGGAAAATAGTAAAGAAAGGTGATATTCCTGATGCATTGTTAATCTAATGATGATAGTTTGGGTTCAGGGGTCTCCACCAATCAATGGTTCAAACTAGGTATCAGATTATGCATTTAAAGGCACAGTTTGCTTATTTAATCCTAACTCTGCCAGTTACAAAACAAATCTAATAATTTTTAGATTAATCACGTTACTTTGCTTTTAACAGGTTTTTCCAATGACATTTTGTTTCCCTAAACTGCATGTAAGTACTGCAAGCTAAATCCTTGTTGTTCAAGGCAGTCTAATCCTACCAGATGTTGATCATAGTAAACTCCTAATGAATGAGAACTGGTCAGATCAGATGGATTATACAGTCAGTTATTTTACTAAGATTTCCTGCTGACGAGATTTATACTGTGTACTTTAAAATGTTGTAGTGTAGGAGTTTCAGTAGAGAGATATAAATATATGTGTACAAAACAAATTCACGAATTATACGAAAAAATATTTCCTCATTACATGGACAAAATGTAAATTGTGAGTAATTGCAAAGGACAGATTACAATTTATAGGATTAGTAAAGATAGAGATCTCACCATATTCGATGAATTATAAGCAACATAATTATCCCTATTTTCATTGCAATGAAACAAACACAAACACATTACTCGCATTTAGAGGCTTAAAAGCACTGAGTGAAACTTACTTTCAAGAAATATTGTATCTGGAGAAGTGAAATTTTGTAGTACTAGATACTGATACTTGTCATTGCCCTTAAAAATAGAAGAAAATTGAGGTATACTTTCATTGATATACACATCATTTGGGATTACGAAAATAAAAGAGGAAGTAGAATATTAATTTGAGCAGAGAGACAACACAAAAGATAAAGCAGAGGTAAACCAAAAGGAAGCAGTAAAATATTATTTTAAGTATTAGGAAAAATTCCCACTGACAGGAAAATTAAAGAGCTAAATATATCTTATTGTGTAAAGAAGAAATAAAATCAGAGATGCTTTGGGTTTCCTTTTTTGTTCAATAGAAATCAGCTATTTTTTTAAAAATCGCATATTATGTGTGGTTTTCAGGGCGAGAGGAAGGGAAGAAGGAACCCTGGAATATTGGGATTTTCCTTGGGAAAACTGTTGGTATGGGCTTTCAAGAAAAATATAACTTTTTTCATTGAAGTAGGACTCTAGCACATGGATCTAACCTGGAAACTAATGCAATCGATATAACTCTTGCCTGCAAGAAGTGCCTGAGTGTTTCAGACTGAGTGTTTTGGACTAGAGCAATAATAATAATAACAATAATAGAACAAAAACTGCTTATTTTCCTCCCTTCAGCCTGGAATGTCAACATGGTAAACGTGACCACATAAAACCTACATGTGCACTACCTACTACTACACAGATCATACCTATTTAAACATAAACATTTGTAAAGCCACATACGAAATGCTCTAATTTTCCCCCAAATTTCTCTAAAGCAGAAAAATATCCTTCTCGTGGTTTTTGGTCGCAGAAGCTAAACATAATAATGAACTCTGATGTTAAACTTATAGTTGTGGGTAAAAAGAATTAATAGGAATTTGGGGTTCTTGTGGTAGGAGGGATGTTTATCAGGGGTTTTTAAGTTGACTTACAAATGGTTCCGGTTAGAAGGTGATTTCTCTGTAACAAAAAGATAAAATCAATCCATCTTATCAAGAGGTGGATCACTTACTATCAGGTATTCGAAGATGTCAGCATATTACAGTGAAATACAAATGCGGCTAGGAAAAAGAAACAGGGATCTGCACTATGACAAAGTACGAACAGATGAAGTTCCACTTAATCTACAAGCATGTTAAAGACCTGCACAATAGGTTCAGCAGGACTGTGAGCAGTCCCAAGAAACAAACTCTCTTCAATAAGACTGGATGCTAAGACAAGTAAACACACAACTCAGAAGCACAGCAGGGAGGTAAAAGGCATGGTATACTCATTATAGGAAAAAATGCATAATGCATTGCAAAGCCAGAAAGGAACCCAAAGATAACAGGCAAGGATTGAAAGTTAATGATATATGCTATAAGAAATAACACCTGTTCAGATGAAGATTTCAGGAGCACTAACGAACAAATCTGAAGAAGAAAATATACACAGAATATACCCCTGTTTCCTTCTAGTGTGAAATACTCTCTACAAAACAGAAGGCAATGTAGTTCTGGTGTCTTCCAGAAAAATAGGACAATTACTCCTCTACAAGTTTATCAGACTTGACTCTTAGACATAGCAGAACAAAAGCAAAGGGTCTGGAGGTTGTATTATTATACAGCAGCAATTTTCATGCCAGGTATTATGAAAGTAGATAGGGGCCATACTGAGAATAGATTGTTTAATAATTTGTAGACCAATGCCAGAAGCACAAGTAATTAAGCAAGAAATTAGAAGTGCTTGTTTATTAAAGCAAGTGAATGTAATAGGACTACTGAAAGTTGGTATGAGCATCCAAGTAACTAGGAGTGCTGTAATACTGAACACTTTATCTTAGCGGGAATGTAGAGGCAGACAAGTAAAGGCACTCCGTATTATTATGTGTGGAGTGTAATTAGAACACAGAATGCAAACTATAGACTATACCTGGATCTTCTTCTGCGAAATAAAATTTCACTAGCTTTAGAGTATGTGTTTAGACAAAAAAAAAAAACTTAGAGAAATAAAAAATCTTTTAAAAACGACTTGGAATACATGGCAAACCTGCTTTACATTGGTGAATTTAGTCTACATTAGGAAAAAAGAACAGAATAAGATGGAAGGTCTCACGCTATCACAGAAAAAAGAATAAATCACAACTTAGAAAACTATCATGAATTTCTTTTGAAGAACGTACTATTACATCATCCTCAAAACCACTTCTGCAGTAGTTTTCATGTAGCAAATAGACTGATTACTGAACAAAAAATTAGACACTCAACATCTAATTAGATTATTATAGGTGGACAACGTATACACTCATTAGTAAATCTTACACATTTCAAACACATTTATTACTCGGAAAGAGCCCATTTACTAAAACGATTCTGGGCAGAATTAATTGAAAGGGATAATTCAAAGAAAGTAAAAGGATTGGTAATTAAATATTGTTTAAGAAAATGTTATCAGTGCCAAAAGAGCTATGATTTATAATTACAAAAGGAAATATCTTTATGTAAAATCATCCTTGATTAAACAGAATGTAGGCAAGAGTAACATTTACACATTTACAGTCTCTCCCTCCATGATGGATGAAATATTTTTTATTCCAACACTAACTAGGAAAGGTGTTACACGGATATTGCCAAAGTTAAGACAAATGGGCATTTCTAAGGAATGAGTAATCTCATCCATAAATAGATGTCTAAAACAGGTGAGATGAATTGCACCCTGGAAGTGCCTCTTTCTTTTCTCCATTAACTATAAATGAAGCTTAGATGACTCTCAGATACAGGCAGTTACTGCCAGCTGAATTGTAGCTGGATCCCAGGTCCCAAAACCTAACCGTGTCTCAAAATGGTGTGCCAGCACTGGTAGCATCCACTGAAACTTAGAAACACCAAAGATTCCTTACCTTCATAAAATGTTCTCAAGAAAAGGTCAGAGGAGCGGGCTGCTCCTCTGCATCCTTTCTCAATCTGACCACCCAGCCACTGAGGGAGAACACATACGTTCTTCTACTTCTTGGCTGGTAGAGGAGGTTTGTACAAACCATGTGTTTTGTGAAAAGCTTGGAAGTCTTTATCTATCTGGGATTTTTTCTTTCAGAAGACCTGAGCCAAGACTGAGGTTTTACTCAGTTGCTGTACTAAAGCTATAGTTATTTACAAAAGGTTTAATTGCATCAGACTCAGGGGACTATGTCAACATTTATGAAAATCTCTGTATCCAGGAGTAAGTGTTGTTATCAACTGAAAACTATGAATACAAGCCTAGTGGGAAACTAAAAAGAAAGAAGCTACCTAATATAAAAATTGGATGACATTCTGATGAAGGGGAGATTATAGAAAACATACTTGTGAGAACACAGATGATATGAAATCATTACTATTTCAATAATCCTCCAAAATAACAATCCACATTCCTCAGACTTCCTAAATGCAGATAGATTAGCAATATCAAGGTAAGATTTAATTCTATTCTATGCCTGAACTATTGGAATAGTCCTCATTACAATACATAGGGTTATTTAGGCTTCAGGCTTTTTAGGAATGGAGGGAGAGGTTTGCTTAACAGTTGAGAACTGTTTCATAAAGCAGTTCATTAACTTTACTTTCCATTTGGCAATGCGCTGCTTCAAACAGTTTTGTTTAGATCAACTTTGTAAAAAAAACCCTGTGGTTTTAACTTCATACGTCTATATTTTTTCTTCCAGTGAGAAGGAGAAAACAGAAACCACTTCAGGGATATAAGATCATCACATGATAAGGTTGCACTAAATGATAATGCTGATATAAATAGACATGAAAATTTCACCATAAGAACCATGCTTGAGCCCCATATTCCTTCTTTCTGGAAAAACACAGGAGAAGTTGCCTTCTGTCTCTTCTGACCCAAATAGGTTCTGCTATGTTACAGAACTAAATTAGATGCTAACCGGAGTGATACTGCTGAACAGAGACAAGTAATCAGGAGATTTAAAAAAACTAATTTTCCTCTTTTTCTCCATTGTGTATCATTTACACTCAAAGAACTTTTTTCACTTCCACTTGTCTATTAAATTGCACCATCCTTTTATGTTTTCTTAAGACTGGAAATCTGTAGCACATTGTACTGAGGACTGTAACTTTAATCCATTTGGAAAGCAAAGTTAGAAGAAACTAAATTGAGGGTACATGACACTAAAGTAGTAATGCATTTGTTACGGTTACGTATTGAAATTCCATAGAAACGTTTAATTTTTTTTTAAAAAAGAAAAATCTTTTTGAGTGTTTAAAGTAAGACGCATAACATACTGATTAACTTTCTTCTTTCTCATATACTCAGATGCTCCCTAATACCATTTCTGTGATCACTAGGATAATTATCTGAGGAAACAACTGATTTACAAGCCCAAATGTCCACCTTATGCACATGCAAGCACTGCTGATCTGATCATTCTGTCCAAATGCTGCAGCATCAGCTCTCTGTGACAGACATCATCTTTGCTTTATTCATTTTTATAATGCAGAAAACCAAAATAATGTCACAAATATTCCTGAAGTACAATTTTCTTCTGCATCCTGTCTGTTTGCGGGACCCAGCAAATTAGGAGCAGCTCAGACCTTCCAAAGCAGGAGTGTGAATCTGGCTATAGTTGTTGGGATCATGAGTTTGCACTCACTCATCTGTACAGGAGGAACTGAGGAGTTATGAAACTGTGAAGAACTGAGTTACTGTCAATGTTACAGGAAAATCTCTTTCCTTCTTGCTTTCAAGCCTACAATCCAGAAGAAGTTTGAAATTCACAGTTTTAGTAGTGGCAGTCTTCACAACAGGAACCACACCTTTCCCTCTGGATCTCCTCACACTACTCTATATTTCAAATAATATACCTACTATCTTACAGACTAGCTGAAAGGCTACATAACCTAGGACACGTGGGGAAAAAGATCTTGCCCAACCATGGCTTCATCTACAGAAAGGACTTCTGTAAATTCCATCTGTAAATCCCAACTGGTGCCCAAGTCTGTTAACTTAGCTGTTAGTACATTCTGATCTAAATATTTTACATTACTTCGTACAATGAGCCACAAAACTTCTGACGAGAATACTTGATAAGTTCAATTTTATTGTCATCTGATGCTGCAAGGAGGTTCAAATGGCCAAACACAATTAATGCTTTTTCTATTTGGCAAATACATTATTCAGTGCCATAACATCTGACAAAGTGTCACTTTCATGTACAGTGTCGTGAATATTTGCAGAGCCTCTTATGGTATTCATTCAAGTAAAACTGTTCCCTGTGTCTTTTGAAGACATTCCGCAATGAGAACTTAATGCTAGAATTAAAATCTTTGTGGGAAGCAGTTGGTCCAGCCTTTTACCGTATGAAAAATAAAACCTCTAAAACGTATTTTCATCAGTCACGGAACAGAAAATTTTGAGGCAGAACACTGCTTTAAAAATGAGACCTTGATGGCTTGACTCTACCAAAGAAGAATACACACGATGGAGTACAATGTCCCACTTAACACTACTATACTTCCTTGAAGATGAGTCTTAGATAAAAACATGGATTTGTTAAGAAATCGGAGCTGCTTACCAGGTCACCCTTAGTACTCTGATAGTTATCAAACAGATTCTACTGGCTGAAGATGAAGCTCCTATTCAGGACAGCACAAGACTATGCAGGCAAATAATACACAATCAACAATTATTTTTAATAAAGAAACAGAACAGGACAACAGATGTCTGACCACTTTCAACAGCTCCAATCTCTTCTGTTTCTTAAAGTAGCATATTCATATGTAAGATTTTCTATGTTAGAGAAAGCAGGCCGGGAAAAAAAAAAAGTATTAGGGTCTACGCCCTTCATATAAGCTTAAAGCATACTGCAACAGAAAATTTGCCCTAAACAAGAGCTGAAGATCCAGATACCGTGATGATCTGACTAAAGTAAAATAACCAGTACGATCCACATCCTTCCCTTTTCTTTTTTGGGCCATCAGTGCACCCTATAGTACCAATTAAGATTTTAGATAAGTTAGGAGTGTACCTTCAACACAACTTTTCCTCCACCTCACCTGCAAATTAAAATTATAGGTCTGTTGACTTGTTCAATAAAGAGTTGTTATCACCTCTTTGAGGAAGAGACATTAACTTTAAGAACACTGCAGCACTGATTTCTGTGGAAGCTGTCTCTGTAGAAGCAAGCAGCATCCATGTAGGAGCTGTATGGTGGCTACGTACCCACCTTTGACTACTGCTGTTACCAGATAAGGACACCAGTGGCTGAATTCTGCCCTACTATTATTCATTGTAGGAAACATCACTTGAGTCTACCTATCAGTGAATGCTTCCTGAAGAAATGTCTTGATTTTACTCGTGTTTCCAAACCAAAAACAGGAGAGGTGATCCTAGAAAATGTCAGAAAGGCACATGAAATGGAAGTGGATCACGTGCAAAATTAATGATATCTAACATTTAGTTAGGATGATCATGCCACTCATTGCTTCAGGAAAAAGGATAAAATGAAAAATAAAGCTGGCAAACTCAAGACTAATAAAAGACACCCAGGCACATGATTTCAACTGTTTATTTTGAAAAGGCGCTACGCACTTGATACAAAATCAAATTGTGCTCTTCTGGGAAGCCCACAAAGTTGTCCACCTGTCCCCTATATGTAGTGGCAAGTTCAAGTTCAAGGCTGCTTAAAGAAGTGAGAGAGAAAGTTGCTAAAAGTCTGCAACAGAGAAAATACTTGATGTTTAAAAGGCACTCTGGCATAAGGTAAGCTACAGTGGTTGCTGTCACCTGGGGAGAAACGAGTTAAAGGCTAAACTATTATTTTTGCTTCTAATCTCTCTTTCTCACTCTCCCTGCTTCCCCCGAGGAACTGATAATGGCACTATAATCTATTACATTGCTGATTCTCCCAAATTCATCAGGAGAGACATGACTGTCCGCTGCTGAAGGCTTTGGAGAGTAACCACTTCTATTAAAAAAAAAAACACTAAAAATGTGCAGAAGCCATAACCACATTCTTTTTGGAAAGCCAGAATTTACATAAGCAAGCTAGTTAATAGCTCAGTTAACTCATGATAGTTAAATTAATCCACTTAATATATGCTATGAAAACTTTAAATTGCATTTACTTTTTAATCCAAGTTAAAGTAAGGTAAAGCAAGATAAAGTAATGGCTCTATTAGAGCATTTTCTAGGACCACTAGATGATTAAACATCATTTCAGAGTTTGGGGATTATTCCTTGGTCCTCCAAGTTTAAAGAAAATACAGAAGCTATATTAATGTTTTTTTGAATATTGAAAAAAATCTTGCAGCAACATTTCCCACAATGGTGTATGACCGTTATTTCACACTTTATTTACTTCAGAATCCTCAGAAGGATGCCATATGGTGGTGATAATTTACTGTACTTGAGCGTCTCAGTTTGATTCACATACTTCCTCCACTGAGATTTCAATTGTCAGCTGAAGCTGTACTCCGGTTACCTGTGAAAAGTCCTTCTAGAAAAGAAATTTTCTGCTGGCTCTTGGATGTATCGTTTTGAGCTCTTTAATGCTTTGGTTAATTGCTCTTGCTCTTGCTATTTCTCTTCCTGGGCAGACTCCTATGTTCTGAAGTTTTTTTCCTTCTAATATTTTTTCCTTAAGCTTTTTACAGCATTGCAATTCTTGGTATGTCTTATATTAAGTCCTCTATAAATAGAATATGCCAATTATTTTATATTATTCTGAATAAGATTCTGAATAGGCACTATGCTGCATCTTGGTATACTGTCTTAAACAGCCTTACTGTGGTTGCACCCACTCTTACAGCAACGCATTTAAAAATACCATAGTGGCATCTTTCCATTTCATTGGCTTCATATTCTTTTTTCCTACAGAGGAATCCTCCAGGGACATGTTAACACAAGCTATTTGGTTTAAGAAAGTAAAGCCAGTTTTATTCATGACTGGAAAATTATATAAAAATATAAGCAGTTTATCAGTATCATCTGAGATGACGTCCCTAATTTAGTATGGAAACCAGAAGACAAAATCTTCTACGTTATCTGAGAATTACTTGAAATGTTTTACCCTAGAAATTAAGCAAGTAGTTTCGTTTCATGTCTTTGGGCGACTTGTTGGCAACTTCATGTGGTGAAAATTATGTCTGTCTGTTACGGACTGGTAGTCATCTCCTTGACCATGTCTGCTAATACTTTTTTCTATCACTGCCCTGTTCATTTTAACATTACAGATTGTGCCTGGAATTCACAGAACACCTGGAGTCAGACTTTACCCTTCTGTATTCCCACAAAAACTAACAACAATCTGGCATGAACAAATGTTCTGTATCTTCATAAGCATATGTAATGCTTTATTTTAGCTCTGTCAGGGAGGAGAGAGTACACGTGGCGTCATTAAGGGTTATGCATTTGGCTTCATCAGAATTGAACAATCCCCTTAAAAATAACTTCTGTTTCTAAGCTCCACACCATTTGTTACATGTTTGTAATTGGTGTGAAAGGCAATACCATTTAGCACTCTTTTTTTAAAAAAAAGGTAATATTAATGTCCTGTAACATCAGTCTCCTGCCTTTAAGCAAGAAAGAGACCTAGAAGCATAGGGAATAATCCCAGTAGCCCATAGAAGTAAAGCCTGTTCTGGCAAGAAGCTGGACTGGACTGGACTGGGAGTCAGGAGAAAGGCACGCATTTTCTTTAAAGTCTTTTTTTTTTTTTTTTACAGAACATTTCTGCTAAAGCTGTGCAGGCATGTTTAAATTTGGAATTGTTGATCCTGCAATCTGAATAATTATTTACAGTTTCATCCATTTATTAATTTTAGTGCTCGGAGGCTTTGGTGGATAATATCAAGAGAAGCTTGTTTCCACAAAACTAGGGGCACTCCAAAATGCCAGAAGTGTAGGTGGTGTGAAAGCTTTCAAGAAACAACCATGATATCTTTACAGGAGACATTTCACCATTTCTACTGACCATTCATCACTAATTTGTGTGAATAAACATTTTAAATATCAATTCATCGACATGGAACAAGATTCTCCTCCACATTGTATGAGGACATCAAATTAAGGGGAACACAGAAGTTACTACTGATATTTGAGTCTAAAAAGGTATAATAGAGTAAAGGAGGAGGGGAATCCTCCCTCTTTCTCTCTCCCTCTCCCCCACCAATTCCCTAGGTCAGCAGATGATGTGATCCTCCTAAGTGTGGTCTTAAAGGAGAAGAGAAATTAAGAAGTGAGAATGCTTTATAATCCAGTGCATCTCTTAGCTTCCTATCCTTTCTCCAAACTGCTATAGAAGAGAGTTTTAGTTTTACAAGATGAAGTGACACGTATCTCCATACAGTGTCACGGTGTGAAAAGAACCTAGAGGAATTGCATGGGGCTTTTTACTAAGGCTGTTTATCTTAGTGAAAACAATGATACCCAGAAGCAAAGCAACTACCGCCACAGAAGTTATGCTGGATTCAGGGGGTACTTGGATCATATAAAGAGTGGAGTCCTTACTGTGAACATCTGTAAAATTCGTGATGCATAAACACAGTTTCTCATGTTAGGGCTCTAACAAAAAGCGTTAATGGATTTTTTTTATTTATTTATTGATAAAGAGGTGACAATAACCTCATTATATAAGACAGACAAAAAGTACTGTGCTGTAGTTTCTGATCTACTGTGGGCGTTTCCAAGGTATTTTTCAGACAGGTATGCATGTGATCTGCCCATTCTTTTAAGCGACCAGCAGGAACTTCAACCTATCTAGCCACAATGAGATGCAGCAGGGAACTAGGCTAATGTGTCCTGGCTCTACGGTAGCAGTATCCAAACTTTTTTGATCATGCACACCTATCAGTAAAAAATTTTTGAGCATGAATCCACATTGTATGTATATTTATTTATTGACAAATTATATGCATGTTCTTGATACTGTGCTAATGCGTTATGTTCTTTGTAAAACATACACAAAAATGGAAATGTAAAAGGATGGGATAAAGATTACATAATATTTTTAAAAATATTTTATTTATTAAAGGTATTTAAAAAACCCCATTTTCCGCTCTCTAAAACAATGTGATTGAATAATCTTCATTATTTTTTAAAATCTTGGCTTAACACTTAGTGATACAGGAATTTGAAGGTCTGGTTCTAAGTCCAGTTTATTCTGATACTTGGTTTTAATGGCTGCTAGCTGAAAATGTTACTTCACAAATATATGTAGATCCAAATGGAGGACATATATCACTGGCTACACTTACTAAACAATGATATTAATTTTTAAGTCCCTTCCACCAATTACGCAAAGGTTTTTGTTGAATTTTGGCTTGTGAGTTTCCGTCTTCCCTAATGGCAATCAGTTGCTCTTGCAAACAAATCAGAAGGTGTTGCATTTTTATATATTTAACAACTGGGCTCAAAAGCCACTGAAACTCTCATTGGGAAGATTGTTTAACAGGCTAGAAAATTCCGTTTCCATGGTTTTTTAAGTGTACAGATACAAGAGTAATCATTAGGTGACTGACTTGCACCATTTTTGGCAACAAAATCATGTAACGATCAAAACATTTCCAAACATCTGTTTTGAAAATGCTCTTTCCATAACACAAGGTTCCGCTGAAAAGCAGTGACTTTCTCACTCACTGTTAAAGCGTCACGTTCATGCTGAAGGGACACTTTAAGTGTGTTTGGACAGCTTCTTATCACAGAAAACGTCAGCAAGTTTGGAACTCTTGACCTTTGGTAAAAGAAAACTGCATAATGTCTTCAAATTTGACAACTCTTAAACAGTTCACCATAAGAAAATCAGTGAACCTCTGTGGGGCACAAAAGATTTTTGTGGTCACTCCCCACCTCATTACAGAGTATTGTAAATATTCTACTATTTAAAGGTCTTGATTTTATAAAAGCAACCACGTCGATAGCACACTGCAGCACTTCATGCACTTTCATCTCCAACTTCTTTGCTGCAAGAGCTTGCCTAAGACTGACACAGTGAAGGAATTTCATGTGTAATGCTAACTCTGTAACCTTACCATGGAATATAATTTTTATTCCAGCCAATGCAACCGCTGCATTAGTGGTTACACTTACAGAGTTTTTCCATAAAACATTGCTCTTATTAAAGAAGTCACTTACTGTCGAGAACGTATCTTCTCCAGTACATCTTTCCTTTAGTAGCTCACAAAAAAGTGCTTCTGTATCTGTTTCACTATTGAAGCAGAATCCAGCAAATACCGTAAGCCGAGACACGTTAGAAATATCTGTACCTTCACCCAGCTGCATAGCAAACCTCCCACACCGCGTAATTTGTCCTAATATCTCTTTCTCCAACTCTTCAGTAACTCTTCAACTCTTCTGTGCATCATGCAACACTATTTGCTGACATAGGAATGGACTTCAGTTTGCCACTGTATTGTTTTCCATGCGTTATTTCAGCCATTTTTACCACAGCGGGAAGAACGTGTTTCCCCAACAGTATGTGGTTTTTTTGTCTTTTGCTATTAAGTAAAAAACCTCAAAAGACACTTTTAAACATTTATGTTTAGTTATGTAAAGTACTGGACTGAGTATCACATGACTTTAAACATCACTGAAAAAATTGTAGAGGTTTATCTTCATGTTCTGGATGCTTAATTTTTAAATGTCTTTGTGATGGCTTCATATACTATCAATAGCTAATGTCTCAAAGCACAGTATACACTTAGAGCAAGGTTCTTCATTAGCAACAGTAGCAATAAATCCATATTTCAAATAGTCTTCTTGATAATTTTGCTTCTTTTTGGCTGACTTGTTGTCAGATCTGATTAGCCTGTCATTGTTTTTACCCATAATGTGGCTGATGAAGAGCTTGTACTAGCAGTAGGAAAAGTGTTAACTCTGCCATTTTCCTCTTGTTTGCTTGTGCTGGCATATTGAATCTGCTGTTTCTTTGCAGGAATCTTTTTAAGCTACTTGTCCATTTTGTAGTTTAGTAAAAACTAGATAATATAATCCATAAATCCACTTAACTGGGCACACGTAAACCTGTAATATATCGCAATGTGCTGAAAGCGAATGAATGAGCAAGAATGCCACTGTCATGCCCTCCGTTGTGGAGTACCCACTCTTCCCTCAGGGCACCTCATGAACCCTACGTGACCATCTGACATAAGGACTGACTAAATGCACCAGTGTCAATCTGTATGTTAAATATTAGTGAAGTTTCATTTCTTTCTTCTTCTTTTAGATAAAAATAAATATAAATGGAAGTTTAACTGTTTTCTTCCTGCACCCCAACAGATCGTCTTGCATACCCCGTGGAGTGCAGATCCCCCCATCTGGAGGCTACTGCTTTATGGGATCCTTAGCCCTACTCGCAAGCTAGCTGGGCACAGTTCAGAGTTTACCAGCATCTGTCTGGGTTGCAGCATGGATTGAAGGCAATCTGTGCCCACCTGCAAAAAGACATACGCTTATAAAAAAGACATATGCTTAAAGTACCTGGAGTTCTTATACACTCCTCTCCCAAGACTAGAGATAGCCAATTCTACCCAGTTTTTCAACTAAAAGCAATGCCAAGAAAAACCTCAAAATTTAGAGGAAAACCACAAGATTGATTTGCAGTTTGGAAATAGACTGTACAGTAAGAGAGTAAATGAGCTCTAAGATGGATTAAGACAGAACTGAATCATGATGATACAGTCTGTACATGATAAATTACCTACTTAAGGAGATTTTCTAACTCTAATCTCTTTAATCTAGCGGACAAAAATACATAAAATACAGTGACTGGAAGTTAAAGATGAAATAAGACACATTTTTTAATGTGTATTGCTAGCCATTAGGACAATGACAAAAATACAGTAAATTTCCCAGCCTTCTGGTGTTCTTAAGCATGAATGAATACATGGCAAACAACAGGATTACGCATATATGAATTAGATTCTGTACTATTTTTCTAGTAAACCAAGAAAATGTCTGGGTTTTGACTACAGAACAATGATTTTGTGCTAGAGATATAATCAAACTTTCATATTTTGAACTTCTTACTGACATCCACTCTAACCTCCACTCCAAAAGATACTCTTCATTTATTTGCATCTCAGTGTTGTGTTGGCAAAATGAGAATAAATAGCCACCGATAACAGAAATAACAAGCTCTTTTTAGCTGTATAAGATCTACTGATGAAAAACACTGATGACTTCCGTTTCACTGGCAGGAACCAGAGCACAAAACAGTAACGCGATGGACTGGATGTGGCTGGAATGAAGCTGTGAAGCCAACTTTCTTCCCAGCAGCCTTTGTGGTGCTGTGCTTTACACGTGCGGCTAAAACAGCCATGATAACCCACCAGTGTTTCGGCTTTTGCTAAATAGTGCTTGCACATTGTCAAGGCTTTCTCTCTCCCACATGCCCCCAAAAGTCAGTAGGTGGAGGATAGGTAAGATGTTGGGAGGGGACACAGCTGAGACGATTGACCCAAACTGACCAAAGAGATGGCTATTCCACACCATTTGCCATCATGCTCAGCAATAAAAGTTCAGGGAAAGATTTTTACATCATACTGCACAACACTGTATTAAGATTGACGGGTATGTAACAGGCTTTTTAAAGAAAAATATCATGATTCTAACGCCAGAAGGAAATGTATCAATCATTCAGTCTGAACTCCAGCAAAATAGAGGGCGTAATGCCTTAGTCAGAAAGTACTGTATCAAAACTGTGGAACAGAGGTTGACAGAATCCCAGCCTTAATGAACAAAATCCTTTTTGAAAGTTCTTTTTGTCTTGGAGACAGGTCAGAACTTTTAGTTTTTATTGCAGACATATTCTCAGGATCACTCTTGGAATCTCAGGTCCCACAGAGTTTAGCATTTGCTTGTCAAGTAATTGTATTTAGTTTTCTTTTTTTCACAGATAAAGGTTTGCAGATAGGCCTCACTATGTCTGAGAATGTTTTCCTTGCTTGCATTGCTGACTGAAATGCAAACTTCCATACTGTGTACATCTGAAAATACATGCATTGTTTCTCCTTTCCTGTCTTTCATTCTTACATTAAATTTTACAAGAAAGAGGTCTTTAATATTGATAATTGAAAATGAATGTGCATTCAGTACTAGTTAATAGTTTTATTTTAAATTGACGTAGAATTTCTACCATAGTAACAAAGGATCTGGGAGCCTTGTTTAAGTTTACTTGGATTTCTAGTAAATGCAAACCACTTCATCATGAATTAACACAGATTCCTAAACATTCATTCAGCAGAAGTGATATTTCCCCAAGAGAAATAAAAATTAATTCTTTTAATTTCATTTAACTCTTTTCTTCTTACGCAAATATGTCAAGCCAGTATTCAAATCCCAGCATGTTCCACATTTCAGTCAGAACTGCTTTGTTTGTTGACTTTGATTACTGTCACTAAACTCCAATCAATTAGAATAGCTGTCACAACATACCAGTGCTCTACCGTATTTTTCACAGAATGGTAGGTAAGGACTATAGACAAGGGAGGTTAGAGGAAGTGCTAAGAGGCTAGCAGCTGGAAAAGACAGATTAAATGTTGATACTTGTGTTCTGATGGGCTCAGAAGTTATGGAATTGGTGAGTTATCTTCTTGTTCCTGAAGAAGAATAAGGCGTGTAACTTTCCCCTTTACTCCTGAGCATGCTATAGCATGGATCCTACAGGTTCTGAGTGCTTGGAGACAGATTACTTCCCTATCAGCTTTATGGCGGTTTCTCCCTGGACTCCTCCTTAGTTGGAATGAAATCAGAAGAATTAAGTATTGCTTTTCCTGCAAGGAACAACACTATATTCATGGAAAATATTTACCTTGAGTTGCTTAGAGATGGTATTGTCTAATTCCTCATCCTGACTGGGTGGTAACAAACGCACACCACAGCATCACCCTTACTGGGTTCTCCTCTGGCTCTGCCAAACTCTCAATCAGACTGTCATCCCTCCCGTAGAAGAGATCTGTGTGTCTAAGCTGCTCTTTCACAGGAGAGGGCAGCCCAATCCTCCTCATTCTTTGCCTGTGTTTCCTGTTGAGCTTGCATCCATCAACCCCAGCAGATCAGCCATGTAAATTCTCTCACTGTCTCTCAATTATTCCAGTGACCGGGTTTGGTGACGGCACGTGCACCTCAAGTTCTTCGTGCTTGTTTCCCAGGCTGCATGCGTTTCTGTACATTTGAGGTAGGTGTCTCTTCATCCTGCTTTATTGTTCTTGAAGTCTCTCTTGTTTCCACCACCCTGCACCCTGTGCTTTTCACTCCCGCCTACCATTACCTCACTCAACCATGGGTCATAATCTCTCTCCCCTGTGGCTCCTAGTTTAAGTCAGTCAATGGAAAGCAGTATGAATCTGGACAGTATAATAGATTTTTTTTCTATTGAGACACCACAACTTAGGGTGAGAAGTGCCCATAGGCTATAAAGGAAACCTAAATGATTAGCTTAGGCGAGATACCACTGCTTAGGTGGCTAACATTACACAAAATGAATCTCAAACACAGGGCAATTCCTGTGAACAAAGGGTGCATTCTGGCCTTGAGGAGCCAGTTATGCTGGCATGTTCTTGGCTCATCATTAAAGCTGAAACTTTATATGGGTCACATGCCTTTAATACAGTGAATATTCAAGAGGACCAAGTCTGAATCTGGTCTTCTTGATAAGAAAGAGGGGGAAAGGTCTGTTTTGCCAAGCTTATTCGGAATCAATTTTTACCTAGTTTTGTAGTTAAAAATTTGCCTAAGAGTATTGGTCAACAATACACAGGAATCCTGCCTGAGAAAGAAGGGCTCAAGCAGAGATAAATTTAAGAAATTGATGGCAAGTATTTTATACAGAAAAAACTAGACAAACAAATTACGCAAAGCATTTTAAGGGCACAAAGTTTAAGCTAAACAAAGCAGTCGGGGTGAGGAGATTTCTCTAGTTTTGTACTTGTAGAGCTGCACAAAGGAAAAGTAATTCCAAGAGAAGAGAAAAGCTGAAAACAACCAGTTTCCAGGTGAAAGGGTGGTGACATTTTCTTGCTTTTTGCCTTTGACAAGCATTTGTCCTAAAGTGTCATATCCACATAAACAAAAGCATCCATGAAACCACGGGTGATGGAACCCATCACAGAAACCTTCATAGCAAATACTATGGGTTTTCATTTCAGCAAGCTGGACAAGCAAAGCAAAGCTGGTCTCAGGGCAGACGTCAGGATATATGTATATTGACAAGGGTAACACAGAACACTCGTCTGTTCCACCAGTGCAAGAGCAAACACTTTTGCAGTCATTAGATTTGACAGACGCAAAAAATGAGATTTTTACTAGGCTTTAGGCAAATTAGTTTGTTAGGACATCAGGACATCATACAGGCTGAAATTAAACAAATAAAGCTAAAGTGAAGAAAACAACCGAAAGCGAAAGAGCTGAAGGCTACACAGTATACTGCAGTGTATCATAATCAAAAGATAATTCATATATTTCCCTCCTCTGCTTCTCCAGGGCATACTATTTCAATGTGATGCAGACAGTCCTACAGTCTCCAGTACTACAAGGAGTATAATTTTTCAGTATAGCCAAATAAATATATCATATCTGGGAACCTTGCAAGCAACATGCTGCATGAGCATAACAATTCAGATCAGTTCTAGCATAGGGGTCTTGAACTCCTGAATTTTTACTCTGATTGCCAGGACTAGAATCAAAACACTATAGTAAAAATGCAGATTTATATAATTTGTTCTAAGCATTTTCAAACAGACTTTCCTCCTTTATAGCTTCCTACCAGTGATTTTAATGCTGATATAAATTGCTGGTTTACAGGCTTAGAGAGAGAAGACGGACGTCTTGAAAAGACTTGCGGACATGCTCTTGATGAAGCTGGGCAATGATGAAAATGGCTTGGAGGAAATGAAAGGATATGCTTTTCATTGTTAAAGGTGCTGCAAGTGGATTCTGCAACCCCATTCTGTTTACAATTAGTATCTCATATACAGAATCACTGTAGATAGACGAAGGATACAGCAGGCCATACCTCTACTACATGCAACCTCAACACACAGCAGGATCACAGAAGGGAAGTTTTCAAGCTGGAGGCATGACAAAATTCAGGGGAGTTCAACACAAAGCAAGTGGGAAAAGTGGGCCAAGCAAGGTCTGGGGAAAACGTTCCTGCTTCCTTCTAAGTGACGGCAAACAAGCCTTACTGTGCCGTGTGCTTGAAAGCAAGAGGAGTTGCGGGGGAGTATGGTTCTAAATTGAACAGGAGGTTTGCTTTACGGATGGATTCTTGCTTCTGTAGGAAGCCACAGTTTCAGTGATCACCATGCAAAGCACCACTCCTGATAACTGCTAAGTGATAGCCTCCTGGCTCCCACACACACTTTGAGTAATGCATTTTTCTAAATACTCTTGTTTGTTTACTTATTAGGAAAGGTAACTGCATCCTCGGGTATGCAAATGATATGGCCTAACAGCTTCCGCCAGTCCTTGATACCTGTTTTTTCTGCCTGGCAAGTTGCATTTGATCACAGAGTGTTATTAAGGCAGCTCTGGCCTGCCCATTAGGACCTACTGATGCCATATATCATCTTGTCTCTCATGGTGAAGTTTTAGTTTCTCTTAGCAACCCATATTTAAATTGGGGATGCAAAATATGTCGGAACAAACCTCCACACTGTCTATATGCTGCAAACAAAGGCACCGTAAAGATGCTCCTGCTCATGCCACATCACTAACTGTGCATATCTAAGGAATTACTAGAACTGTCTCTGCAGGAGGAAGACCAAGATCTGCTCATTTCTCATCATCCAAACAACTGCCAACTCAATGGCCATATACATGCTGAACCTTAAAAAAAGTTTTGTAAGTGAAACAGTCTCTACAACACTATCTAACTGTTCTGTAATCCTCCTCCCTTTAGTACATGTGTAATTCACAGAATGAAGTACAGGAATTCACCGCCCACCTTCCTCCCTCAGAGCAGTGCAGAGCAAATATAAGCATTTCTTGTTATGCATCTGTTTAAGAGTACCGGGATGCATGCCTTGTTTTCCACCTACATTGTACCCTTCTGGAATGGGCTGCGGTCCATTTTTTTACAGTAGCAAAAGTACTTGGAGTTACTGTCAGAAAAGGATGCAGATGTCTGCCATCGCGCTGATCAGGGCTCCGTCCTGGAGGTGGGCTGATGTGAGCTTGAATTTCTTTCAGAGGACTCAAAGAGAAGAGAACAGAAAAGAGGATTTCCACTGCCTTGGTGTATTCTTGAAGGAAAAGCTAAGGCAAAAATATCATTATGTGCAGAAGAAGCTTTCTGAGAGACAGGTCTGACCACCATTTAGCCTTTGAAGTGCAGACAGTAGCACTCTGCTCTCCCGAAAACGATTCAGGGATGTGAATCCTGCATGTACAGAAGCACATGTCTATAGCCCCAGACGCAGGTTTTAACTCCCTGGAAAGTGGCAGGTTTTATAATATATAGAAATCTTAGGGCTGACTCTTGGCTACCTTTGCTAGTTCCTTGGTCTCTGTGCTGTCATCTGTGAACCTGATTTTGGGAATGCATCCAAAGATGATTAATACGGTACTCTATAGATCGTGTAAGGAGGAAGAACAATTAAAGCCCACGGTTCTTGGAGCTAGGGACAAGGAGCCTAAACACTTTTACAGACCTAGCTTTATGAGCCTCCTTAAAGCTTCCTCTAGTGTCAAAGCAATTGCAAAGAGCTCTGGAAATGAATCCAAGACAGCCACTGCAATAACATTTTTAGTGAACCTAACTGCTATTTAACATGTATGCAATTTAGCTTTTGACATTTACAGAAAGGGTTGTCTCAAGTTCTCTTTAACTGTATTGACTGCAGTCAAAGCTTAGAAATGTATGTGCTGGGAGCACTCATGCATTCATTCAGCCAGGGAATACTAATATAATGTCCAAGTAGCTTGTCTGATCTGGACTAAAAAAAGAGGCATTTGGCAAAAATTGTTCACAATGAACTTATAACATCTCAAGTGTATCTTCAATATCATAACAGTATGATTATTATCATAACATTTTCAATAATTGTCAGCTTGATTAATTCTGTATTTTCTAACAAAAAGAAAGAATATATTTTTATTAAATAAGGTCTCTACAAAGTGATGGAACGCTGATTAAACAAATTGAAAATCTTCACTTGCAGAAGAAGATTATGGTTAAAATTCTGTTTGATTAGATCTGGAAAGAAGCAGGAAGGGAGATTCTTATTAAGAATGAAGTGTGCCTAAAATCCACAAGAACTTATCACTGAAAAGGATTGCCTGGGACAACCAAACAGTTCATGCATAGATTAAAAAATTCCACACATGGGAAGTCTCTTCATATGCTATAGGCTGTAAAACACTTTCCAGAACCCAAAACAAAAGCTGTAATAAAATGTGAAAAGCTACAACTATAATGTTTCAAAGGAACGGAGTTTAAAAGGGAGAGAATTTGAAAGTATCATCAATGTCTTAGGGTCCTGCAACAGCAGGGATCTGTTAAGTCAAAATCCTGGAAATTCTAGGAAGCTTACTACGCATGAAGCCTACCACGTGTGAAGTTCTACACTTCATTTTCTGATTCCCGTTAACAAGATCATACAGACCATCCTTTACGATGATCTGTTTCTTCTTCTTATTGGAATTTCTTTATTCCCTGTGTCATCTACAACTTTCACACATTTATGCTTTGTTCTCCCCAAAGTAATGAATTAATACAGTGAAAACAATTGGTCCCAGGACTATTCCTCTAAAAAAAAAAAAAGTCACTGTCAACTTCTCTATCCTGAGAAGTCTCTTTACAACACCATTTGCTGCAGTCTTCCCTCTGGCTGCACTCCTGAACTGCCTTAGAACTGCCTGCACCCATCTCTGCTCCACCCAGTTGCTGCTGCAGGGCACAGTACCAACCAACTTAGATTTCAGCTAAGCATTAAAATCCACACTTGTAGTTCTAAGAAATCAATTCTCTTACCATCTCTGACATAACCTTCCTTTGATAAAACTATGTTGTGATTTATCTTTCCTGTCCTCTGCCTCCCTGTTTATTCTTTCCTTCAAGACCTTGCTATTCCTGTGTCCCATGCAGACACAGCAGTTCCTGGGTTCTGCTTCGGGAGCCTCTGGGAACAAAGTCCAGGATCATCAGGGGACTCCTGTTCAACTCTGAGAAACTCGAGAGTGCCTGCTGTTGTCAGGTAAGTATGAGATAAGGGGAGCCATGATGGTATGGGCCCAAGGAAGCTCTAGCAACTTCTAATGAGGATGATCATATGCCCTTGACCCAAGGTGCCTGGAGCATTTCTTGCAGCTACCCCTTAATTAGAGAGGGTCAAGCACCCTTTCAGCTGGTGCTCAGGATAAACCTATATAAAAGCCAGGCCCAGAGCACAGCTGTCAGAGACAGTCAGCAGATACAGCAGCTTCTGCAAAAAGGTGCAAAGAAGGAGTGGTGGAGGAACAGCTGTGCTCAAGCCAGCATAAACAGTCTTATGTACGGTATTGACCCACCACAGAATAGTTTCCCAGCAGGTTTTAGACCCAGCAAGGGTAGAGGCTTCAACCCACATGGTGCTTTGGATGGTGGATGCAGCCCGCCAAGTCCCAGGTTGCACAGAGTCCTGGAAGCTCTCTCTGATGCCAGGAGAGATGGACCTCTGTCCTGCGGGAAGTGTGGTGTCTTTGAATGGCTGTTTCACCAAGTAGACGAGTTACAGGAGAAAATCAGCAGGCTGCACAAAATCAGAGAAAATGAAAGGAGAGAGACAGGGTCTTCTTGGAGACGCTACAGTTTGAATAGCCTTGGACCCAAAGCTGCAGTGGAGGTGTAGACAGTGTCCACCCTACGTGGTTAACCTCTGGCACCGAGAGGAAGGCTCCTGCTCCACCTAAAGGCCTACAACTATGAAAGAGGTTCACCACTCTCAAAGTTGAAGGGGATTTAGATGTGCTTTCAAGCAAAGTATCTGGATCAACTGACCCTAAACCATGCAAGACCACCAGGAAGAAGGGGGCAAGAAGTAGTAATGGGTGGCTCTTTGCTGCCAAGAACAGAGGCACCCATCTGTGGAACTGACAAGAGTGAGATCTAGAGAGGTTTGTTGCTTGCTGGGGACCTGGATGCAGAATGTTATGGAGAGACTGCCAAAGCTTGTCTGACCCTCTGACTATTACCTCTGACTGTTCTTCCATGTGGACACCAATGATGCTGTCTAGAGAGTATCAAAAGTGACTTCAGAGCTCTGAGGGCAACAATTAGGGGCATGAGGACCCAGGTGGTGTTCTCCTTCCTCATGCCAGTGAGGGGAAAGGCTGTGAGGAGGAGTTGGGGGTTGGTAATGCATGTGTAAAACTGGTTGTGGAGCTGGTCTTGGCAACAAGGTTTTGGTTTCTACAACTATGGGCCCTGTTTGCAGATTGTCTGCTTGGGAGAGATGGGATCACTCTCACTAAGTGGGGCAAAGGTATCTTTGCCAGTAGAATGGCTGACCTGATAAAGAGGCACTTTAAACTAGGAATGACAGAGGAGAGAGAGTTACCAGCAGCTTTGTGAGGGAGTGATGGACAGGGAGGGTTGACGAGCAAAGGGCCTGGAATGATGTGACAGAAAGGGATCACAAAATCAACAAAACAAGGCTTAAGCAGGGTGACCTCCAGCATTTGTATGTAAGTAAAAAGTGCCTACAAGGCATCGTTATGGAGAAATCCCCAAAATCCTTTCTGGGAAATCAGCATGCTGGGGTGCTTCTCTGAAGTTCCTGTACACTAATGCATGCAGCATGGAGAATAAACATGGCGACTTAGATATCTCTGTGTAGTTGCAGGGCTACAATTTTGTTGGACTCACAGATGAGTTGGGATGGATCATGTAACTGCAGTGCTGCAATGGATGCATACGGTCTCTTTAGGAAGGACAGTCTGGGAAGATGAGGAGGTGGAGTTGCACTTTGTGAGGCACAACAGCTAGAGCATATGGAGCTCTTCCTAGAGATGGATTATGAGCCAACTGAGAGCTTCTGGGTAATGATTACTGAGCACAACAATATGGGTGATATTGTAGTTCGTCAATAATTTTTGAACAATCATGGCAACCGGGAGAATTGCCTGAAGACTGGAGGAAAGGAAATTTCAGGGAACTACAGGCCAATCAGCCTCACCAAAGTCCCTGGGAAGGTGATGGAGCATATTCTTTACCTAGACTTTAGCAAGGTTTTTGATGTTGTCCCATATGAACATAAGATGCTGATAGAGAAGCTAACAGAATACGGGCTGTACAAGCAGACAGTGAGGCAGATTGAAAACTGACTGAATGGCTGGGCCCAGAGGGTAGTGATCAGTGGCACGAAGTCTAGCTAGAGGCGAATAGCTAGCAGTGTACCACAGGGGTGAAGACTGCATCCAGTTCTGTTCAGCATCTTCATTAATCATCTGGAGGAAAGGGAAGAACGTACCTTCAGCAAGTTTGCTAAGGATACAAAACTGGGAAGAATGGTTAATAGACCAGGGGGTTGTGCTGCAACCCAGAAGGGCCTCGACAGGCTGGAGAAATGGGGTGACAGGAACCTCATGCATTTCAACAAGGGGAAGTGCAAAGTCCTGAGCTGGGGAAGAACAACCTCCGGCACCAGTACATGCTGGGGGCTGACCAGCTGGAAAGCAACTTGGCAGAAAAGGACCTGGTAGACACCAAGTTTAACAGGAGCCAGCCATGCACCCTTGTGGCAAAGGCAGCTAATGGTACCTGTGCTGCATGAGGGGAAGCATTGCCAGCAGGGCAAGGGATGTGATCCTTCCCCTCTACTCCACACTGGTGAGTTCACACATGGAGCGCGAGGTCCAGTTCTGGGGTCCTCAATACAGGAGACATGAACACACTGGAAAGAGTCCAGCAAAAGGCCATGAAAGTGATAAAGGCACAGGAGCATCTCTCCTATAAGGAAAGACTGAGAGATCTGGAACTGCTCAACCTGTAGAAGAGAAGGCTCGGGGGGATCTCATCAGTGTATATAAATACCTAAAGTGAGGGTGAAAAGAGGATGGAGCCAGGCTTTTTTCAGTGCCCAGTGACAGAAGCAGAGGCAACAAGCATAAACTGAAACATAGGAAGTTCCATCTGAAAGTCAGGAAACACTTTTTAACTGTGAGGGTCACTGAGCACTGGCACAGGTTGCCCAGGGAGTCTGTGGAGTCT
Source organism: Steatornis caripensis (assembly GCA_013398225.1). Classification (NCBI taxonomy): domain Eukaryota; kingdom Metazoa; phylum Chordata; class Aves; order Caprimulgiformes; family Steatornithidae; genus Steatornis; species Steatornis caripensis. The sequence goes on along the minus strand of VZSC01012392.1, from coordinate 214,069 downwards.
CCATCTGTGGAGACATTAAAAGGCTGTCTAGATATGGTCCTGGCCAACCAGGTCAAGGTGTCTCTGCTTTGATGAGGGGGTTTGGACCAGATGACCTCCAGACCTCCCTTCCAACCTCAACGATTCCCGAATTCTGCGAACTCAAAAAAACACTACAAACATGACTGATGTCCTGCGTATAGTTACCTCAAACAGATATTGGACAACTTCAGATACAGCTAACTCAGATTTGAAGTCATACCTTGTGCTTTAGAGTAATAGTTTAGGTTTCAGAATGCTCCTATAATCCACAGGTATGTCTAAACTGCCTTGGAAAGTAACTGCCTTTCTGGGACTTGGAATTAGACTTGAGATGTCAATTTGAAAGCCTTTTTGGTGCAAGACCTAAGGCACCAGATTTGGAAAGAGGAATGTCTGGTTGATGTGTCCTGCATTTCGAAAGTTTTGATACAGGTCAGTAGCTCAAACTATTCTGCTGATCTGCAGCAAGGTTGATTTTTGTCAGCCACAATTTGGAACCATTTTCCAAGCTATGAAGGTGTTTAGAAAGGAATATTCGTGTATTCCATTAGCCTAGTGCCAGTCACTGGGAGCAAACAAGCTCAGAATGTGCCAATGGCAAATAAAAATTGTTAAGAAAAGGGGTGGTAATGAGGTACATAATTCAATTTACCAGGTCAAATCTCTCAAAGACAGTTCCTCACTCAGATAAACAGTATTCTGTTTAACAATATAGGACACTTCTCACCTACAAATGACTTCCTACTCTGTAGCTGAATGTGTACAGACCACTTTCTATAAAGAGAGACAGATAAGGTTCTCTCTGCTTTCTTCACTTTTCCAATATCATAATCCTATGAACTTCCCATAATCTCATGGCCTCTTAATATTTACCAGGATCCAGAAGAACCATGCTAAATATAGTACTTCAGTAGTGCTCAAAATCTCTAGAAGTCACGCTGTAACTACGACAGCTTCTCTCAGTCTCATTTCCATTGTACTATCATTTTTGCAAAGAACAAAGGAAAGTCATCATGGAAACACTCTTTCCTAGCAAGCAGAAATGCCTAGATCCACTACATTCCCCACTCTCTCTTGGAGGGGAACAAACTGCTCAAAATCAAAAAAGAAAAAGTTTTCATACTCCCACCATACAAAATTTTCACTCCGCACTTTGAGCGATGTCCAATAAGTCTCCATGAAAGTTAAGTTCCCACTTTTCCAAAGGACTTGAGAACAGCAGGGAAAGTTATAACCACAGAGTCTGAGTCTCTCTGTAAATCTAAGATAAGCTGAAATGAAACGACTGAGTGAAATGACTGCTAAGATCAGGTGCAACAGAGAACGTAGAAACTTGTGGCTGAGCATGAGGGAAAAGATGACTGCCCCTTTCATTAGCAGCCTGCAGTTAAAGTGAAGTAAAACAAAACTGCACTGGAAGCCAAACTATACACAGATCAATCTGCCTGTTCCAGACAAATGAACAAAGACTGGCCAGATGTTAACAGCTTACATTCTTACTTCTCTGGGAGACTTCCTGCCTGAGCCATATGCTACAGAGTGATCCACATCACTGGTTCACTCAATATCCCCAGTGCAACACTAGCACAGATAATCAGAGGAAGAATGGCATTGTATTACTGACAGGCAGATACATGTTTTGGGGATGGCTGAGAATACGTAAAAAAAATCTTAGAAGCATAGTGTGAATCTTTACCAAGGACCCTTTCTTTCTTTTCTGTGGAGTAAAGTAGAAACATGAAAAGAAGGCAGAATTGTGACTGTGTGACACTACATATGTTCTCCTACATTTCTGGATTTGAAGTCCAAGAGGGATGACTGTGATGTCTTGTCTTAAACCCTCTTCATAAGGAAAAGATATCTCTCGCCCTGCAAAGGTTCCACTCTCCTCACATGGCAGAAAAAGTTCTGCAACCTGCTGAAACTCAATCCTGAATCATCACAAAACCATCTAAATGCAAGAATGAAGACAGAGAAAAGACGGTATGAATTTGGGTCAGACACAACCAGAATAATACAGAAATAATCACAGCTCTTAGGAAAAGACTAGGTTTTTTAAAAAAAATCCCAGTAAATAAATGTATCCACGAACAGATAACAGGACTGAACAAAACACACAAGAACACTTAAAAATTACTCTCAAATCCTGAGCTAAATCTAGTTTTAATTATTCTTAAAGAAAGCAATAAGAGATGGACAATTTTTTTAAATTGAACTTAAGTAATGGCCCCAGTCCTGGACATGCTAACTTCAAGCAGTTTAACAGCTGCTTTATCTTCTTTACTCCAGTGCTTGCAGATTACCTTTCACTGGGAATGGATTCTGTTAAATTTGCATACTCCTCTGGGAAGGTTCATTATTCCGTAGGACATTTTGTGACTTTTCCAGGATTTTGTTTTAACCTCTTAGCAATCAAGATCCTGATTTTAGCTAGATTGTTTCAGAAATGGTTATTTCAGTGAAGTGAGCTTATTCTCTTCTGATTTGGACAATATCACATTTTCCTACTACTCATCTACATCATGTGCACAACTGTGCCCATTTTTAAAATTTATCACTGCACCAGCGATTTTAATTGGAAAATATCCTGCAATTGCCTGATGAATGGAAAATAATTAGATGCCAAACCAAAACTATTGTGTGTGGGGAATGCTTGCAAGTTAAATCACTGTTTAGAGTAATATTTCATACTTGTATTATCATTTTCTAAAAGACAAGAAGCTAAGCATAGCAAAACCCAAAACAGAACTAGGACAATGCTGTGGTATAAGCAATAAAACTTCAATGTGCCATGCTAACATCTGTTACAACAAGCGTTGTCTTGGAACATTTGTTCAATATAATCTAAATAGGATTTATTTTCTTTGAGTCTGGATTAGTCTTCGTTTCAGATAAAGTGATGATTTTTCTATCAGATCCATTAGGATAGATACAGCTCCACATATGGAGTTTCTCAGCCACGAGGTATTAGAGGTATAGAAGGTACTGATCATTCCACTTCTTGTGCTGCAAATATTAACCTACAACATATGCACAATGTAAGGTTTAAACATGAAGGAATGGTGAGAAGTTCTCTAAAAAATTCTCAAGTTTGACTTGGTTTTGTTCAAGACAGCTGAAGTTTGACAAGGACTTAGCTCCTGGGAACCCTGGGGCCTCGTACGGTGATAGTGGAGTGTGAATCTTCAGTGCAAGATGACACAACCATATAATACCACTGCATAGCTCTAATTCTCTGCCAGGTGATGTTCTAACCTCTTTTCTTTCTTTGTTTTTGGAAGATAAATAATTTAAGAAATTAATTAAGAACCACAAGAAAAGGTAAAAAATATTGGAAAAAATACTAGTGCCATAAGAAAAAAAAAGTTTCCTAGCATAGATGACATTTGCATAAAATGCCAAAAAGACACTTACACATGCCCTTCAGAAAATTCCAGCAAGTGACCACAAATATTTTATACATTTAAATACCTTCCTTTCATATTCTGAAATTTCTTACTGAAAGAAATATCTCCACCTCTTCCATTTTAAATTACTGCAGTGATTCTTCCCCCTTAAACCACTTACAAACACCAGCGAAGATACAGTTTCCCATTTACACGAACAGTATCTTGTGATATTAGCAGAAGTCACTTTCACAGACTGCCTTTCTGTGAAGATCTTAATGTACTGACTTGAATATATAGGAAAGCATAATAATAAGGCAGAACAAGGGAACTCATTCTTCTTCACAAGCTCGAGACAACTTGAAGTAAGTTGTTCCTAAGATTTTGCTGTAGAAATCAGGCAAGAACCGGGAATTGGGCAATATGAAGAAAGATCTCATGCACATCTATGCCTGTACTTCTGCTTTGCAGGACAATTTAGAAACCACAAGGAGGACAGAATCTCCATATTTCTGTTTATTGAACTTCACGGAACTATCTTTGGGAAAAGAAGATTAGAGCTTCTTGAGATCAGGAACCGAAGGTAGGAAAAAGCCAAGCAAACAAACAAAACCACATTTCTTCGTAATCTATAAAGTTGGATTAAATACAGCCTTTGTTTCACTAGCATTTTTACATCAGCAGTTCACAACTTTCAAGGTATACATACAAGTTTGGTGAAAACTTGGGTTCGTTTTTCTTTTAAAACGGTGAGAGAAAATTTAGAAAATTCTTTGTTTGATAAGGTATATGTTTCGACAAATGCTTAAAGAATATTTAAGGCCATATCAAGGCATCTTAAGCATCCTCCAAACACAGGAATAATAGACTATGTCAATAATTGTTCAGTAACAATGAAAAAAATAACAACTTGTCTCAAAAACTTCATATTAGTATTCCAAAGAAGGCCTAACAACTTGTTTTATTTCTAGTCGGCTTTATAAATATTATTGAATACTGTGCAGAAGTTATCTGTTTATTTTGTCCTGACTATAGCAACCTATGTTAGGAGAAGATTGCTCCTTCTCCAAAAGCAGCTGAGCACATGGAGGTGGAAGAAATTCCTGGGTGGAACTAGGAAAGAAAATACATAGCAAACAGAGATTTTTTCATTTCCTTTAGGGACAAAAACATGAACCAGTAAAGGGAATCTGAAAGGCTTTGTGGAAAGAATTAAGTGATGCAGAAAGCAAAGAAAAAGATGGATAGAACACAGGAGGAAGATATGACATCTTGAAAACATAAGAAACTTTAGGAAGAGATAGCTGGAAAAAGTTCTACAGTTCAACAATGACATTTTGTATTGAGTTTGCATGGCGAGGTTTTGGTAGCAGGGGAGCTACAGGAGCAGCTTCTGTGAGAAGCTGCTAGAAGCTTCCCCCATGTCCAACAGAGCCAATGCCAGCCGGCTCCAAGACAAACTCGCTGCTGGCCAAGGCCAAGCCCATCAGTGGTGGTGGTAGCATCTCTGTGAGAACTTAGTTAAGATGGTGGTGGAGGGAAACCTGCTGCACAAGAGCAGCTGGAGACTGGAGTGAGAATCTGTGAGAGAAACAGCCCTGCAGACACCAAGGTCAGTGAAAAAGGAGGGGGAGGAGGTGCTCCCTGCACTGGAGCAGAGATTCCCCCGCAGCCTGTGGTGCAGAACATGGTGAGGCAGGCTGTCCCCGTGCAGCCCACGGAGGTCTACGGTGGAGCAGATCTCCACTTGCAGCCCGTGGAGGACCCTACATTGGAGAAGGTGGATGCACCCAAAGGAGTCTGTGACCCTGTGGGAAGCCCATGCTGGAGCAGGGTCCTGGCAGGACCTGAGGTCCCATGGGGGACCCACGCTGGAGCAGTCTGTTCCTGAAGGAATTCACCCGGTAGGAAGGGACCCACACTGGAGCAGTTCATGAAGAACTGCAGCCCGTGGAATGGACTCACGTCAGAGGAGTTTGTGGAGGATGGTCTGCAGCAGGAGGGACCCGTGCTGGAGCAGGGGCAGAGTGTGAGGATCCCTTCCCCTGAGGAAGGAGGAGTGGCAGAGAGAACATGAGATGAACCGACCGCAACCCCCAGTCACTGTCCCCCTGTGCCACTCGAGGTGGGGGAGGTAGAGAAAATCAGGAGTAAAGCTGAGCCCAGAAAGAAGGGAGGGGTTGAGGGAAGGTGTTTTAAGATTTAGATTTTATTTCTCATTGCCCTACTCTGATTTCATTGGCAATAAATTAAACCAATTTCCCCAAGTCAAGTCTAGTTTACCTATGATGGTTATTGCTGAGTGATCTCTCCCTCCCCTTGTCTTGACAAGTGAGGCTTTCATTATATTTTCTCTGCCTTGTCCAGCTGAGGAAGGGGAGCGATAGAGCAGTTTTGGTGGGCACCTGGCAACTAGCCATGGTTAACTCACCACACATTTATAATGTCTCAGTTTTTCTGCTCTCCTTCTCTTCTCTCCACGCCTTTTCCCATGTTTTTCTTCGACTGCCTTCTGTGTCTCACATCTCTTATCTTCTGCCTCTCTTATACTTTTCTGCTCTCAAAGTCGACGTACATGGCTCCTTCTAGGATTAAATCATTGGGTACTCTTTGGAGCTTCCAACTTAAATGTTGCTGGTATCCGCTAAATTTGATGCTTCCAAGCTTGTCCTTGGAGAAAAAGTATTATTTTTCTTGCTGCCCTAAAACATCTTGGCAACTGTGATGAAGAGTGGCAATCTCTGCTCTTCTGTCTTTCCTAAGAAGCCAAGCCTCAGAAGTCAGAGTGTAATCACACCTGGAAGTCTCCACAATGTATACCTATAGCCATCAAAAACTGGTGTCTCAATCTCGTTTTCTGGTTAAAATTTGAAAGGTCACTAGATATCTCATTTCTTTTCCGTGTCTAATCCCTCTCAGCCCCTCAATAACTCTCTCACTGCATCTTCTTATCCAAAGAATTATTATCAGGACTGACCACTAACTCAGATCCTAGTTTGCAGATGCCACAGTGACAGAGGAAGGCTACAATAAATAAACTTCTGGATTAATAAGACTTCTATCCTGCTTTCTTCGCAGGAATAGACATAATACTACTTTGAGAAGCCTTATTTACTAGCTGCTTTTTTTTTTTTTCCAGTATTACATTTTCTGGGATGAGAATTTGAATTTATAGATGATAAATGCTTTCAGTTTAGGGAAAATGGACCATGACAACCCAGTGATCTTTGAAGTAGATGTCACTGTACAAAATGCAGCACAAGCTTAAGAAATCCTGAGTGTTAATTATGTCAGCCAAAAAAGTGGTATTTTGTGCACTTACAAGATTTGTTTTTAATTTTTGTCACCAAGGTATTTTTAGGTTATTCAACTCAGTGAAGATTGTGATAGAGTCACAAGTGGAAATATCTTAACTTTTATTTTTCACATTGTTAATCTATTCCATTAGCTTACTGCACACTTCTCATTTCTTCTGTCTTTTTGAAATGCCACCTACACTGATAAAATTGCATTAGGAGTTCTCAATAGGAACTCAAAGGAAAAAGCAGAGCAATCACGTAAGGAGATGACTGCTAAGAAGTATAGAAAAACAAAGAATCACTTGAGACGATCAGAATTTAACTTGTTTTAGAAACAATCCCAGACATGATACTCAGCAGGAGGGAAATATGTTTTTGAAAAAAAAAAAATCTAGAAATATCATGAATATGCCACTAAATGCGAAGTTAAAATGCAGTTTCACTGAATTTTAACATGACAGGGGAGCAAAAAGAAACAAGTGAAGCCAGTCTAGAGGAAGTGTCCTATCACACAACAAGGAAGTCAGAATCCCTCTTAGTGTACCAGTGCAGTTAAGTGCCAACATTCAGTTTTGAAACATGCTATGAACCAAAAAATGCGTATAAATAACATGAGCGATATGCAGGAAAGAACAGCAAAATACTGAAGTAAGGTAAACTAGAACTACTGTTTAGCAAATGCAGCATTACCTGAAAACCCGTACATGATTACACACTTTCCTGTTTCACAGTCATATTCTGAAGCCTTAGATCTTCTACAACACTAGTGGCTCCCAACAGTTTTAAGTTATTGATAATTAAGTATGACTTCGTTCTCATGACTCTTTTCACCAAAACATAAAGCAGAGCAAACACAGACCACAGGAATGCCACTTGGTTTGCCCAGTTCGAAATGCTATCCCAAACAGGTAGTGCTAGACAGCAGCAAAATTGGAGGCACCAATTGCTGCATAATCTCCAGTCAGCTGAAAGCTCACCTGGGAACTGGAAAGAGAACGTTGTGAGGACTTTTCTGAGAACTGTGTGTGCAACAGCTGTAACCCTTCAGGGATGATAAGCATTAAAACTCACCTTGCTTCAAGCAGCAGGTTGGACCACATAATCTACTGAGGTCTCCTCCAACTTAAATTATCCTATGATTATATGCCATAGCAAACACTTAAAGCTGAAAATACTGAAAATATTTTGTAACCTCATTTATAAACCTTTCCCATAGAATTATGAACTTTCAAAACAGAATCTTCTCCCAGAGGATGAGAACAGGGCAGCAATCCACAAAATCTAGGACAGAGAAGCAAAATGGGTATGAACTTGTCCTAGTTAAAAGAACCGCTGAAGTTTGTATATTAGCCTTAAACCAAGACAATTTAACTCAATTTAAATATTAATCCAATGGAAGAGACATTTCTGGTTGTACAAACAGACCTGAGTAACTTACAAATTATACTAATAGTGACGTGTATGCTATTGGCAACCACAGAATTCAGGTCACTTGAAAAGTCATAATCCTTGGGATCCAAGCAACGCCAAGAAAGGGAACCTCAAGCCGCACTAGCAGTATCAGATATACAGGTATTGCCCATGTGCTGCAAGAACTGAAAGCATGCTGGCATAAACTTCTCCATTCTCTCTGCCTACCTTTTGTCTGTCTACGTGACCTGGAGAATAAGGAAGATGTAACATTTGTTTATAAGAGACAGAAGTCTTTCCACCAAGTAAAAGGAAATGGGTGATAATGCAAAGTCTCTGCAGGAAAGGTTCCCAAGGGAAATGGCTGAAATTGAAGCAAGAGATCCTCTGTCATTTTGGCCTCCAGAGATAAATTGGAGTAAGACTGATAATCTAAGCAATTGAGACAACTGCCTCTTTACAAGGCAAGGTTAACCAACAAACAGGTTTATGAATTTCAGGTACAGCTAACTTGAGGACAAGTTAGGTAAGCTTTAATCATCAGGATATAAGATCATAGTACAAATTGCAAAGATACAGGAGACAGTGATCCAGCTAAAGAAAAAAGTGATCAGCCCAAAAAAACACAAGTTAGATAGCAGCTGAAGAGATGCAATTAGAGTTCCTGTTGACTAAACAAAATGGGTATGAGGTCTTCTCTATACAACATGAACAAGAAGGTAATATTTATCCCTTTATGTGTTTAGGTGGAAGGACGCCTAGAGGAAATTAAGATAGATATGCAAATTGTTCTAGATTATAATAAATAAACAAATAAATCTGTCGAACACATGCAGTCTTTCTGGGAAATGAAAAAATGGGAGAGAGCATTGCTCTCTCTTGCTGCTAAGAGTAAAACCACCTGAGTTACTACACAGGCTTCTCTAAAGACCCTATTAATTTAGTTCTGCTTATTTTATTTTATGTAAGAGTAAACAGAGATGACATTCAGTTACTTCTGGTCTAGTGGCTTGTAATGTGTTTTCAGCACAGAAAAGATGAATCAAAGCCTAAACTCAGTGGATTTTACAACAAAGAGATAGGTTTTAGACGCTATTCAACTATTTTGTCACTTCCAAAAAGCGTTAGGAAAATGAATAGTTTAAACAGTACTTAGAAGGACAGTTTTGCCTGATGTTTGTTCCTTTAGAGGGAAAATTATTATTTCAGTTGATGTACCTGGAGGTCAATAACAGGCCTTAATGGTCCCTTCTCTGGGACCTCCACCCACACTTTCAGTCTGTGTCTTCAGTCTCTGCCATGGACCTGCCCAGCAATCACTAGACCTGACCCTGACCCTGATCTGCGGATTGACTTCGCAGCTTGTCCTCAGATCTGCCTCATCGCCATGGACTTACTTGCCTGATGGTCTTGCACCCTTGGCTGAGCTTGGCCTCAACGTCTGGGCCTGCCCTCCTCTCTTGCAGTGGGCCTGGACTTTACCTGGCCACCGCATGTTCTCCCTCTCTGCTGCTGGTGTCTCTCATCCCTCACTGTTCCTGGGCAGCCAGCGTATTAGTTATTTCCTGAAGTTTTTCCTATGCTTTCACCATCTGCACAGGAACATGAAAAGAAGGGAGAAACTCTGCACGGAGCTGAAAAAGGAAGGATGGAACTTCAATAATTTCAAAGACTCAAGAATCAACATGCCCTACAAAAACCACCTGAACTCAAGGAATTTTTAACTGGTTCTTTCGTTACCTGAAAGCTTTAATGAATCACACTAAACTGAGTTTGCAGTCTGACACAGAAGGGAGTTGCTTACTTTTCAAGAGGAATGGAAAGACTCTGAACTCAGGTGCAGCGTTCTAGCAAACCCGAAAAAGCTGCAGTTTTAACATTTTCTAAGTGACCAAGACAGACATGAAATGCATCTCTCTGTCCCAAAGGAAGTTCAAGAATTCCTATTTTGTGGTTTTTTAGTCTTAATAAACCCCCCATGATGACGGTTCAACAACCTACCCAGTCTATTTCACTGTTTTTCACTTTAAATCTTTCTCATAAAACATGTTTCTAGATTACTTAATGTTTTTATTTAATCTCTGATTCACTTCCTTCTTGAAGACGATACTAGACCTGATGTTCCAACTTACATCTAATTAGCACTAAGCAGAGTTGAACCTTACTCTGTGTGTCTCAAGTGTCAATATTGCGTTACATTGAGGGTGGTGAAATGGGAACAATTTGCTTCCTTTCTGCTTTTCGCAGTAGGTCAAGCAGTCTGAAATTCATGACCTTTACCCAGTTAGTGGTTCATTGTAGTGCTTCCCATATCTTTCTCTGGAGATCTGCTGCCCAGATATCCATTCTTTATTAATATCGTTGACTATTGTAGTCTAGTATTTTGCACTTTTTCACTTACATACTATTTATATTAAAACCTTTCTCTACTTGTCAAGATCATTCTGAAACCTAATCCTGTCCTCTACAAAGTGCTTGCAGCTTTTACCAAGTAGGTATCAATTGCAGATTTAATAAACATTTTGTCTATCCCACTATCTAGATAAAACCTTATCTCTTCCCAGAGAAAGCCACTTGACAGAATCCTATACTTCTTATTTGACAGTGAGCCACTGATAACTACTTTTTGAAATTATAATTCCAAGCCAGAGAAGGATAAAGCATATAGTACTTCTTGGTTACTTTTCGCTTCAGCATTCACTTTAAAAACAAATATTCAACTTATCTGATGTCAATTAACCTTGGTGGCAGGAGTATGGGTTAGAGACTGCATTTACAGTACCTTACTTAAGATCAAGTTTCCCTACTTTTCTTTAGAAACATCTTTAACATTTTTAAAAATCATAAAACATCACATTTATCACCTATCCCATCTCCTTGAGACCTGTTATCTTGTCATAGAAGGAAATTAGATTGCTTTACACGATTTATTCTTGACAAACCCATTTTGGCCATTGTTTAACATGTTTTTATCTTCTGGGTGAATCCAAACAGATTACTTGCTCAAGTGTCTTTCCAGGAATTTAATTTAAGCTAACTGGTCTATAATTCCCTGGGTCTTTACGTGTTCTTTGGAAAGACAGACACAAAGGCTTCTTCCCTTTGCCTACAATTCACTTATGTTTTATCCTTTAATTCTCAAAGCTCATAAGGGAAGACTGTAAGATTTCTTAAGTATTCCGCAGTGAATTAATTGTGCTAGACAATTTGAAAATATCTGACTCATCTAAGCAGACTCTAACCTGTTCTTACCCCTCTTCACTAGTTTTAATTATGCCAGTCTTCAGCACACAGTCAGCCTTTCTTTTAACGAATGCTGAGGAAGGAAAAAAAAAAATCAACCACAGACTGGCATGCCTCTGTTAGTTTTGCCTCTCTGTCAATTAATAGGCCAACTTTTTCCTTTGTCTTGCTCTGATTAATTAATTATAGGATGTTTTCTTTTAACTACTCCACTCTTAGAACCATGCTTAAGGCATTTGGCCAACACTTTATTGCAATTTCTATGACCAAAATGTTGCTCAGGGTGAAACTCAGAAGATTTAGAGGGTGTATAGTACATGGTCTTAGCAGTTCTGGGGCTTCAGTCATTTCTGCCTCAGTAAGATCCTCCAATATTTTCAGCCATAGTCTTAGCAGATTTTGTCCCTCAGTCTTCAGACTGATGAGACTGGTGCTTATAATAAATCAAACCACAAAAGGAACACAATGAAATTAGATTTATTCTCTCTTTTTAGTGAACCATTGTCAGGATACAAGCCTTCTTCAAAAATCATACACTTTGGCAAGTCAAAGAGTATAAAGGAACCTTTGCTACAAAAAGGAAAAAAAAGAATTTTGCACTTGGGTGCAATGATCTTGGTGCAAAAAAGAAGTCAAGCGAAAGCATAGGTAGTTTTTACTATACACAGTCAAATAAGCCCCAGAAGAGAATGAAGTTTATTCAGTACAGCAAATGTGACCTAGTAAGACAAAGCGAAACAAGACTGAAACAGTGGATCTGCTTCTTTTTACTTGATTGCTATTAATGGAGGAACTAACTCCTTGGAAGTCTGATATCAGTAGCTGTCTTTGTGTACTGGAAATTATACAAATCTTACCTCAGAGAACCTTTGTACATCCTGCGTTAAAGTTCCTACTCTCTTCCACTGATAATATTTGAGTAACTTCAAAATTGCTGGATTCACTGCATTATCAGATGGTACTGTCCGGAAGAAATAAGGATATTTTTTCTTATCAGCCAACTCCGGGGTTGTTGCTGCAAATGAAAGCTGAAAAAAATCAAACAACAAAAAAAATGAAAGTCACCTTAAGTCATCTGCAGCCAGAAGAAAAACTTTGCTTTTCTCAGTGCAACAAGACACAATCCATGCATTGCAGTCGTGTAGAGAATTTTCATTATCATACCGTTTGGAAGTCCTACCAGCACCACTTACTCATTTACTCTTAAAGCAATTCTTGAAATACTTTAGTTCTATAAATGACCTGCTACAAAATTAAACGAGGCATAATTCAAAGTCACTGGTGTAAAATCCTCTGTTTGAGATCATGCATCTTACACATTGCACTAAGCAAGAAGCTTTGAGGAAAGAAATCTCTATGATGAACTCCCCTTCCTTCTACATTCATATTCAACTTCCTTCTACGTTCTCTTCATAAAAGTTGAGAATTGTTCCAAGGGGATATTCTCAAACTCTTATATATCTTTGAATTAGATGGTGAACCTCTAGTAGCACCTCTTTCTATCTTCAAGTAATAGAAAAGGTACCAGAAACATGAGACTACTTATGGCAGCCAAGGCTGCAGCTCAGTAGTTTACCTGGCTCCCAGTTTCTTCCACTGAAGCAGCCCCCGGTGATTTGTGTTATCAAAGGGGACTCAGTGGCTAGTTCTACACCTCTGAAAGCACCAGAATTTGTACATGGTATGAGAATGCTTATAATAAGAGAAAAGAGGAAACCTGTTAACACAAAAAAAAAAATCAGAAACCTTCACTGAATTCTTCTGCTGAAGTCAAAGGCAGCATGTTTTTGTGAATTCTATTTCATTCTATATTTTTGTGAATGATTTTCAGGCAGCATTATGAAAGAAATGCCTGTATATTCACTTTCTGAAAATGCTCCCAATCCAAAGATACTTGTGGTTACTTTCACTATTTTTTTAGGTTGCTAGGAATGTGTTTCTCAAGCTTTCTGCAGCCATGCATAGCATTTGAGGATTTTTTAAAGTACCAATTTAATGCAAATTGGTTTGACTGTTTAAAAATAATCTCCCTAATACAGTTATGTTAAGTCTTTCAAACTCAATAAAAAGCCAGGAAGAGTAGGTAAATTCAAGCCAATATAAGTACATCCAACCGTAGTATTAAGTTTACACTTTCTTCAGTCAAGCATTCAGTATATTTGGGCTAGGAACCCTCTTTTGAAATTCAGAATAGACAAATTTAATCTGAAATAATAGATTTAACTTTTTTTTATGTTTATAAAATCTAGATTTAACCTGGTGGACACAAGACTCATTCTCTGATTTTAGTCTCACAAAGAACACATTGCATTGTTATAAATTCCTAAGCCTAAATACAGTTTATTTTCCTTAATTAAACCCCCTGAAATCCAGCAAACTTGAAATGTGTATAACTGGATAGTTTGCACTCTAGCATTCAATAAAAAGATTCTCTTCACCAGTCATTAGCTAGATTTTTAAGACCTTCTACTGCCATGTAAGTCTAAGGTAAAATATTTTTAATATAACAATCACTCTTTTATTAGATTTTATTAAACAAATACACTATAAAGTACTGTGATATTGCAATCTCAATTTTCCAGAACAATATTGCTTGGCTCACTTAGAATTTCCTAACATTTAGTAATCAGCAGTGAGTTTGCGAAGAGCTGATTTCAAGGGAAAAACAATGAAGGTCTGCCAGGTAGACCTAGCCAGCTTTTCTGTCTAGCCTTGTAATGCTGAACATTATGCATATGCTGCACAAAGAAAGTGGAAAGAAGAACCTCTATCTCTGACAGAAAAAGAGAAAATTTTAGTTTGGAAAACCAGCATGAAGAGGAATGCCTCTCAGCAGCCTGGCTGCTTGCAGCCTGGTGACTGCAAAGGACTTGCTTTTCAAGTTATTATGGTTTTGGATTGGCTGAAGTAACAGCAGTGATGAGCGACATTGGCAAGGTTCACCTAACTCGGATTCACAGAATGAATGGTAAATTTTTCTGATTAAAAGTACAAAAAGCCTTATTAATGAGGAGCATCTATATAGCTGTGAGCTGGCTTTAGGGTGAAGATATGTGATGTAAGCAAGGCAATTCGGATCCATCCTTTGACATTTTAATGACTTAAAGTGCTTAAATTAAGTATCCTAATTGCCCAAATTTCCTTGGGAAAAAAGGAAGCGAAACCATACCTCTCTTCATTGATTAAAGAAAGGTGAAGAAGACTCATGACTAATGATACCTGAATTACAAAAGAACGTTCCTCTTCATTCTGTTTTTGAAGAAAGGTTTTATTAAAACATAAAATGGGAAAATTTAATGCTCAAACAATTCTTGGAATGTAGGATATGTTCAGAGGCCTTCCTTTCACACGTCGCATATACCATGGTTGGTCTCATTCTGCATCACTTTGCCATTTTAACAGGACACTCACGAGAGATGGACGAATAACCTGAAATAGTTAGGTCAGTCCCTTCCCCCCCCCCCCCCCC